>VWZS01004325.1:214041-227705 GCA_013397075.1 Rhabdornis inornatus | reverse complement strand
TTTTTTTTTTTTTTTAAACCTGGTTTCTTGACTGTCCCCAAATGTCAGATGTGTTACAGAGGAATACCTGCATTTTGGGGAGGGAGTGAGGATATTGGAATAGGTTAACTCTATCTAAGCTGGTGCAAACAATGCCAACTTTGCCGTTTAAATTCTCATTTCCAAAAGGAGGCTTGTGTAGTTTTTGTGATGTGTAGAGGCCCCAGGTGGGGAGATGGGTCCCCATGTGTGAGGTGCTGTACAAACACATTAAATTCCCTGACTAGAAGATCCTACAGTGTAAGTAAAGAAGACCAGGGAGAAGCTGGAGGGTAGAGGCTGAATGTGCACAATCTTTGTTTTACAGCAAACAGCTAAATTAAATGGTCTCCCCAGTGGGCTGAAAGAAATCTGAGGTAGAAATGGACATTGAACATCGATTACCTGAACCTCAGTGTTTTGCTCATAAAGCAGTTTAGTCTTCAGGCAAAATCTGGCCTCCAGTTTGATCTTTCAATAACATTCTTTACTTCCTTATCATTTTCAGAAGCAATGGGCTTTCACACTGATGCATTGTAAGGTAGGCCAGGCACAAAGGAAGAGCAATTCGCTGCCCATTCATATGCAGCCATCTCTTGTGCAGAGCACAGCGGGTATATAACAGCTACCTAGCCACACTACAGAGAATAAAGAAGACAGTGTTTAGCAGATACCTGGGTAGAATGACTAGCAGGTGGGGTCTAACCTCCATTCTTGAACAGAAGTGTTATCAGATTTTTAATGATCACAGAGCAAGCAAAGGACATACACAGATTGCCTCTCTCTTTTTCTCTGTGTGCATCTGTGTGTGGGTATAAGATCACATCTGTCTCTTGCAATTGGGCCATGCCTAGATGACTAGAATAAGTCATCTCCTAATAGAGGATAGTAAAAACCTCCTTACGATCAAAAGAACAGTCCATGCCTTTTCTTTCTCTCTCTCTTTTTTTTTTTTTTAAGGAAAGAAAAAGAAAGGAGTGGGTTCTATTCTCAGCTTTAGTGTTCAAGATGGGTGATTTGTCTCGTAATTGTGTTCGCTGACTGCAGCAGATGGATTCATTACTAGGGCTGGTCGGAAATCTTTCAACACAATGTGTTTTTGTGTGTGTGTGCGAAAATGATGAATCATCAAAACTTAAACTTTTCATGAAGATATGGCAGTGCAGAGGAAACTTTTCTCACAGAAGTTTTCTCAGCTCCCCACTGGGACTTGTGATTAAAACCAGAGAAAGCAAAAGCTTCTCATCTTGGGGTAGCCCAGAAGATAGGATGTGTGGGCACTGAGGTTTTGAGTTTCTGTTCTGAATTTTCTGAACTGTTTCTTTTCTCACGTAAGTGTGTTAGTTACTTTATCATCAAATTATTCAGCACATTTCCTTATATATATGTGTACGTATAAAGAAATATAAATGAAGTATTAGAGTTTTAACAAGCAAAACTGAGGGAAAGATGATGTTCTGCTGGACATAGTTAAGTGAATGCAGGTCATGTCCCCTATTAAAGCCACCATATGCCTTTTCTTAAAACAGAAAAGCATTTCAAATCTTCAGCGGGAACAGCTTGCTCATTACAGGCCCTTCTTCTCAAATCCACCAGATCCTGTTAGTTTTTGTTTCAGTAGAAATCACCAAAATAATCCATAGGGACTAATGCTCGAGGAAAAGTCTTGAAGGCAAAGTCACTTAGCTCATGACCACGGCTGAGGAGTAACATTTTACAATGAAAGGAGGTCATGAGCCTAGTTATCTACTCATGTTTATATCCCGTAAAGACTTCTCCCCTCTGAGTGTTTGTTTAGCTTGTATATAAACTATTGCTGATTGTACTGCTGCCTTTGGGATCCAATCTTATGCATGACTTACCCTGTGCATAAAGAAGTTTGTCTTGGACCTCCTTAGCAAATGTTCAGTCTAGACTCTAATCAGCACAGAGAGAGAGCGAGACACTTCCAACAGGAGCTACAGCCAGCAAGAGGCCTATTTGGAAGACAGACAGGACACCAAATGTGTCTTTTAAATAGGGCAAGGCAGCTTGCTAATGGGCAGGAATTTGGCCCTGAGGTTTCAGCCTCTGACAGGCATGTAAATGACAACCCCACTGTAGCAATGGGAAGAGAAAATCAATAGTACTGCCCTATCAGTGGGAACAATAATAGGGAACAAATAAAGGACCACTCTGGAGCAAAACATTAGACTGGGATTTATCTGAAGCAGAGGAGGAAGGAAGAGAAGGGAAATATGTCAAAATTTATTTCCTAAAAATAGCATGGAAGTCAATAAAAAGGTATCTCAGTAATGGAATAAGAGCAAGAAGATGACAACGAAGTTGTCACCAGAGGTGAGATAAAGCTAGCCAAAGCAAAAAAATAGCCCCAAATTATTGCAAAGGTCCATTCTATCTATCCATTAGCAGCTATACCTATTCCCTTGAGCTTTTCTTCCAGACCAGTTGAGCATTTTCCATTTCTAGACTCTTTCTGTGATGTGCTTCTTGCTTAAAAATATTTTCTCCATAAGAAAAAGGAACCATGAAACACATATTCATGTAATCTCCTTGCAGGACATCTGGCATGTCCCATTTTTTTCTCTGGACAATTCATAATGTATAAGGAGCAGTAAATCCATTGTTGAAGTTGGTTAGCACATTGCAGTTCACAAATGTCCACCAGTATATTACCGTGTCTAAGGTGAATAAAACTACATTATAATTTGTTATTTTTAATTGCAAATAAGATTTTACTCCCATCCAGTTAACTTCTGCTCTTTGTACTGGTTTCTTGGATTTGAAGAAATGTACATTCACTCAATTGTGGAAGTTGCAGTTCCTTTTGTTAGTCCTTTAGACCACCCTTTTCAAACTGCTTTAAATTCAAATAGCATCCTAAAAAATATGTGAGATATCTTATACAGACTTCTCACAATGGTTTTCCTCTTAAAAAAAAAAAAAAAAAAAAGGCTGTGAATGTTTGATTATGGCTCCCTCAAAACACCTTATTTTTTCTCTTACCTGCATGTACATGTTTATATGGTGCAATGATAAAGAACATGAGGTTTGCATGGCTCATTGAAGTTTTATGAATCAAATCAGATCATAGATAGAGAAATACCTACTTACTGTTTATCTTTTACTCTAAAGTCAGCACAGGATTCATCACCCCCCTTTTTTCCCCAAGGTATGTTCTTACAGCTTTATCCAAATTTAAATGTCATGAGGTATTTGGCTTTCATCCATGTTATCTTTGTGCTATCCCATTTACAGTTAAGGGTGCCATCTAAAGCTTGATTCTCTTCCATCATTTTATGTATTTATTTTGGCAGAAACTTATTAGTATAGTCTGTCAGGACAAAACTTTGCACTATTTGATCATTCCTTATTTGCATTTTTAATAGTCCCCATTAGACAGCCTCCGAACTAATTAGCCAAGCATCTGTAATAGAAAACTCCTGTTTCCTATTTTCAGAACTAAGAAACTAATAGCTGAAGCCCTACTAGAACAATTAAGTAATAAGAAAAATACTGTGTTAAGTTTGGCAATAGAGTAGCTGCCATAAATCACTACAATAATGACTTTCAGCTCACGATGTTTAAGTAGATAAAAAATTAACCCCCACACTGTATCTGTGGTCTACAAAACACACATGTCCCAGATTAAAAAAAAAAAAAAGAAGAAGAAAAAAAATGTATGTAATGTTTACGGAATAATTCAGGTTTTGCTCACTGGGGGGAGAGGGGGGCATTTAGTCTTTAACATGTCAAAACCTGTCGATCTTCATTGTGTTCATATAAATGTAAAAAATATTACTTAAATATCAGTGAAAATTATTAAATATAGGTTTTTCAGCTTAATATTTAAAAACCTTGAATGCTTTATTCCCTTTTATTTCAGCACAGACATTTGGTGCCTAAATCACTTCAAACTCAGAGATCTTAGGGCTGTGATTCAGTTTCCCAAACACTGATCTCTTGCATTAGATATAATAAATTATCTCATCCCCATTCAGCTGCTGCTGGAAAATGGATTAAGGGCATTAGGCATCCATATTCAGGCAACTGATTTTTGCCTGAAGTAATTTCCACTGCTTTTCACAAGTTTATTCAGTACTTATTTTTTCTATCATCCAGAATGACAGAAGTTGTAAAAAAAATGGTGTTTTGTTTGTTTAAGCATGGCTATCAACTTTTTCTTCAACAGGTAGAATGTGCAATACATTATTTTGCCAAAACAATCTTTTGCCAACATAACCATCCTGAGACCCCACTTCAGAAAGACAATCACTAGAATGGAGAAGTTCCATACAACAGATTGAATCCTCAAGGACAGCAAGTAGCCAAAAGAAAAGTCAAAGTAATTTTGTTTTGAGTTTTCAAATTACTTTCCCTCCCCTGCTAGAATTTCAAAATTCCCAAAAATTAACAAAAATAAAAACAACACTTACATTTGAACAATAACAGATATTGAAATTCTTTATCAGTGTGGGGAAACTGTTATTTTCTTCACTGAGAGGTTAGTCAGCCACTGCAGCAGGTTCCCAGGGAAGTGGTCACATCACCAAGCCTGTCAGAATTCCAGAAGCATCTGATTTTTTTTTGCAATCCAGACCTCTCAAAAGGGCTGCTGGTATTTTAAAGTGTTTTTTTTTTTTTTCACTATCTTTATGTCCTCCAAAATTCTTTACCATTACCTAACAAAGTCAAACATTTAATTTATAACATCAAATTTATATCAAAGGTCATACTTTCTGTTTTCATTTTTAGAAAATAAATTGAAAAAATCTTAAATAATATGTCCTCTGCAAAAATAAATGGAGCAAAATAGTATTTTCTAAAAATCTATAACAATATTTTAGTTTTTATTTTTAACTTCTACTAACTGAATTATTGATTTAGCCAAGCAGTCTAAGATTAGATTTTTGTAAAATGAGCATGAGAATGGTAAAATTTAGTTCCTGAAAAGACCTAGTATCTTACATCCCTTACTACTTTGAATTTCGTTAACATCATAATGAAACCAGTAATATGCTTAAAGCGATGGAACTAAATAATGATGTTAATAATAATATTGTAATTTTATAAAATAATAAAACTACTTGATTACTTAAAGCTAAGAATATGTACATTTAAAAATGTGCTCCTATTATGTAGCTAAGTGCCAGCAAGAGACAAAAAATCTTTAAATATCTTTTACTCTAGAAATAGTATCACCATATTAACTACAGCTCTGCATTGACTTGCCATCAAAAACTACCTTAGGAATTATTTTTCACCTAAGTTTTCTTTAATTTGCTTTTCTTCCTTGATTTCTTTGTAAATTACAAGATTCCTCAAAAGAAACAAGCATGAAAAATCATTTAGAGAAGTTCAGGTTTCAGGATACAGGATAACACTTTTAATCCCCTGATCTTCAAAAACAATCCCTGAAGGAATTTTGAACGCAGTTCTGTGCTACAGTTAAAATAAAAAAAAAGAAGAGAGAATTCTTTTGTTTATTGTTTGTTTCTGTAATTAGGAAATACTTCTGTTTACATCTTAGTTGCTCGTTCTGAAAATCATATTGGAAAAATAATACAAGTCCAATCCTGGTCTATAGCTCTTGGCCATGCCAGGACTGCACCCTTGCACATTTACTCAAAACTTGCCGGTTGGACTCTGTTTTAATCTGGTTCTTGCCTCTTCACAAACACACACTGTTCTTAAAACACCTCTGCTTAGTCTTTCAGCATGAAGTTATTGTGAGACTCTTTTTGGGTATGTCTTCAGCAACCTGGAGCAAAACTTTGCCTGCCTGTATCAGTCACCATGACTCTGAAATGAGTATGAATGTGGATGTACTAAAGTAATTTTGAAGAGTGACTAGAGCCAAAGTTTGAGCTTGGTTTTGGAGAGGAAAGGCTGGTGAGCCAGCACATTGTGGCTGCCCATTACACCGCCTGCTAGGAGACAATAACTTTCCCAAAACTTGCCTGATGCAGCCAAAAAAACAATGACACAGAAGCAGACGTGTTTGTTTCTTATCAGCAGGGATCCTATTGCTGCAAGCTCCACAGTGTTTTGGACTCTAGCTCTACTCATCAAACCATTGCTCTTGCTCCATCGCCAAGCAGCTTACAGAAGGTAATTAAGTATTGCATAGGCATTTGACTGTAAACAATTATGGAACTTAATATCCTGTAGCTCAGAGGGGGGAAAAATGCCTCCTACACTGGCTGAGCTGGTAATCAATGACTTTGACAGTGGAGAACTCTGTCTCTGAAAAACAAATGAAGGTATTTCAACAATCACCCCACCACCATATTCCACGACAAACTGCCTTCAATTGGGAGATTATTTCTTTTACAGGGTCTGGCAATAAACAAGATCTAAATGCCAGGAAAGAACTGGCACAGACTTTTGACTGTTCAGCTTGACCACTGAAGTCTATGCACATTCAGAAAGGCATGTCATGCTGTGTGCTTTTTTGAAGCCGACGATGAGAGCTGAACTGTGGTGGGAGGCTGGCGAGTGAGTGATGCTGTATTATTTGGAGAGCCCATGCAGCTGAATTGTGCTACACAGTGTGCCAGAGATGGGATCCAGGCAGGCAAGCTTTGGGCAACACAGAAGCCTGATATCAAGAAACAGGAGCCTCAAAAAGCAGACCAGCAATCTGCAGAGTTTTAGTAACAACACCAACTTCACACTGAGAGCTTTGCTGTGGAAAGTAGGGATGCGTCATTTGACACAAGATATTCAGTCAAAACATAAAAAAAAAAATCTCTTCATTAAACGTCAAGATGTCTTTGAAGCTCACAGCAGAGGTTTCTTTGTTGTGACAAGTGATCTCCTGGGTCAGACCAGATGCATTATTTAGTTTCCAAAAACCTAGTATATAACATTATATAACCTAAGTATAAATGTTACAGTTACCAGATAGGAATTTATGTAAGCATTTCTTACAGCATTTCAAAATGTTATTCTTATCACTTGTCCACAGACACCCATCTTTCATAAAAACCAAATGATCAAGTGTAATCTCTGAGGAAAAAAAAAAATTCTGTCATCACCTTAGGGATGAAAAACCCTGTGTTCCTTTTACATAGAAATCATACATAAAGCTTTAATACTGGGTGGATGGTGTTATTAATTTCTTTCAGATGAGTAAAGAGATCCATGACGATATTTCAGACATTCATGTAGGTCCAGATTTACCTTTTACTAGATCTAAATTCCCATGACCAATATGATAATCTCACTACAAGGTGATCCAACCCATCCTAAGTCAGATATGTTCCTAAAATGAAATGAATCATATTTTTATCATTTATTCTCATAATCTATAAAATAATCAATCGATAAATTAGCAAACAAGCAAATAGATGAAGAAGTCTAAAGCAGAGGGAGGTGAATAACCTCCATAGTGATTAATAAAAGGTCCTGAGAGATCATTAAACAAACAAACATTAATAACTGGGGTCTGTGGGCTGGCAGAAAGTAAAATCAATGCCTGAGCAGAAGCTTTGGGATGAGATACAGGCTGCTGATGAGATGTGTGCTCCCCAAAAATCGACAACACTGACATTCACTTCCGCAAGGAAAACTTCTCATGCAGACCTCTCATCTTCCTGGCCTAAGCTATTAGTATCTAAACAGATATCCACAGTAAATCACTAAGAGTAAGAAAAACATTATTGGGGTCAGAATTCAGGGTCGTTTAGGAGCAAGAGGCAGGAATCAGTGGAGGGAGGAGATCAGGGCAGAAAATGATGTGTGGCACAGAGGGTGGGCCATGAAGACAGTGACCCAAGCTACGAGGAGACACTCCGACCTCCAATACATAGTGGCGAGCTTCTCCAGCCTTCTTCCACCTCCTGCCTCTCATGCAGGTGCCTGGATCATAGATATTTATAACTTTTGTGCAACATATTCCCTCAATGTCTCCTTCCTCTCTAGAGCTACCAAATGTCCTTTTCCAGCCCTGCTTGTTACACAGCAAGACAAAGATAGTTCTTTTGGGGAAATCCCTCAGGAGCACTTTACCTGGTCCCTTAAAGATGTTTAGTGTTTTGGTCACTTTCTTGCCCCTTTCTAGTGAGTGTGCTGTGGCACCAGACAGGACTCAAGCATTTACAGACAGAAAAGACAGCAGGAACGTCTGTACCTATAAAATTAGCCTGGTGAGATTCCCTCCCTCTGCCTCTAGTTTCATGCTGGAACTCAGCCCAGTCTGGCAGTGTCAGGGCACAGGGTCCTGACACCAGCTCCTGTGGAAAATCAAGAGTTTTTGGCTGTCAACTCCTTCTCCAAACACCACCTGGAATCCCTCTTCTGAGCTATGCTTTAGCTCTCCTTGTCTTCCTGCCCTGATAGCTGCTCAGATCTGGCCAGCTCTGAAGGAGCTGCACATGAAATACCCACAGACAGATTCTGTAAACTGTTCTTGCAGTTGCAGAAATGGTCTCACAGGACAGTTTCCTGTAGATAAGATAGTTAGAAGAAATGTGTACAGTATGAGGAGTGATAGCTCTTGAATGGGCTGCAGTTGTCACATACTGAAATTTTGTCTCCTTCTCCCTGCCTGAGTCACTAGTGACAGGACACGGGGAAAATGGGCTGAAGTTGCACCAGGGAAGTGTTAAATTGAATTAGGGAAAAAATTATTCGCCAAAAGTGTTGTCAAGCAACGGAACAGGCTGCCCATGGAAGTGGTGGAGTCACCAGCTCCAGAGATGTTTAAAAAATGAAATGTGTAGGTGTGGCACAATGTTTGTTGGTGAACATAGTACTTCAGGGTTAATGGTAGGACTCTGGAATGTCTTTTCCAGCCTAAATATTTCTATAATTCTATAGCAGAAGAGGTCAGATGGATATGGGAACATCTTAACAGTTATAAATGATAGCAAATGGTGCACATTATGTTTCTTTAACAGCTTATTTAAAAGACTGATTACAAAACCCTTCTTTTGCCAGTCAATTTGTACTTTCTGAAGGGATGCACAAAGTGATAAAAATAGTTTTAAAAGTATGCACAAAGTGATAAAAATAGTTTTAAAAGTACTAGCCAATTCAGAACCCATTTTGCCTCTTACAGCAGTAGTCCAGGTACAGTTGCAAAATATGTATTGCTTTTGGGATGCACTTAACAGCATTTTGTATTTGGAAAACTAATATATGCCCACCAGGTTTGACTGCAATGGTTCATCCACACCTGAGGATGAGAACTTTCTGAGAATCACTAACAAGTTAAGAGAAAGAGTGGGATTTCTGTATGGCAAGAGAAAAATATACTTTTCCAGGAATTGTAGGAAAATATAATTTTGATGTTCTTCGTTCTGGATGATTGTAGCTTGTTCATGGGCTACAGGGAGGCTTAAGAAAAAAAAGTGATGCACTGAAAGTCTAATGGAGCAATAATAAAAGCAAGAAGAAACATGCTGTCTTCATTATTCCTTTATTAAGATTCACCTAGTACACCTGATGACATTAAGTAGCTGCCAATAAGATGTGAATTAGCATCCACATCTCTGGAGACTATAGTATCTCCTTTAAGTGCTCTTTGTTCAAAATGGAGGAAGAATCATACATGTGCATTTCAGAAAGATGTAAATCTTTTAATGCAGCTGCACAAGACACGCCAGTACTCAGAGTTAATTCCTGGCTCAGATCATCATGAGTTCTTAGTCACAATCTTGTAATTGATTTAGCTCAGCAATCAAGTTGTGAAATGCAAAGGTATCATCATTAAAAAATTGATGCTTGAGAGATATCATGAGAGTCTACATGGATATGTAACATAGAATCTTTGTATGTACTATAGCCCTGAAACCACAGGAAGTATTCTTCCCAGTCCTGTAATAAAGGCTTCTCATTCCCCAACTAATTTACAATCAAACCAGTCTTACTCTGTGATTTTTATTTGTGGAGTGCAACATTTCTGGAAATTACTCACTAGGTGGCACTTTCAAAATCTTTTTTTGTTGATGGAGGGCAGTCTGCTTTAAAAGGTTGTCATAAATATGAAGGTCACATGCACATTTCAGATAGGAAAGAACCAGAATAAATCAGGGAATAGGACCAACATGGTTAGAATTGAAGCAGAGTTTCCAAGATGATCATGGCTAGCTCCTGATGGTAAAAGTTGAAAATATAGTTTAGAAGTTCAGGAGGAATGGTTTTAGGACCACATTAAGGTTAGTTTTAATTCCTGGTGTAAAATTAAGTAAAGGAATTTTATCAAGTTCATATAGCAAGTTCTTGAAATAAAATCCTTTCTTGGATCTTAATCTAGCAGAAAATGCCATAGAACAGAATTACACAGACCCCAGTGAGCTACATTTCTGCCCCAAGATTAGAAAATCAAAGTTGCATTTACTGGATGGAAAATTCTATCTTGAGAACTGTGATCTTCTAAAAGACTTGAAAGAGAAAATGAGAATCAGTCATAGCTCATCAGCAGGATATGGGATCCAATGAAATGTTATGTTGTAGAGGACCAATATGATCCTTAAACACATAAATGAAAATATATCAGATGGGAGAAAGGAATCTTTTTATTAGTTTGTACTTGGCATTGATATGACCATTATAGGAAAACTGTCCAGTCTTTGTACCTGCAGCAAAGAAAAGATATTGAAAAAAGATTGGAAAGGTTTCGGAAAAGTTCCACAGGAATTATTACAGGTTTGAAAACACTGCGCAATGAAGTACTGCATGCTTTATCTAATTTTTCAAAAGGGGGATAAAGGTATAACTAGACATGGTCTATAAATATCTCCTGAAAGAATAAAAATGTGATAATAGAAGTTTCTTCAGTCTTAGAAGTAAAAACTTGAAAAGATCAGTGGTTGGGGATGGAAACTCGGAAAACTGATTCTGAAAATAAATATCCATTTTTAACAAAAATTATAAAAAAACAGTAGAATGACTGGCAAAGAACTATAGTAGGATTTTCATCACCTAGCACCTTCAAATGAGGAAATAAAGTTTTTGTTTGCTTGTAGAATGTACTGTACAAGCGTGGATCACAGAAATAAAACTGGAATTTCTTCATGGAAGTAATGTCTTTATCTGAAGTACAGTTAAAATTTAAAATTCAATTAAATTATTTTAATATAAAATAGAAATTGAATGTTTTGTCTAAGATGGCTATGCAAAAAGACTTTCCTCCTTATCCAGTGGATAAAGACTACCACCTTCATATGGCTGTTCACCTTATCCAGACTTGGTTAGATGAAGCACACTCAAAATGCACCTATTTCCTCTGGTTGTAGAGGGAGGTGGTGGGTCAGTGTTGTCTGAATAAACGTAGGTATCTACACTTACTCTTACCATCGGTCCACCCTCAAATCAAAACTGGAACTGGTATTTCTAGTGCCCAACTCAGGTCATCCTAAGGATAACTAAGCAGGGCTTAGGAACTGTTCCCTAAAAATACCTATTTATTGTACTAAATTGAAAGCCCTAATATTCCAGTTGCGGATCCTGTAGTCTTTTACAGTTAGAGTTGTATGAGATGAATCTCATCCTTAGTTAATACAATTTCTCGTGGCCTTTAGGCTGAAAGGAAATCTTGTGAATAATTAAGCATTCAGATATGATAGTCAATTTTACAATATTCGTGAAGATTTCTTTCTAGCTGCAACTTGAAGAAGCAGGGTTGGTCTCTCTGGCTCATTTAAATTTTGCTGAGTAACTGACATTTTCTTACAGCAGTTCTATTTTGTCATTGAGGGGAGCTTTATTTTAAAGGACCAGGTCATGGCTTTGGCTTATATTACTTTATAGTGGGCAATCTCAGTTCTACCCAGAATACTTTATGTGTCTGAGGTCAGACTTGTAGACACCTTATTAGCATCTTCTTAATTTAAAGATGTAAAAATCCCACAGGTAAAGTGAGACTTGGCATGGATAAAAGGCGGAAAACCAGGAAATTTAATAAAGATTTGGCAATCGTGTTATTGTCTCACACCTTTCATTCCACTAACCTAGGAACAGCCTTTGATACCATAAATTATACACCTATTTTTGAGTGAAAGGAACTACATGATGAGTTGTGAGACTTAGAAAAATCTAGTCAACATTAGAGGAAGTGTCTGAATGATAGACAGAGAGACAAAGTCTAATCTCTGTAATTCCCCGATGAAACATACACGGAGGCTTAACCTAATCCCTGAAGGAATGACAGCAAAAATAAGGTGAAAGACCAATTAGCCTTCTCCCATACTAATCCTGGTTAGAGCAGCTTATTCTTTTTTTACTCTTGTGGAGACATTCCTCGTACCATGCGAAATCAAAATTTTGCTGGCCACGCCTTTACTTCAGAACAATTTCACTGCCACAGAATATCAGTCCTTGTTATCTACAGGTTTGTGACATGCCAGAATTAAAAGATTTCTAATCCCAGTGGAAAATTCGGTAGTGATAAGTCAAGAAGACAAGCCAGGCATGAAAATTAACCCTGGATAGAATGATTTTAAGTTGATTCTATTCAAATTAAATGAAAGGATGAAAGCTGGTCTGTAACTAAGGTTTTGAGTGGTAAAGGACAAAAGGAAATTAGGCAGAAAAGTCAGCTGGGTGGAACAGATCCAGAGCATGAATATAAAGAAGTTCTGTATATTTTCATTTTCCAACACAGGAAAACTACTGAGAATTTCTACCACAAGAAAAAAATTACACTTGAATAAAATGTAACTAGGCTGTACTGAATGAAAAATTGTAACAGAATAACCAGTAAGGAAAAAGAAAAACTAATAAGCAATAGAAGTCAAAAACATTTATAGACATAGCAAAATTATTTTGGACATTGAAAGGCCAATATTCTTGAAGTTGTTCAAGACTCATTAGCAAGAAAACAATATATACAAAATGAAAGATAGAGATTAAGGCAAAAAATTATTATGCTTCAATAATGGATGTATACTCTAGTTGTCAAGAGAAATTAAGATATTCAAGCAGCATTAGAGAAAAGAAGCAGAACAAATATAAAATCATAACTGTTTAAATATATTCCAGCCATACATTTTACCAATTCAGCCAGACTCTGTGGAGAGAACAATATTTCCTGAATCCAAAAATGATGAAATAGCATAGGGTAGAAATCAACCTAACAAACACAAAAGTGTTCTAGAACCAGTTCTATAAACCAGATCTATAAGCCACATCAGAACAAAACCTTGCAGGAAAGAGAACATTCAACTGTATATATCTGAATCTTCAAAATCTTATGACAGATTTGTGGTTGATTTATGATTAACATGAAGTCTGGCATAAGCAATTTTAATATGAATGGTCTGCTTACTTTCCAATGAAAAGAACTTGTAACATATCTTTTCTTCAGGTCTGTCAGCCATCTTTTTTTAAACTTGATATTTGTCATATAACTCTTTGAAAAGGAACTTTNTAAAAAATCTGTTTTAAATAGAAAAGTTCTTTAACAATGAATACCAGGAAGCCTCAACTTCTACGCTGTTTGATGCGAAACAGCAATCTACATAGGATTATTTTTAATCTTTTTCATGTGTCGATTGCTGACTAATAACAAACTTAGAACTGCCTTCATTAATGCAATATACTTCAGGTAATAAACCCATCTAAATGAATTATATTGTCATAACTCTATAATCCATTATTCCTCACTGGAAAAGGTAAACAAGGCCTACCACAAAGTGTCT
>VWZS01004325.1:158711-207366 GCA_013397075.1 Rhabdornis inornatus | reverse complement strand
CCTGACAGTTTGTCAATCACTACTCCAACACAGTGCAGTCTTGCTAGTCAAACACATCATTTGAGTTTTGTACAGTGATAGAGATGCCACTTTTGATCCTGCTAGTAACCATTCACCATGAGTATCATATGACATCATTTGTTGACTGTCTAAAAGTCTTTCAGGATTAAGACCAGCAACCAAAAGAATAGTGACGTAAGAGCAACCAAAAAAATAATGATGTTGGTTTTGTTATTAACTAGATGTGTTTTTCAAGAGAACTAGATAAAAGGTGTAAACCAATAATGGCATTCTCATTTAAAAAAAAAAAAGGAAAAAAAAAAAGAAAAAGAGCTCATTTCTCATTTTTAGAATATATTTCTTTTCTCAGATTGCTTCTATTGCAGGTTGGAAAGCATTTCTGTGTGTGGCTTTAGCTCTGTCACTTTTCCTGCAAGCAGGTCATTTTTTCCTTTAGTGGAAAACATATTTTTCAATAGCATTTATTTATTAGGGTACAAGATTTTCATGCGAGCTGTGGACCTAAGAGCATGTACAATTTCAGAAACCTACAAACACCATGTCTATTCTGACAAACCTGTGTTAGAAGATCTTTATCCTGTGCTTCTTGTGCATTGACAAATTAACTTTAACAGACACCCAAGAGGGAATAGCAGTTCACCACAGAAGTTTTAAATTGGATGATCAGTGCCTTGGAATGTTTAACATGAATAGCAGTAGTCAGGAAAAAAATGGTTTTATCCCTATGACACATTCAGCATTTTTGGCACCCCACTTGCTGAGCATGGTTCAGCATGGAAATGCATACCCATAGAGGATTTTGGGAAACACCATTTATTCTCAGTACTTGGCTTACAGAGAATAATGACAAGGTGGAGAATAAAAATGATAAATCGTACTAAGTGCTCTGCAGACTTTTTCTAAATTCAAATTCTTTCAGGTTCAGATGAACATATTTAAACCACTGATTTTTGCCTTTTTTGTTTTGGTTTTAAATGCAGCCATCTAATTTCTGAAAAGTTAAAATATTTATGAAAATATAATATCTCAATTTCTTTAAGAAACATATTAATTATAAATCATTTTTTAAATCAAAAGGATATTAGATAGAAAATTTTCATTCTAACCTATAAATAGCCATGATTTATAATAATGCATTTAACCTCACTTTATTAGTTGGGAAAATAGGTATAATTATAATTATTGCTATTCTCACAGGAGCAGTGAGCATGAATGGACATTCTTAAACTACACTAAGATGTGAAATGACAGATAATGGATATGTCCAAAGTATCTTTTCTTTGGGTTTTACCTGCCAAAGGCAAATGTAGCTGTGGGAATTAATAGACACAATATCTCATTTTAGTATCAAACTTTTCTTATCAGCATGGTTTATAAAATAATTATCATAGACTTTAATTTTATTACCCAAGAAATATATTAAAAATGTAGATCTTTTATAATTTCTTCAATTAACAGTAGACACTTCTTGATTACTTTCTAATTAAATAATTTCACTCCAAGACTTGGTAATTACAACAAGAAGTTATTAAAATTAGAAAACATTTGCTAACTCAGTACTTTTGATTATTAAGCCTTTATCGTTTAATATCGCCAAATAGTCTATGAAGATATATGAGGCTGGAAACTGAATTTAATGTATTCAGCTATGATAATTAACCACAGGTGTTCCAAACAATTCAATGTCTCTTCCCTGTCATATAGTTTCCTATGAAATCTGTTGTTTCTGTCACTGAATTTGTTTTTCATCTTATTAAGGTATCTGTCTATTGACAACATATTATTGTTCCTATTACAGGGAAGAATACTCTTGATACTGTTCCATTCATCTGGAAGATATGACAATGAATAGCATAATTTATATTAATCAGTTTCTATATAGGATAAAACACTTTAGAGATATTTACATATAATATCCAAGCATAGCGTGTCTCTGCATGTACAGGAAAAGGAATAAAAAAACAAATAGAACCGTGTTCTTAGTAGGAGAGAGTTTGACTTGGGCTGAAGAGGTGAGGTGACCCAGAGCTGTCTCAAAGTGGAGGTGTCTACTAGCACATAGAGAAAATATTTTTTTCTACAAAAATTGATATACTATCCTATTGGAAACAGAGCAACAAGGATAACATCTTCGGTTTTCAAGGCTACTGACATCTTTTTAGATGACTTCTTCTCAATCAAACTGAGTTTATAAAAAGAAAACTCCTATTTTGACTGTCACTCAAATTGCAGTTAAACAATTACATCCTTAAGCTGGTATTCTGATGGAAATATTATATGAAGGATTTTGCCACACATAAAGAGTTGAGACTTGGATTAATCCTGCTAATTTGTGAAGCATCTGAGGGCTTTTAAGTTGGAATACAGTTCACTTCAGCTCCTTGTCTAGTCAATGAAGAGTGATAAGTCCCTTCACCAGTTAACTGAGATCACAGGAAGGCTGAATTAACCACTAGAGAAATTAAGCTCCTACTTTTAACATCACAGAGTATTTTGTATTAATATAGCCAGCCAGGTGTTATAGAACAACGAATTCAGGCTTTAGTGAGTGTTTGGTTAGACAGTCTGGACAGGTCCTTCATTATTAATGTTATGGGTTGTTTGTTTGTTTGTTTGTTTGTTTGTTTGTTTGTTTGTTTGTTTTTTCCCCCACCCTATACACAGGAAAAATTTAATCTGCTTGTGCTTAAAATTAAGAATCTTCCAGGACTTCGGGTAGCTCATTTTTTCCTTTCTATCATCCACCGTCTGATAAGGAAAACAGTCACAGAAATTAAGCTGGAATCAGTCACTAAAAAAAAAGAGAGGACATTCATAGATACTTTTCTTAAATAGAATTTTGATGCAAACTTCTGAGTGAATAAAATCTGAACCAACCCACCTTTTAAAAAATATCTGAGAATATTAGTGCCATTGATTTAAATTTCTCTAATGCTTAGAGTATCAGGAAGTATGATCTGCCTTTTCTTATGGACATCAATAAAGAATCATAAGGCTTAATTAATGTGGATCATTTTAAGAGCCTTAGATTAAAAGCGATATGCAAGTTAAAAAGCACTGCCATTAACTTTTATTCTCAATGCTTCGCAACCTTGCCAGACTCTTCTTTTTTTGTTTGTTTACTTTTTTTTATAGGCAATTAGTCATAGAAAAGAAAATAAATAAATGCTGATACAGTGGTAATATCTATATGTCACAGATTCCACATTGTTTCACCTGATGACCAGAATATCTAAATGATCTGGCCATTACACACCATCCTTATGATGCCTGTTTCTCAATAATCACCTTTACAGCCTCACCTAAACCTGGATTCTTATATCTCTGTAACAGACATCTGCAAACCTGGTTGAGTAGTTTCCCTTCTTTATTGTCAGGTATTAATTCCAGACCATTTATAAGCTGTTCTGCAGCAGAGCTTTGATAACTTCCGCAGAGCTGTGTGTTACTCAGTCTAGGATGTAACTGGGTGTCTCCATCAGCTGCTCATGAGAACCCACAGAAATTCAAGTCCTATCTTTTGCTTACTTATGCATCATCATCACCACCAATCTTGCCCTAAACAATAAAAGAACAAAAATTTGAAAATTTGAAATTTGAAAGCGTGACAAGTGAAGAACAAAAAATTATATGTGAACTTTCTTTAAAAAAAATCCAGTATTGCTTTTACATATCTTTTTTTCTCCCCACAACATCCAATTTTACACATATTTTATGGGTTTTTCTTCTTTATGAAAAAGCAGAGAGCTTTACCTGCCCTTCATATTTTAGAAGTTTTCCATATCTGCAATATTGCCAAAAGATATTGCCAAATAAAAATGGCAACATTTTATTTGTACCTTTCTGACCACAAGGATATTGACCTGCTGGAGTAAGTCCAGAGGAAGCCACCAAAATGATTAGAAGGATGGAGCAACTCTCCCATGTGGAAAGGCAGAGAGCAATGGATTTGTTCAGCCTGGAAGAGAAGGCTTTGGGGTGACCTAATCGCAACCTTTCAGCACCTGAAGGGAGCCTACGTGGAAGATGGAAAATGACTTTTTGCAAGAGCATGGAGTGAGAGGACAAGAGGGAATGGATTCAAACTGAAAGAGAGTAGGTTTAGCTTGGATAATAGATTTAGCTTGGATTAACGAAGAAATTCTTCCCTAAGCATGGTGAGAAACTGGCACAGGTTGCCCAGAGAAGCTTTGGATGCTCCATCCCTGGAAGTTCTCAAGTGCAGGCTGGATGGGGCTTTGGCCAGTCTGGTCTAGTGGAAGGGGGGGGGTTGGAACTTGATGACCTTTAAAGTGCCTTCCAATGTATATCATTCTATGATTTTACATTTCCATGTTTCTATGAAACGAAATCCTTCTTCTTTGAACTGAAACATTGCTGAATTCACAGAGTGAACTTTTCCTGCTCTGATATACTGTAGTTGACAATCTGCCCTTGGTGCCTTTGTACCTGAAAATTCAAAAGACATTTGATATTTCTGAAAGAAGATATGGACTTGCGCTTGAAGACAAATCCTCACTTGCTTATACACAGGCATCCAGGACTTCCCCTTCCTTTCCTCTTAGCTGAAACTTGGTGAGGGAGGCAGAGTTGGACAACCACACTCAGTTTTAGCATTGACCCAGCAATCTCCTCGAGTCCCATAGGCCAGATCCCTACAGCTGCATCAAGAGAAGGATGTGTGGATCATTCAGTAGAGCACAAATCCTGCTTTTGACTCTCTATCTCTCCACTTTAACCACCTCACTACTAACAGGCAGCCTCTTTGAGAACAGTTTGCTTGGGCCATGATTGTGATCTTACTGAGATGTACCTCCATCTTGCAGAGGGCAGAGTCCATTGATTTCAACATTTTCACACATTTTGGAAGGTCTTCATGGACATTCACTTTCACAGCACCTGTTTGAATTAAGGCTTTACAGTTTCATCAGAAGATTGATATTTCATTCCATCAAAAAGTATTAACCATCATCATGAGATGGTTTTTATGCACCATCAAACTCAAAGCAGCACTGATTTAAGAAATTATAGGGGGAAAAAAGGCAATAATTAAGCAAATTATTTGACAATTACGACTATAACTAGGAGAAGTACTTTCCAACTACCTCCTTTGAAAGAACTGCTCACTCAACCTTGCAGATACAAGAAGTGGAGTCAAATGTTGGACTCAATGATGTTGGATGTCTTTTGATCTCGTAGAACGAAAAATCTCTGTGCTTATATGTGACATTGATTGTTCACAACCATCCATCTACACAAAGTAGCACCATGTTACCCTTGTTTCAATGATCTGAAAGATCTTAAATGATCTTAAAGATCTGATGTGTCTCTTGCTTAAAAATTTAAAGTCCCTGCTGAGTTGCAATTAATGTGTCTCACCTGCCTACAAATACTCTTCTCTGCTCACCATTTTTTTTTACTGTCAGATGCTCCCTTGTATGATCATTGAAGCTAAGAGGAAATTTTTCAACATTTGTTGACATTGCTGTCAGAAAAGACTGACTTATTGAAATGAAAACTTTTCTTAGAAACTCAGCGTATTTAGTGAATCTTAGCTATGTCAGGAAAGTGGTACAGCTGCCCCACAAAATTCAATATTTCAATAATGATGGGAGGCTGAGGTTCACAGGCTTTATTTGCAACAGCAGAGTGTTTCTCCCACATCACAGGAGGGCTTCAGATACTGTATACCTGCATTAGTTCTTCTAGGTGGTTGTATTTAGGAACTGAATATATTAATCAGCTAGAATGCTTGGTTGTTTCCTATCCAGATCTTGTCACGAATGACTCTCAGAACAGAACTCCTAAACTTTCTACATGTAGCAGTCAGTTGTTCTGATGTGACATGCTGAAAAAAGGAACAATAAGGAAAATTGTGGGTTAGGTCCTGACCTCAGGCTGTATCTTTACCAGCATCAGAAAAATCAATCTAATTTCTCCAAATTTTACACAAATGTAATTGACAAGAGAATGCAGCCTTTTATCTCTGCACATATCATCACTCAGAACTCCCCTAGTGCTAGTGCTACCACACTGCTACTATGGCTAGATCATCAGGGTAAAATGAATTTCCTCGAGATTTATTATATGATCCCTGCCAAAATACATTTCTCTGACAAGGGCATGGAGCTTCCTTGCAGAGCCACAGATCTCAGTTGTGCTGCTGTGGCCTCCACACTTTCATCAGTCTAAATTATTTGATACAATTTAATTAGTCTAATCAAAAGGCTCAGCAGTTCCTGTAACTCTGCTCAAGAAAGAGGAAAGGAAAAAATCAGTGCTTTGTTTACTTCCAATGTTGCTCCCGACGCATGAAGACACACCAAAATAACTGCTGTTTATTTTACAAGATGGAAAAAATATTGAACGCCCTCTGGTTATAGAAGCCATTTTCTTTTGGGATTACAAGTGCAGAGATGAATTAGGTACACTTAGGATCAATATCTGTTTCTCTTCTCAGCTCAAGATGGGATTTGTCAAAATTCGAGAGCAGCTTCTATTGAGTGTCAGCTACAAATCCTTCCAGTACTGAGTCATATACTCATTGAAAGTTGAAATATAAATGGCAAAGGGCTTTTTCAGCTACAATGTCCGAGGTCAGAATGGTAGATCACCTTTCTTCCTTCTTTTTAATGAGCTTTGGTTTGATGAAGTGACCTTGCAGGTCTGGAATCTAAGGACATAACGTGTCTTTACAAGCTCTGGCTGTGTTGGGTTCCATGTAGCACAGCTCCAGGAAGAAAAAGCACAACACAGCATAAAGGAGCACTGATAAGTGAAAGATATGGCTCATGCTGAGAAGATTTTAATTGAATCTTAAATGTGGTCTGAATGTAACAGGGAGAAATAGCCATGGATATTCAGGTTTCAGCATGGTCAAGTGTTAATCTGCTGCATGCCATCCCTTGACGTTGCATATGAAAAATGGAGGTGTGCTGTGCTGCTGAGGATATCTGTGGGACAGGAATACCCTCACTTTTAGATAAAGTGGGATCCTAGGGCACACCTCAAAAATCCAAAAACCTGGAAAGCTGGTCATGCTCCATCACCTACTTGGAAACTGAAACAACCTCTGAGGACAGAATCAGGATGAAGAATCAAAAAGGCTCTTTCTTCAAGAATGGATTTTGATTTTTTGGAAAAAGATATCTTTTCTGGAAGAAAAAAACACTCCCAGGTTCCAGTTGAACAGAAATTCGACCTCTCCATTTGGATTCTTGACCAAGGTATAAGTAGTAAAACCCAAGGAAATGTAATATAGACCCAACTTTAAAAAAAAATAAAAACTTTAAAAAATAGAAAATAAAATAATAAAATAAAATAAGAATTACTCAATTCCTTAGGAGTTTGAAAATTTCTAATTTTTTTTTTGCCTTCTTTGGGATGCATATTCAGTACCAACTTTATAAGAATGCCTTTTGGCTTAAAATATCTTATATGAGGGTGATCAGCTGCTGTGTGGAGGGTAAATGTGCTAAATAGTACGTTATTTTAGAGACAGACTGTCTTTTAAGGGCATATGTCACCATCAGATTTTGTATTTGGTGTTCTGTGTAACACCGTAAAATTCACCCCATTCTGTCTGCAGATGAAGAGACAGAAAAATATTTCCCTGTAGGATCACTTTGCATGACTAAATCCAATGCTGAATCATCTTTTCCATTTAGGAAGACAGGATTCATACCTGGGCTATCTGTGGGTCATAAGTCACTCTCTTTTGAGAGGAGGCTGAATTTGCAGCAATTGCGCTACATTGGTGCACCTCCAATTGGCATAAACACTGAGTCTGTGTCCTATGTGCACATTATTACCTTAAAGAAATTAGCTAGGGAATTTGGACTGAAGGAGCTGATTCTTTTTGTTAAGTGGAAAAAATACTGTATAATTAATATTGAAGCCAGTAACAAAGCAAAACTAGGCTTCTCATCCTTGAAACTTCACTGACTGGAAAAATTAGTCCACTCTCCCTCTTGCTCACTCTCCCTCTTTTCCTTTTTCCTTTTTGTTTTTCTTTTTTTTTTTTCTTTTTTAATTATAACTTGACGAAGCACTCGATAATACCCTTTAATCTACTTTTATAACTGCCCTATCCTAGATTTTTCCTAAGCATCCTTTTGCACAGCATCCACAAATCCAAGAATGAACTGCTGTTAAGACTGACTGACTGACTGATCTCTGAGCTCTGCCAGTTCACTGATCCATGGCTTGCTCCTGTGGCTCCTTGGGTTCATTGTGGAGCCCAGTGAAGGGTGGGAGGGGAATGGGGAAAGGCATTTATTCTCTCCTGTAGAGCCACCACCTGCACTCAGCTCATCTGACTCAGCCTTCTGAGTTAACAATAGCACTTTAAGGAGTCCACTGAAAGGCAGGTCGACCTTGTGATGTCCAGAGATAGCAGAATAATTTTTGCATCTCCATAAAGGTGTAGAGTAAGATAATGGAGGTAGAATGATAAAAATAACTGAGTTTATGGCCCTGGAGTTCAATGACTACAATTTGTCTCTCTACTTTTCAAGAGAGAAAGAAAAGGAAAGCAAGAAGAAAAGAAAGAAGAAAAGAAAGAAAAAAGAAGAGAACAGAGGAGAGAGAAAGAAAAGGAGAGAGAGAAAGAAAAAGAAAGAAAGAAAGAAAGAAAGAAAGAAAGAAAGAAAGAAAGAAAGAAAGAAAGAAAGAAAGAAAGAAAGAAAGAAAGAAAGAAAGAAAGAAAGAAAGAAAGAAAGAAAGAAAGAAAGAAAGAAAGAAAGAAAGAAAGAAAGAAAGAAAGAAAGAAAGAAAGAAAGAAAGAAAGAAAGAAAGAAAGAAAGAAAGAAAGAAAGAAAGGCATTTTTTCATCTTTCCCGACTTTCATTTTTTCTGACTTCTTGTGTTAGTTAAGGTGCTTCTGCACAAGCAAGGAGTAAAATGTACATTACTGGTTTTAATACATTTTGACTCTACATTTTTAAAATCAAAATTAATCAATATCTGTTGTTGGTCTCATTTCATTATTTCTTTATCTCTCACATTTCTTGTATCATTTCTTCAGGTATTTTGTAAGACAGACGTTTTCTTGTGAGAACCTCACTAAGTTTTTCTCAATAAATTTTTGGTTACTCTGTCTCCTAGGTATAATCTTCTTCTGAAATCAGCTGAAACAAAACTCTAAGAAAAAACAAACCTTTTACTCAGTTCTGTCCCTAACTCTACTGTAATTCTAAGTTGCCAGGAATCCTGTAATCTACAACATTTTTGGATATGATACAATACTGAGTTCTGCCTGGAAAATGCAGTTGTAAAATGGTAGCATATCAAATGCAAACGGTTAATACCTGACATAAAGTTTGATTTGCAAAAATGTGTGACAGGTGGCTCAAGACAGTAGAGAAGCAGGCATGCTAAAATAATGATATATAGCCAGAAATTATGATATATGCAGATGGTCCAAATAGGTGGACTTTCTTCAATTTCCTGCTTATGATCTCTGATAAAAAGAGCTTTGTTTAAAGTATTGAGTGAATAACAGGAGAATACAGATGTAAGAGAGGATATCTGAGCTAACAAATCCTGTTCACTGATATCAAATGTAATTACATCTTAAAATACAATCTGTATATTTATTATGTCTCACTTCGAAATTAGTCCATTTTTCAAAATCATTTCATCTGTTATTATTATACTATTCAAGAATATTTGTTTTCTTGTTAGAGTATTTTGTAGGCAGATTTAAAACATCTGTGGTCAGTGGATCAATTTTAATTTTTTTAATTTCTTTTTCAAAGAAAAGTTAATAGATGTTTTGTTTATCTAGGAGATTCAGATTTTGCTCTGGCCATAAGTCAGTTCACATTTACCTACAAAAAGGTAGGTAAATACATAAAAACATACACAGACAGAAAACAAACAAACAAACAAAACTGCCATCCAATACTCTCTTCCATATTGTCTAAAAAAATTATGAAGTTGTGGTAGAACATGAGGTTTATAAATCACAACTCTGGTCATGTGTCACTTCATTCTCTGCCAGATTGCTTGTCTGGTTAAGTCAAATGATATTTGGCACTGGAATATTCAGCATCTGTACTTTCAATTATATGTTATGAAGCTTAGTTAGTTGCCAAACAATTTTTTTTTTCTGTAGTCCATAAAATATTAGAAGTATGTCCAAAAATTATATCCAGATTTGTGCTAGGTGAAAAGTAAACCACATAAGAATGTGAACAGCTCTTTAGCAAACAGTCAAAGTTAGTGTGCTTGGTGACCAGACCCAAAAAGAAGTAAACAAAAATGAATAAGAGTATCTCAAGTATTTGACCAATCCCAACACAGACTCGGAAATGAATTAGTCAGTGTAGTGCTGGCTTGGAATAAACCTATCTTGAGCTGTGTCCAATTATTAAAACAGGGAGTTTAAGCCAGTCACACAACTGACAAAGAATTATGACACCTATTTAGAGATATTTAAAAGAGGTGTCAAATCAGGAAGTTCTAAATTAGGAACTTCATAAGGTTATGTTTTCTCTGGGGTCAATGGGAGACAAAAAGATGCTCCACAGACTCACTTAGCACATGTGAAATTTGAGACACCTGCAGCCAGTGGGTATTTTTTTCCAGTTTGATCAGAACAGGAAACAGTGGCAATTATTCTTTTTATTTGACCACAAAAAATAAGGTAAAGAAGAAACCAAGGAATACAGATGGGGCTTTTTGTTTCACTTTTGGGGGTTTTCAGGAAATATTCTTTTAAAAAAAAGTTTAAAATATAGGTATGTGTAAATATTTAAGGGTAAAACCCCCTTCAGAATAGAATCTTATAAATAAATAGAGATCCTTACTGTTTCCATAGGAAGTGATCTCCAGCAAAACTGAAATTTAGAAAAAAGGTCCATGTGTAGCTGAAATCTTGTACTAGAAGAATAGAGGAATAAGAATTATTTCAATTTTTCATCAGAGAATTTGGGGTTTTTTTCCGAGAGGAAAAAAAAAAAAAAAATGTGGTTCAGGACCTTGAAAAAATTCAGAGGTTTGGAAAGGGTCAGATTAAACCAAAAAGAATTTCCAAAAATAGTCAGAAAACTCAAGGAACCAGGAAAAGAGGCATTAGGTTTTCAGACGAAAAGAGAAATTAAATCATCCAATGCAAAAAAAACCTCTTAATATCTTTAATAAAATCCTGAGGGTTAATTAAAAAAGGGTGTAGCACAATTAAGAGGCTTAAAATACATATGCCACAGCTTCATGAATTTTGTGAAGTGAGTGATTATGGATAATTAATGACAAAGAAAACTGATTGGATTCAAAACTTAAGCTTTTCCTTGAATATGACTCAGAAATGGCCAACTTATTACGGTAGAAAAGGTCTTACTTCGTTTATGTATACTAGATAATTACATTTTAAGGTAGTTTTCAGGACATCTACCTATGTACATCACAGGGAGAACAGAGGTTCAGTGTCAAAGGAACATCATTTCAACACAGAAAATTTAAAAAAATAAAATTCTAAGCATGAAGAAAGAATGTGTTTTTTGTTTGTTTGTTTTAATTCTCAGCTATCTTAATAAAAATGTCTAGCAATCTGAAAATGTATATAAGAGTTGCTAGTACAAGATTATCTTATTGAACAGAAGAAAAAAGATGGTCTGTCTTTTAACATGCTTTCTGATGATAGCCCACAGACATTTTATAACTTATTTCTCAATTCTCTGAGATCTCCCCATCATGTCACCTTCTTTTACATTATTATGATTAAAACCAAGCAGTTCATATACTGCCTGTAGTTCTGCTAATCTATATTGTTGGCTTCAAATATTTTAATATTTTCTAATACTGAAAAACTGAATATTACTAAGAGTAAGGGGCTTAGAACAAAAGACTAAATCAATAATAAAGTTGTGGATTTCTTTACAAAGTGGTAATTCTAAGGTAATCAGTAACATTTGAGAAACAGAGAAATTATATGAGTGAAAAAAAAAAAAAATTAGATTTTTATGTAAGTGGCAGGCACGGGATCCACTGACTTCATACTAGACTAAAAGAAAGGAGACAGATTTATTTCCTTACTTTTATTGTTGTGTGTTAATGGACAAGCTGCTTCACTGGCTCAGTTCTCTCTCTGGTTGATTATATCCAGACTGGCATTCTTCAAGGACATGCATCAATTCTGTATCTGCACAATGCCACCCTGAAACCAGCCATGGGCTTTTAGAAGTGCCTGAAATATAGATAGCAAGAAAAAAAAAAAAAAGAGACTTACATCTCAGCTGTAGTGGAGTGGGTTTAGTGTTCTGCAATGCTTGGTTGCTTTATTATTAATTAACAAACAGCAGCACTATGTTCTTTCTTTCTTTTCCCCTCCTTGATATGAATTGCAGCATGAAGGCAGCTCCTACCAAAACCACTTTTTAATTTCATGGTATAAATTGGGGTTTTTACGCTAGTTAGCAAAAAATAAACAAAGACTTTCTGAATGATTGAAATGGAATTTCTGAAGGAAAGAGCAACAAATAATTACACTTCTATATCACTAATTATTATTGGTAGCTTGAAGAAAATTATGTTTCTGGCCTATAGAATTTCTAATCAGTAAAGTCACAGCATCATAATATGATCTCTTCAAACAGATTTATTTTTCAGATGACTGGTTCCTAATGCCATTTTGGCATTGCACAATTCTGCTGTTGGTTACATTTGTCTCCTGCCTATATATGCTGTCTACTTTTATTACAAATTATTGTTTGTGGCATAGTAATGAATAGAAACTATAGTCGCGGGTTAAGGGTGAAATGCACCAGGAGTTATCATAAAGAGAATTTAAAGACTGTTCTCGATGCAGATGTTACAGTTTAAGAAAATTATATAACATTTAAATATATTACAAGCCCTTGTTTCTAGCCATGTTTACCTATTACACTTCTTCCATATATTTGTAAAAGTCGATGGAAAATAATCAAAGCAGGAAAGTTAGGCTTGGGGCATTTTTACACTTAACAACAAAGTAAAGAAATTGCACCTGGGAGGCCTCTAGTTAATGATGCAAAACACGGTTTCATCATGGTTACCTTTAGACAGTCAAGGCCTTTAATTTAAAAGCCTGCCTACCACAGGTCTTTTCTAAATGTGAGTGATCCAACATTAAAGGAGCATGTAATATTCTCACTTATGTCTACCACTTGGATGTAAATAAAGAAAAACATCAGAGATTTATGTCAAAACCATCCTTCATATTAAAGATTAATGGGATTTATAAGGGTTAGTCAAAAAACTAAAGTTGTTTATGTCCCTTAGTAATGTAATTCAGCCCATTTTAGTTGCAACTAAAATTTCAAAGTTTCCCACCTGGAAATTCAAAGATTTTTCCTCGATTTTACTGAAACAGAAAGTTGCATATTAAGCATGGACCTCTGTTATGAATGGGGAGATGAGTGTAACCAGAAATCATTGAGACAAATAAGTAGGGAAATGGGATGGCTAGATAATACATTTTGAGATGATGAAAGACATTATGCCTCGGGATGACAATTTTTTTTTTTTTTTTTTTTAACTTCCATTCAGAACTGTTTAAGAAATGGAGACCCAACATCACATTAACATTAGGGTGACGTGATGAGTAACAGATAGGTGGCAAGTCATGGGCATGTTAGCAGGTTGTGTCCTTTTAATCACATCTGATGAGCCTGTGGTTCACCTCACTGAAAGATGGTACAAAAGCAAAAAAGAACACGGGTTGAAAGACTCAGGCTGATGATAAAAAATATTCACCAAAAGATTTCAACTAAAGAGACCTTGTGTGAATAAGAAATTCCCTCTGAATGTTGGAGTTTAGGAGATTTCAAATAAGTTTTGTACAAGATGGGAGAGTGAATGCCTTTGGTCACTCACAGAGAAAATGAACTGGCCAAGCTGAATACTGTTTCAATCCATCCTCTTATCTTGGTGTTTCTGTGGCCAGAGGCTGTGCGGGGTGCATGAGTGGAGCAGAAGAAAGCTGGATGTGCATGGGGGACAAACAAACTCTTTTAGTGAGAGGTGCTAGTAAGGAGATGGAAATGGTGTACTGGTATGCTCAGAATGAAGGAATATCACAAAGGACTTCGTGTCTCAAAACCTGTGGCACAGAGCTCTTGCCAGGTGGAAAAGCCAGCACTTGCAGCAGTGCAGTGGATGCTATAAATACAGATTGCAAACTCAGAAACCTTTCTGAAGAGCCTCATCAGAAAGGGAGGCAAATGCTGCCAGCCATTCCCATACAAATGACTGTACCTGGCCAGGCTACAGTATACTAAACAACTGCAGAAAGCAACAAATCACCAGTCTGTTTGTGACAGGTCATCCCAGCTAAATCAAGTTGTCATTTATTTTTGACTTGCTCTTGCCCCAGGATCAGTAGCTGTTTCTTTCAGGTTGAGACTGGAGCAATTTGAAAGTGCAAAAGCCTATTAGAAAAAATGGCATGAAGGGTTAGTTATAGCAGTGGCGGTTGCACTTTGTCATCTGTAGTTAACCCTTTTGCCCCAGGGCTTCAGAGACTTTCTGTATGGTTCACAGGTCGTTCAGAAGCTTCGCTGCAAGTAAGCACTTAAAGGTGAAACCTGGGAGCAAAGCTGTCATAAAGGCATGGGGGGAGGTGGCTGTGCATGTGGCAGAGGGGAGCTGTTAATCCAATAATACTTTAAATGGAAACGAGCTCCTTGGAGGGGATGAGGGGGGAGTAAAGTAAATTTGCCTCTTGTGTTTTGTAGCAAAAAATGCCAATCACTTAGGGAAAGTAGACACTTTCAAGCAGTGTTTCAATCCTTTCAGTTGGAATTCCTGCATCACTGCTGCCTTTTGTAGATTTACACAAACCAGAGACCTCTGCTGAATCCTGAATCATTTGTATCAGGGTCTATGGTCAAAAAAATATAAAACAATGCAGAAATTATTTGCATGAAGTTCTCTCCATTTCTTCACAAACAAGACTATGCAATAGGAAGAGATAATGGATTGTTCTGTAAAGAAACCAAACAAGTCTTCTGTGGAGAGTATGTTTAGATCAGATATTAGGAAGAAATTCTTTACTATGAGGGTGGTGAGGCACTGGCACAGGTTGTCCAGAGAAGCTGTAGATGCCCCATCCCTGAGAGTGTTCAAGGCCAGGTTGGATGGGGCTTGGAGCAACCTGGGATAGTGGAGGTTGTCCCTGCCTATGTCAGAGGGGTTGGAACTAGATCATCTTCAAGGTCTCTTCCAACATAAAACATTCTGGGATTCTATGATCCTATGGTCCAGACTCATGTCCAGAAAACCATTATCTGACCTCTGTGTGTGGAGCCAAGTATTTAAGAGAAAGGTTACTGAAACTGTGGCTGCAGTGTTTTGATTTGAACTAGGCTTTCTGCAGAAGACACTGTATATCCGGTGTGTTTCCTGTTTCGCATACTGCTTTTTTGAATGGTTCACTTTACAGATTAGAGTCATACCAATGGCAATATCAGGAGAAAGATTTCCATAATTTTCTCATTGCTGCACTAAAAGATGCCAAGTCTGGCATGCTGGGCCTGGAAGTGGTTGAAAAAACAGTCTTTAGGAAGGAATTACGTGTTCTGTATGCGACTTTTTAGCCACTGGACTGGCATAGATACATAGAGCTGTAATACCAGACCCCTCCCAAAAAAAAAAAAAAAAAAGAAAAGGTGATTTTTGTCTATTTGTTTAGGCTTATCAAGATATTTGTATTTAAGATGCATAGTAAAACTGAAAAAGCAGTTCCAACTAGTACACTAATTGTTTATTCAGATATTTCTGCAAAAACTCTTGTCAGAAGGGCTTACCTTAACAGTGCTAATACTCTATCCTCTGCTAAGAGATGCAGCCATTCCAAATAACTGCATTGTAGTAATAACTAACAACGTCAGAATAATTGCAAATTTGCCCATGATCAGTGTTGTGGGTTTTTCTGCCTTTTTTTCTTTTCTTCTTCCTCAGGCTTCTTTACTACGCATAAACAAGTATAGTTCTGCCCCTTACTGTGTCAGACATTGGTAACATCTTCAATACCCTAATCCGACAAAAGCATTTCCCTTTCTCCCTTCTATTTCCAAGAGATCATGAATAGCTATACTGAGGCACTGTCTAAAGTGTCTAAACATCTCCCTTTATGGCCTCTATACAAATTTGCTATGGCTTTTCTCATACCTTTCTACATGCTTATTCTTAAATTCCTTAGGCATCTTAAGTTTACTTTCAAAATAAAACAAGGCTGACAGATTTGAAGTAATCTCTGATATTGTGAGGAAGCAATAGGAGATAGAAAAGAACCTCTGACAATTCAGAACAAAGATATTTTCTTTGTTGCAAGCTTGGTAATGGTGTGAGCTCAACCTTAGTCTCTACTGAATTGTTAAAATGTGAAAGGCAACTTAGCTAAATGGGCAGTGAATGAGGGGAGCTGGATGTACCGTGCAAGCAAAGTGAAAACTATCAATCACCATCTATTACTTCACTCTTGGTATTTGAGCAGTGTTTCAGATGTTCTGGAGAGATTAGCTCAGAGTAAGTAAATGGCAAAATGGAAACTGTCTACACATATCCATCCAGTGTGTCAGCCAAGCTAATCACAGTGTGCTTTATAGACTGACCACTTTGGTCCCAGCTTTATCACAGATCTCTCAGACATAAATTTAGCAAGGTATTTGAATCTGACTTGTCTCAGTAGAAAGTTCCGTATCCTTCAAGCAAGTCATCATGTAGATAAGGAATGAAGATATCTGACTTGGAGATTTGACCTTCTAAATAGGCAAAGTAAATTAGAAGCTATGAAGATTTCCTGCAATCATTCCCTGGATTATGTCTTGATTTCTAATACTTCATGGATCACAGGTTGAGAAGAACTGAGCTAGCTTAACATGAAAGCTGTCATCTAAATCAAAACATAAGCCTTGAGCCCACTTTCTGAATTTCACACATGATTAGAGGGGATATCCTCAGTCCTCAAAGCCAATTCCCAGTCATTTTACAGAATCCTTTTAGTAAACAGTTCCTCATTCCTCCTATTAATTTGTAACTTTGAAGAATATTTTGCTTGAGAAAATGGGACCTCCCTTCTGGATAAATCACTGCAAATTCCAGTTCAACACAACAGGTTCTCACTGCTCCCAGTTCCATAAAACTAAAATGACACCTGGCTGCTCTGAGCTCTTTCAAAGCAATGGTCCTTTGAATCTCTCCAAATGGAAGAATGGTGGGCCACTGTAATCATCTAAACACAGAGGCAGCATGAAAACCATGAGCTTTCCTTATCCTGAATACGGTCCAATAGGCAGAGGGGTGTTGTAAAAGGTTTAAGGCAATTGTCACTTCCTAGGGTGTGTTCTCTCATGCTGAAGAAACACCACTACAAGCAATCACAGTGACAAACCTTAGGAGGGAAAATGTCAGTGACTGAGCAGTATCCCCAGGAGTACAGGAGAAACTTTCCTTGCTCAGGTGAGATTCACTTCTCATTCTGAAATAGAAAAGAAAACAGCAGCAGTCGAAGAGACCATCAATTGAAGCACATGATACAAAAATAGTCCTGAAGGCAGAGGGCAAGAGCAATGGTGGTGTAATCTAAGACTTGAAAGGATACCAGGGATAGAAGAGTTGTAACATTACAGCAGAAAGTGGTAAAGAGTCAGCTGCATCCATACCAGCAGAAGAATGACACAATTTTATAGGCATAAGAGAAGCTGAAGTGAGATAGATTTAGCTGCAAGTACCCAAAAGAAAGAAAAAAAAAGTCATTGAACGCAGCAAGATACAGCCATTAAAAAGAGGCATATTTTCTTCCTCAGAAAGAAAATGTTTTGTGGTGTAGAAGATACCAGAACTGTCCCAGAAGAAAAAGAGATGGAAAAAAAAACAGCAGCAAAAAAGCAGAACCACACCTGCACAGGCAATCACTTCAGGGAATTGTTCATGTTCTTCTTTTTCTCTGAGTAATCATAACAATAACAGTCATGATGTGAAGCATGAGTTCATAATTACTATCCAGCAACTCATATAAGGAACATGTGACAGCTAGGAGAACTCCCAAGCTGTATTTTAGAAACATATGCATTTAGGTCTTCTAGCCTTTATCAAACTTCATTTGAAAATGACTCTGACATTTGTTCCTTTAAAAAACAGGGAAGTTGAAGCATGAGAAGCAGGGATAAAACTGACTCAAAGTTGGAAGTTTTAGAGTAAAGAGAAGAAAAAAAAGATAGTTTATCTAAGTTATCTAAGAACTAATATGCATCTCATAGTAGAACCAGCAAACAGTAGAATACAAAGACAAAAAAATGGTCCTTAAAATATTGCTATCCCTCTTTCTCTCTCCCAAACACTCAGTATCTGTATCCAAGCTGTATTTGTATGCCTAACTGTGAGCACAAACAGGTACAGAATTATATGTGGCTTCTTTGGTAAATACACAGACAACAGATACAAATGCAGTGGCATACAAGATGTGAGAATGGTTCTAGGTGAGATTAAGACAGAATTTATTTATTGTCTAATCAGTGACAGCTGTGAATACATGAAAAGGTAACCTTATCCCAGATAAGAAAAACATAATTAAAAAAAGAAAAAAAAGAAAACAAAACAAAAAACAAACAAACAAACCAAACCAAACCAAACCAAACCAAAAAAAAACAAAACAAAAAAAACAGATGCCCCAATAATTGACTTTGTACCTGCAACTGTTTTTAAGATAAATTTTAATACATTAACTTACATCCAGAAAAGAAAACTGATTAAACCATCTGCCCCAGCTTCAGATTTTTGTTTTGTTTTGGCTTTTTTTTCTTTGTTTGTTTTTTTTTTTGCTTAGAAATCAGCATATAATGCTTTATCCATTACGTATTTTTCACAATCTGGGCTTTCAGGCTGATGCTTCTGTGTTTTCAATTAATCCTTTCTTATGGATGACTCTATTAATGACAAACTGATATTTTCAGAAAGCAATGTTTTCAAGCTGACAGTTCTCTGAGCCTTTTAACCGACAACTTTCAGTACTCTATGAATAAAGTTAAATAACTTTTTTTTATTTCTATTTATAGCTAAGAACATCAGAATATTTGTTTTTTAATATGAAGGTACTCTGAAAAAACAAACACTTTGTGACTACATTTCCAAATTCAAGAAATGCAAATGGCTAAACAAGATTGTTTCCCAACTGACAGAAGGCAAGCAAACATCTCCAGTGCAAAATTAGCCACCTAAAAAATCTGGAATTTCTTTTATTCTGTTCCTCTGGGGTGGAAAACACTGATTTTTCCAAATCAAAATTTACTATGAAAATATATGACTTTAGCAGGACTTCAGGTTGGCCCAGGATTGGATCTGGAAGAGTGAGTGACAGCTTCCCACATATATGATTCAGTGTATCACCATTCTGGAGATGATAAAATCAATCTCAAGTCCCTGCTCTGTCATGTCACAGGATGACAGAATAAACTGAGTTGGAAGGATTGTCAAGCCCAACTTCTGGCCCAGCAAAGGACACCTCAAGAGTCACACCCTGTGCCCAAGAGCATTGTTCAAATGCTCCTTGAACTCTGTCAGGCTTGGTGCTGTGATCACTGTCCTGGGAAGCCTGTTCAGTGCCCAGCCACCCTCTGGGGGAAGAAGCTTTTCCTGATATACAACCTAAGCCACCCCTAACACGACTTCAAACCATTCCCTTGGGTCCTGTCATGAGTCACCAAAGAGAGGAGTTCAGTGTCTGCCCCTCCTCTGCCTCTCACAAGGAAGTTGTACCTGCAATGAGGTTTTCCCCCAGTCTCCTCTTCTCCAGGCTGAACAGACCAAGTGCCCTCAGATCTCCTCAAGGCTCTTCATCATCTTCTTTTCCTCCTTTGAAAGCTTTTTAACAGTTTAATGTATTTCTTAAATTGCAATGAGCAAAACTGCACACAATATTCAAGATGACGTTGCACCATTGTAGAGGATATAGCTCTCTGTTCTCTGAGCCAGATATACTGAATTTATTATATAGGGTCTCCTTGCCACAATAACCTAAAATATATATTCAGAAGTCTCAGAGGATCAGAGATAGAGATAGGATTTGAATATCTTTCTTTCGGGCAGTGAGCTGGATAACCCACTGCCAAACTATGGCTTGCAAGAGGTAGGCATCCAGTCTGTGCTAGTCCCCTTGGCTCGCTCTGGCATCACCTGCAGCACAGGTGAGCACCTCTAAGGCCTCAACAATGACATCTAAAAAAGCTGACTGAAAGTGCTAGCCTACTTGAGAAGAGATTCCCCCATTTAGCTAATGATAGTTGAGATTAGCCTCATCCTTGGTTTTCTATACTCTGAAGAAAGTGACACCAAATTCCTGCTGGACATTCAGAATGCTGTGGGTTTTTCTTCTTCATCTTCCTCTTGTCATGTATCACCTCATTTTCCAGCAGCAGAGAATGCACAGAAAGCCTCAGCACACCCGAAAGTGCAACCTGATGACTCTTGCTCTTCAGCACCCATCATATTGCTCTATGAGATGTAAATATGTGACCTTATTTTGAAAGGAAAATCCTTCCTAGCTGCTTTTCAGCTCCATCACTTATGCATTATAGACTTTCTACTCAATTGCAGCATAATCTCATAGGAATTTATTATGCATCCTGTATATAAAACAGTATGTACCCTCTACAGAGAACATCAAAAGGTAGTTAATAGAGATGTTAAATTATTATTGGTTGAAAGCAGCCGATGCCCTAGAGTAATCAGATTCTCTCTTTCTCTCTCTCGCTTCATATACTATATATAATATATACAATTAATAGTGCACATATATCAGTCTCCGAATAGATCTCTGTAAAGTCTGCTCGAATGCTAGAGGAATTGATGTATTAAACATGTGGAACCAAGCAAAGATGTCACCATAAGGCACACTACAAATACCAGCAAAAATGTTGATGGATAAGGCAAAGGAGAAATTGCGAGTCCCAAGGAAAAATATATAAATAAAAAAATAGCTTTTTGTTATTTCCTGCTCTCACCATTTATTTATAGAGGAAGACAGTCAAGATGCTTCTGAATGGAGTGAATAGCTGCACTGGTATTTATTAATGGTCAGGAGAAAATGTTAAATGCTTACACTGAGCTAATTACTTATTGCCAAAGATCAGGAAAAAGTGTAATTTGGAACTTACTACACAATGATTAGATTAATTGAGATGAGATTGAATTAGAATTGCGGTCTCTGGGACAAGGCTCTGAAACAAGCACCAGGAAATTTCTTCAGTGCTGTGGGTATGCTATGAACTGTTGCCTAAGTTCATCCATCCCAGCTGATGATGTCCTATGCATCAGCAGAGTCTAATCTCTCCTTTTAGAGAGTTGACTCTTTCCATGTGTTTATTCAAAACACAGCAACATCTCAAGGCTAGTAACTTAAAATAATGCTTGCATTAGTAGTAAGTATCACGGATAATAATGGGAGCAATTGGTGAACTCTAAGTACTAAATACAGATTTATACGTTTTTCTTTAACAGGTAATTGAAAATTTCAGAATAAAAATAGGTTAATTGAAAATTTAACATGTAGGACTGTGGAAAAGAAGATAATGGCTCGACTAAATGATGTTAGAAATTTCCAAGCTTAATGGCTTGTGATTCAACAATAACATATTAAATACATGTATTCAAGTATATGCTTAAGGTGGAGAAAATACTGCAACCCACTGAAACTTGGGTATCTGACTCCTCTAATCATACACTGGTCTACAGCATGATGTACATTTGTCTGGGGTTTTGTACTGCTCCCTTCTAAATTATCTGTGTCTGTCTCACACCTGAAAGCTCATCCCATGTAAATCACATTGCTGTCATGAAGAAACACCCTAGCAAGATGAAAAATGAAAAATATTTCCTACCTGTTTCACTCATGAATTCCAGATGGGAACTCAAAGAGCAAGTTTGGACTCAAGTGATATGTTTGTGTCAACAAGGCCTGCCATGGGATTCGGTGATAAATGACCAGGCACTGTGTTCTACACTGAGACGTGGAGAAGGTGTGCTTGAAGGCCACCATCTCAGCAGACAAAGTGAGCAGATCTCTGAAAGACCCTCCTAAAATCTTTTTTTTGTAACTCTGAATGTGATGTGGACTGTACTGTGAAGATCTGGCAGACTTAGCATTAAGAGCATGTTTTCCTTTATATCCAGGGGAAATTTCAAATCCTCAAAAGCTCTGGTTACTATCCTGAAAGGGGTGGAAAAACTGGGGAAAATTGTCCTTCCCTGTTTCATCCACAGGTTGGCTATGATAACTAATGGACTCTCAGAGGTCGGGGCAGGAGAGCAGCACTGAACGCAGATCCTACATGATCCTCATTGCATCTGGTTTCATGGTGTCATAAGTTGATATTCCAACAAAGAAATCCTGATCTCTGTTCCTGCTCTCAAAAAGGTCATCTCAGGAGCACATATTGCACATATGGGAGTATATCCAGGTGCAGATACCTCACCCACATGAACAGAGTGGTTCTTTACCTAACACAACAAATGCTTAAATCAAATTTGCTTCTGCTCTGGGCAGATCAGTTGTTATCTTAAACTTTTGTGCCCCACATGGGGTGTCAGTGTAGGCTGTCATGGTTTAGGAATGATATTTTCCAATTTAATAGTCCCACTAAAACATTCACTCCCTCTCCTCCAACTGGAAGCAAAAAGGCAAAGATTGTGGGCAGACATAAGAAGAATTTACTGGAAACAGCAATGAGATAAGAAAACCAACAGTAACAGAAACAATATTAATAACAAAAGGTATAAGACAAAGAAACAATATATACAGAAAGCCCACACATAACAATCAGCAAATGTCAATTGGCTCTTCCCTGCCCCAATTCCTCCCAACTAGAAGGAACACTTCCATTCTCCTTGGAAGTACCATTCCCAGTCCCTCTCTCCTGGCAATGACATGTGGTGGTATGGAATAACACTGGTGCCCCAGCCATGTCCCCTCCTGGCTATTGCAAAAAGTTAACCCTGTACTTGCAGAAACCAGGATATCAAAGCACAAATTTAATACTAGAAGATGAGTTCACAACACTTCAAAATAGATTAAATGCCTGTTCTTTATGAGAAAGTCCAGTGACTAAAGCTTGCCTTTGATTTGGACTGAATGTCTCAGGTCAAACCATATTAATAATCCATGTTGAAGAGGTGGATTTATCTCATCAAAAGATGGATTGATCTCATCTAGCTTGAGACATACAATGCAGATATCTACATTTGACTGTAAAGAAATAAGCATTAAATGGAACACGCTTAGTAAAAGCTTTTCTTCAGGTACTAACATAGTAAGATTAAACAATAAACTCACCTGCAGATGTCTTTTTTGCCTCTGAATGAATCCCATGTGCTGTATCAAATGAGACTGTGTTCAAATGCCTTTGTCCAAAACCAACTGAATTCTGTTTCACTGGTGAGAGTTCCACCTACCTTCATTTTATGGGATATTAATTTAAGAGGCGAAACAAAAACAACCATTGAAGATCTGAGAATTGCTAAAAATTTGGAGTCATATTAGAGTTCTGTTTGTTGTGTTTTTCTCTTGTATATGTAACATATGTTTGGTGTCTTTAAACACAATTACTTTTGTATAATAAAAGTGTTGATTTGATGATGCAACATTTTCTGCAAGTGTGTTTAAGACAGTTTATGTTTTCATAAGTTGCAATGAAACTCAATTATGTATGTGTAATAAGGCTCTTGATTGTTACACTTCTACTTTTCTGTATAATGAAGCCAGCAATTAGAATTTGGTTGTTCTATGGAATAGGAAAGCACACTTGTTTTCTAGACAAAAGATCTTAATGAGCATCTTAAAGAAAAAAAAAAAAAAGTCAATAACTCAAACATGTAATCAGATTTCTTAACAAAAAGGATTTGCTTCCTGAAAATATAATAACTTCAATGGGCAAACAGTTGAGATTACATAAATAAACTTATTCCTATCATTAGAGAAATTAATGAGAAAATATTTTGCCAATAAAGTTATTGTCCTTACATTGTTAACTTACATGTTGTCTTGAGTGCTGGTAAATGCACACAGCTTGTATAGTAATAAGCCCTAATTGCACGTATTAACATCAGTCTTTTTCTTTGGGCCAGAAGTGTCTTCTAAAGCAAATTTCCCAATTGTTTTTATTTACCCTACATTGATTTGGCTCCTGTGGCAGTCTTGGAGCATGACAATTATTTCTTTTAGGTTAAATTGGACCAGAGGATATATTCCAGGAGATCATCAGAGGCATCACTCCTGTAGTCTGTGGGTTCTGACCCGAAGCAAACACTCTTGAAGTGTCTATGCTGTGGCCATCAGGTTCTAAACACGGTTTTGTTCACACAGATTTATTTCATTCACCTTATTAGGCATTAAAGGTAATATCAGGGAGCTGATTTATGATTTTCTAGTAAATCTCCACAGTCGATGTTTATTTTGAATTCTCAACCTTTTGGTATAGGACTAGGAAGTCAAACTGAGTACAAACCAACTCATTGCAACCACAGCTTTCTTGTACCATATGGCACTCCCGTGCCCATTTATGGATGCTGTATAGGCACAAACAACAACAGCTGAGCAAGTTTCAATCAATTCTGATGGCTGGCACAGAGCCAGTGGGGCTGGGAAAAGAGGCTTGTCATCTTGGAGTGCAGTGGGTGAGACAACATAAGAGGTAGGACTCACTGACTGTCATTATAGTTATCTCAATCTGATAAACAAACACTAATCCAGTTGTCTTAAAGTTTTGTGCAGCCAAGTAGAGAAATAAGCAATTTTAGGGTATGAGATGTGCTGTGGCCAAATAGTTTATCTTTCTTTCTGTTGATTGCAAGGGATCATTGGCGACCAGCACAGATGGAAATCTCATGTTTAACCCCCATAAATGATGTCCAAATTGTCTGGTCATTACCAAAGCAGAAAAATACCATGGGGATTTTCACCTTCTGGTAAAAGAAAGAATGCTAAATTGAGAAGTCAGACAGGTAAGTGTCCACTTGAATGACTGAAGGCTGAAACTGTCAGTGGCAAATATTTTTTTCTTTTTTTTTTTTTTTTACTTTGTAGGAACTCATGTTTTACTATTAAAATTAACATAGAAAGTATGAGTAAAATGCTGTCAGCTCACATTGTTGTGATATCACAATCACACATTGAAGTCAATCTCACTTCAAATGAACCCACAAGTCTCAAGGGAATTTTACAAACTCATTTGGATCCACTCGCATCAGTTCATAATGCCAGGGATTTTACAGGTGGAACACCTGTCTAAAATCTACTTTAAAATGTTCTTGTTGCTTAAAAAACAAAACAAAGCAAAACAAAACAAAACAAAACAAAATAAAACAAACAAAGAAAAAGAAAAAAAAAACAAAAACAAACAAAAAAAAAGCAAAGGGTTTTCTTAGATTGCTCTGATATCCATTCTTTTCAGAAAAAAAAAATGTAATCACAATCCTGTAAACACATTTCATTAGAGCTTAATTTGTCTTTGAAAACTAGCTTTTTTACAGCTTAATAAAACTACCAATAGAAATATACCCTGGCTTAGGGTTGTCTTTGGGGCTTTTTTGCTTCTGTGAAATGCAAATTTCTTCCAAACCCTGAATTAACTGATTTTAAACTGATTTTAAATAATTTCCCCTATTTTTAAGTAGTTTTATAATTGCGCTTGCGTTTAATTAGGGTCCAAGAGGAGCAAGACTTCTAATTATATTATTTTTCTTAAAAACATTGCTGAAACCACTCTTTTTCTATAAAGGCCAATTGCTTTGATATTCCTTGTTGTTGTTGTTGTTGTTGTTGTTGTTGTTGTTGTTGTTGTTGTTGTTGTTGTTGTTGTTGTTGTTGTTGTTGTTGTTGTTGTTGTTGTTTGTTTTATTGGATTTTTGGTTGGTTGGTTGGGGTTTTTTTGTTTCAAATCACACTACAGTACCTGACATACCCATCCAAGGTGGGTGAGCATGTGACATCACATCCTGTCTCCTTTGTGCTTGATAGAAGACTGAAAATTGTACAAAGGAAACCCCAAAACTTGGAAATTGTGGGTGCATTTATTGCTACTTTTCAGGTTTTATCAACACGCAGGTGAGATTACACTGAGCACCACACTGATATTGGCAAAGCATGGATGTGGAGGTAGAGGTGAGGCAGAATGTGTAGAAGGTGAGATTTTTCCACCCTGTGTTGCCAAAAATTTGTGGCAGCATAAGGCAGACCTCAGGGAACTCCACAAAACAAGATGTGACTGTACTACAGGCAGGTAGCCCAAGATAGTTTAGGCTGGCTACCTTGGGGAAGCAGGGATGTGAATCTTATGGATCTCATGTACCAAAACCACGCTCTAGGGCCAGGGTGGGTGCCTGGGGTATTATTACCTGAACTGACCAATAAAACTGATCATGTCTGCATGTGTGCAGCAACTGACCCACCATATGGCAGTGTCATCACAGCCTTAAACAGGTGTTTGGGCTCGGGTAAATTTAATTTGGGTCCAATCCAAAAGATATTTTGGAAGCATAAGCATGTGTTAAACTGCTTAATCCCTTTACACACATCCACACACATGAAGAACATGGATTTCTTTGCTCTGGTTTTTCCATAATAAGTATACAACATATTCTGGGTTTAAGTACAGTGTATGCCTTCTCTTTCACAAATATATGCAAGAAGCATATTTTAGATGTTGTTGGTTTGTTTCTCTTGCTTCATCTTCTTTTCCTTTTTTTTTTTTTTTTTCTTCTCTGCCATCTGGGTTTCCACAATTAGAGATAGGATTCATCTCAACCAACCTTCACTGTCTGAAAGGTGAATGGCCTAAAATAATCACCTAGGGTCTCTCTGCAGTCAGAAGAGAAAAACGGACAACTCCAAGTAGTGATTTGTCCCAACTCAAGCCAGATGTCTGACACAGACAGGACAAAGCAGCCTCTGAGGCACCCATTTCTCTCCACTGAATATAAGAAAGGGTCCAGTTATCTGCCTTAGACCGAGTATGCAATTTTAGACAATAACAGTAAGTGAAATAAATTTTGCCCTTAGTATCTCATGATGCATATTATTCTTTACACACCAGTGTAAAATACTTATGTGAAAGGGACTTCTTGTATTGGGACTATCCTAAAAACAATAATAGGGAAAATGGAACAGATAATGCAGAGATTTAGAATTAAATGGCAAGTTTGATGTCAATGACTGCAAGACTGTTTGTTTGACTCAGTAATACAATTACACAGCTGTAGATTATTACAATTAAATACTTTACACCTGGAAACTTACATGCATTTTGTCATGAGAAAAAAATACCATTTTCCATTTCCTTTCACTTGGCCAATTAGATATATAATGATAGTAACATACAGTATAAATTTTGCATGCAGATTCTCATTAAAGAAACATTTTAACAAGATATTTTAAAGAAATTGCATACATATTTTGTAAAAGTAATACTTTCAAAAGACAGTTTGAAGTTAAGTCACATGAAAAAAATAAAGTAATTACACTTTTTCATACTGGAAGAGACATGGTCAAATAAGACTTTATATGAAAAATTATTCCTTTTAAAAATTACTCTGTATTTCTGAAGAACAACTTCTGAAGTACTGTGATAATAAATTACTCTTCAGAGCAGTGTCTGACTTAAAAAAGGCATTCTAAATGCACAATACACGAATGCAGAAGACATTAAAATTACATATCTTATGCTAAGAGAATATTACCAAGTCACAAATTTAAGTACTCAAAAATTAGTACGATTCTTTTTTTTTAATTTGAGAAAGTTTAACATAACTCAAGAAATTTTCTAATAAAATATGAATCAATCGCAGAGCTTTTACCTGTTATATCAGTATATAAACTGATCTATCAGGTAACAAACAAGACAGTTAATATTCAAACTGCTATCACATCTTCTCTTAATACAAGAATATTTCCCTCATAATAAGGAGGAGTTAGAGTGTATATAGGGGAAGAGTAGGAGGAAGACAAGGCTAAAAGGAAAGATAACGAGTTTGTATTCCTCTCAAAGACCTTTCTCTGAAACATTAACACTGACCCTTTCCTTCTAAAGTGCTGTCAAGGAGGAGTTTTTGCATTGATTTAAAATAAAAAGCATGAGTCTACTACACCAATTTATATATCTACATGATTTAAATGTGTTTCTGCCCAGTGAGGGTAAGGGAGTCCTGAACTGGCCACCTCATATATAAACCTCTGTATTTTGAGAGATGAATTGCACTCTCTCACCTGGTACTAATGATATTCTGATGGCTCATTAATGGTAACAAAAGACTAAGTCACTGCAGTGAACTGAGGGTTATAAAAGTCAGCAGATGCTTCCAGTGCTGAGAGCTAGTCAGAGGAAGGTTTGCAAAGTCTCCCCAATACACAGACATGTATAGCTGTCCACTCACAACTAACGACCTCAAATAAGACACCAGATGCCTTGAACAGCTATCAGCATCAGCTTCCTTTCTGTGAGGTATAAAAATTAAATGAACAGCTGGGATAAGTTTCTGTTTAATGAAACATTTTACACTTTTTAAAGTATCCTTCCCCAGTTGTAGGCATAAATTTCCCTCCCATCTCATCCAGAAAATGGGAATATTCTTCCCAATCCTACATGTCCCTAGTGTGACACTTCAGAAATTAAATAATGAAACGCTCCAATAAGTAAGTGAATGGATAAACAAATTTCCAAATCTTATTATAACAAGCGGTTGAGCCATTAAGTAAAGTCCAAATGGTCCTTAAGGAATAATTTCAGGTAAAACTGTGTCATATCACATATATTTTATCGTTGCATCCATTATCAAACATTATAGAGAAGCTCTTCTGTTTCTTAATGTCGTGATTTTCAGGGCATGATAAAGTGGTGAAATGTGTGTGTCTATATTTTGTTAGATTTTAAACTCAATTTAAGATGTCTGTGTGCTTGTATCCAAGTCAGGGGCAGGTTTTGTCCCTGCAGAGCATGCAGGCATGTGCTTCAGAGCCATTGGCTTCAAAAAGGGCTGAGCCCTCACTGAAGCAGTAGGTTCTGAAGCACATACCTGTGTGTTTGGTGAATCAATTACTTGTGGGCACCCAGCCCTGCCCCACAGGTGCTGGATATTTCACCTCCCATGGATCCTAGTGGGAGCAGAATGGTAATCTACCATGGGAAGCACAAAGATGTTGAAAGGATGTTTTACTTTTCAGAACCCTGTTAGACTCGTGATTCATAAACTCTGTCACCTTCTGAAACTATGGTTCCTTCAGGCATCTGTCAATTTTTGGCAACTGAATTTAAGCTGTGCATGCATTTTCCTCATGGCCCCATGACCTGTCAAATATGACATGTGATGGAAGCATCAAGAATACAAAGCCTCAGGAGACATCCTGCATGCTTGTGTGTGTATGGGCATTTATTGCCTCTGTGTGTGTGTGAGCACATTTTTATGTATGTCCGTGTTTCAGTGTTCTCTAGTACCTTCCTTCTTGGGCTTTTTAAATTTGTATCTGATTTTCAAGTGCAGTGAATTTATTGAAAAGAATTGGTACAGAAGAAAGCTGGAAAAATAATGCTCAGAACACTAACAGCAGAAATTACCTCGTCTCACTTAAGGATATAATGGCCACAGGGAGAAATCTTCAATAATTATTTCAGACTAATATTAGTGTTTAAAAGTTAGTATTTTAATGGAAATGTTTGATCCTGATGAAGCACAGAAATTGGCTGTGCCTTTCAAGTTTCCTTGCTCACACACCTCACATACAGACAGTAGACAGGCAGCATAATCCTCTCTGGGCCTTCAGGTACTAAACAAATCATTATAGTTTTCCCATGTATGCCAAGGTTAAACAAACACCTGTAATGCTCAGTAACTCCAGCTCCTCCATACACTGTATTAGTGGCAGCTTTCCTTAAGGATTTGACTAAGCATATGTCTACCCAGCCAAACGGAGACAAGATTTCAGAACAGATTGCCTTTAGCCTGCTTGATACAGGTGAAGATAATAGCAAAGGCATGTTGACACAGGCTAGGAAAACTCATATGCACCCACCAAGGGCCCTGGGTAAACATCCAGGCTCTCACAAATGGACAGGATTCCGATCAGCAAGGACTGACAGCTCACAGTTGATACAGGTTAGGGGAAGGCAGGCTAGGAAATCCTGGCTACAGAGCTATGGAAGTGATCAAGCCAAGACAGTGTGATTCAGCAGCTTTGATGCTGACTTCCCCTTGTCCATCACTTTAGACATTTGATCACTTTGTATCTGCTCTTTCTTTCATCTGGCCTTTTTGGTGGACTGCAGACTGCCCAGGGCAGTGGCTCCCTCTTTTGTTGCAGTTTTATTCCCTTTGCAGTAATCCTTAATAGGTCAGACTTAGAAATTAATGTTAAAGGCTGATATATTTACTGACAATACAGTCTGTAGGCCTTTTTTTGCTACACGAGGCCTGATGCCATGTTATCTATTTGTATGATTATCTCTTCTTTGCAGTATCCAATGACTCTTAAGTCACCCAGGTATACTGTCCTACAACAGGTCTGACTAGAGGCTAAAAATTATCAGCAAGTCCTGCCTGGGATGTCTCTTCTCACATTCAAACCAATATCAGACTTTTTGTTCACTTCCAGGAGTCACCACTTCACTTGCCTTTTTCTTTGTATTCAGGTCTTACCCCTTATACCTTTTAGCCCTTGTAGCCAATTTTAACACCTACTCCAAACTGCCTGGAAGGTTATCAGTTGCAAGACGGGCAGCAAACATTTGAGCATGAAGGACAACTTTTTTTTTTTTTATCACTGGTGGAAGGTTCTTACCTTGAATTTTGTAGATCCAAAGGTTTTTCCACTTTTTTTTTTCTTTTTCCCTCCTGAGCAGAAAATTATCTGGGGAAAGGTGCAAAAAAAAGACTACTACACAAATAAAAACTAAACTGCAATTCCATGCTTACCTATTGGAGTAGGGTCCTTATGGGGTACTGTTCATCAGAGTACAAAGGAGCTAGTATTCTATAAAGAAAGAGTCGCAAGACAATTGTTGTACCAGGTATTTACTTTAAAAGAATAGATTCAGCTCCAGTGACTTCATTAAAGCAATTATCATTTGCATCTCTTAAGGGTCTTTCCCCGGAGGAGAATGCCCTATTTATTATCAAATGGTGTCTTTCAGTCTCTCTCTCAGTTCTCCAGCCAGCAAAAATCAGCCTGCACAGTTTATCTATTTTTTATTTACCTTGGTTCTGATAGTGTTGCTTAATTTAATGATGGAGTTGTTAAATTTTCCTGATTGGGCTGTATCTTCCCCTGATTTAGTGACGCCCTTCTTGAGTGCAGTTGTGGCACACTTTGATGATTGAGATGCATAATTTAATTTAATAAATGGAGAGAGTTTACTATCATTTTTGCATATTTTATTATTAGGGAAGATTCATCGTTTTGAGCGCTGGTTTATTCATTCCCCTTATTTATTTATTTTTGGCAAAACCAGCTGCACAGATAACACTTGTTCAGCTGCAAAACTCCGCTGACCAAGCGCTACAATTCAGGAATTGAACTTTTGAATATTTTCCTTATTAAGGTACATATTCTAGCAGTAGAAATTCCAGATGCTTTTTGCTTCAGCAGCCAGGGCTTATGTGCTAAGCTGTTGACAAATCTGTTGGGGATATCATTTGTTTTAAGATCACTAAAGTGCATTTTCTATAGTTTCAGCTATGGTTTTGGATTCTTTGATAAAGCAAATAAAGATGCAATCAGTTTCTTTGTAAATCTTCCTATTTTGCATATAGTAAGTGGCACAAGCTTTCCATAACCAGCAGCTTCAATCTTTGGGGATGCATTTATCCTACTATTTGAAAGAAAACCTAAGCATTTTGCTATCTTAGATTCTGAAGACACAGCAGGTTGGAAATACTGTGATTCCTGTTCAGTTTATTTTGCATAATATATTGGGGGAAAAACAAGCTTGAAACTGGACTGGCAAATGCAGAATGTAATAGCTATATAAACAGTGATAATAGATGGCTCAATCAGCAAAGAATGCAGCGTGATTATGTATAAAATTTCATCCACTAAAGTTCACAGCATGATCAGGAAAGGAGGCAGCCAATCAACAGAGCATAGAGCTCTACTGGGAATGAATATGTTTTGAAAACTCAGCTACCCAGAATATTCAACGGGATCAGCAAAGTTTTAAACGGGGGCATTTGAAGATAATAACGTATATGGCATTATTAGCAGAAAGACAACTCCTTAACATGCCTGTTTCCAGTAGTGTGTTCAAAAGAATTTAAGTATTATGTACCTGGGAATACAAGTTAACGTTGAACATATCAGTCATGGTGAGAGCCCTTGGCAAGACTGGTATAAAAATCTGCTTCTATTACATGTGAAAGAATTCACTGCATTACAACCCTACTATGTTTTAACACTGTTCGTATTCGCAAAGGATGCCATCTTGACCAGCACCCTGAGAATCAAGTGAAGAACTGAAAAATAAGTACACGAGGCCTATTTTTTTTCTCTGTGAAGAAATAACAAGTTTATCGTCCTTGAGGAAAGGGCAGTCAGAAAAATTGCTAGCAGTTATCTGTACGTTACACAAGGTACATTGGTCCCACTGAATGCCTAAAGCCTTGTCTGGCTCACAAAGCACATTTCTCGCAGCATGAAAATTTCCATCCAGCCCCTAGTGTACGTATTTTACTCAGAATATGTGTTCATATGATCTGGAAATGAGTTCTTGGGACTACCTACATGGATGTCAGCTTGGATGCCTGCCCTAAAATCCTAACAAACAGAGAATCTGGAAATTCATTCCATATGGGCCAGTCACTGACCACTGCAATCATGGTTTTAACATACCATGAGATTGAAAATCCCATTCTCTTCTGGGTTTCTAAGACCCCTACCATTTAATCTTTCTCTTTTTAATGTAAAAAGTAGGTATTATAAACAAGATTCTGAGTACCCCAGGAAACTGCTAGTCAGTGCCATCAGGTCTTAATCTGGCAGAACAGCTTCACACAGTCAAGCAGGGTGATGCAACTTCAGTAGATACACACAATCAGCTGCTGCTGAGGGCCCAGTATCCACGTTATAGCTCTTTTAGGGCTTTTTTTAGTTTATACTGGTCCTGCAGTGGTCCCATAAACCCAAGATGCAGGAGAACATTAGATATTTGATTAAAGTTCATCACTGACATCAGTTTTGTCCACACAAGATCCTGTCCAGACACTCCAAATTTGCTGTGTGTAAGATGTAATAATTGAGAATGGTCCAGAAGGTCACTTCAGAAATACACTCCTGATCCAAACTGACTCATCAAGGTAGACATACCCGAACCATCTCAGGTCCTCAGATTTTTCAGTCATCTAGAGCGCAGAGCACATTTTCTGTCCATAACACTGCAATATTTCCAAAATATAAATGTCCTAGGCTGGCGTATTCAAAAGACCAGTGCAAGCTATGTTCCCTGTGGCTGAGGAGTAATCTTGCTGTCTACCAGGACCCCCAGACCTCTTTCAACAAGCTAATTATGCATCAGCAGATGCCTGGAGAACCCTCCCTCTGAGAAAAGAGTGAAAGAGTTAGATCTTCTCACCCTGGAAACAAGAAGGCTTGGGCAACTTCATCACTGTGTTTCTGAACCTAAAGAATAGCTAGAAAGGGGACAGGGACTCTTTCTTGACAAGGAGTCACATGGAGAAGACAAGCAGCAATGGGAGCAAGTTCCTGTGGGTATTGTTTCATTTTCATGTAAGTTCTTACAGTAAGAGGAGCAACTCAGAACATCCTCCACACTGATATGGTAGAGTCCTCTTCACTGCAGGCTTTCAAGCTGCAATTGCACAGCATGAGAGAGAATTTTATCTAGGCTCCCTTTCTCACAGAAGATGCAATCAGATCATCTCTGGAGGTCCCTTCCAACCTGGGCAGCTCTGTGGTTCCATGATTCTGTGATTCCACGATTCTGTGATTCCACATGAATGCTTGTATACATAGGTGAATATTGATATGACATATATTACCTTCCCTTAAAAAAGAAACATTTATGTACATGCTATTTTACAGCCCTTTCCATAGCCATCCTCACGTTACTGCCAAACTGATACTGAAAAGGGTTGACTCTCATGAAGGCAGCACCAAAGAAGCCCAACACTTGCTGTAGTAATAGACTGTTATGCATCACAAGATATTGAGCCTGAGGCGAGAATTACTGGCTAAAATTCCATGACAGGCGCTATGCAAGAGGTCAGAGCACATAATCATAATGTTCCCTTCCAGCCATAAAATCTATTAATCTAAGAATTTCATTCTACTGGGTATTGTGCACAATTTGCTACAACAAATACTGAATTCAATTCACCCAGGTCACACAGGAAAACAGTTGTTTTTAAGATTACACTTAGAAAGATTTTGCACGTGGTATCAGATAAATCCATGTACTAAAGAAAAGACCACAGCAATCTTTTCTCACCTTTTGCTTGGATCAGCACACTTTTTAAATATCTGAGAAAATCCAGTGACTTCAAAGGCTTGATGTTTTAAAAAGAAGAGCCACATGTTAAGTAAATAAATGTAGATTGAACCTCTCAGGTTGTTTTGTTTTCTTTTGTTTTATTTTTGTTTGGATTTTGTTGTTTTGTGTTTTATTTCTGTATGGCTGAAAGGTCTGATAAAAGATAAGACTCCTTTCATCCCATACTTTATTTTTTTACAATGCATTTGGTTGTATTGAATTTAGTACTGAAAAAGAGTTTAATTTCGAAACTATACAATATGAATAAAACATATGCTAAGTGGATTAAGAACTGGCTACTATAAGGTCTCAAAGTGCAGTACTTAATGTTGTATGATCCCAGGATTTAGGAGCGAGCTGTTTCTAATGTGGCTTAGTAATTGGTGCAGCATTATTCAATATTTTCATCAATAAGTAAATAAGAAATCGCTACAGCTAAAATCTGCAGGTGGCACAGAGATTGACATGCTGGTAAGTAAGGATGAGAACAGGAAAAATCACCTGGCTGTCTCTTAAAATGGCAGACAGTTAAATAGAAGATTCACTGTAGCATGGTTATACCTTAAAAAAAAAAAGGTCCAAAATGTCCTTGCCTTCTTTAGAAAAAAGACCCTGAACACTTTGCAAAACAGAAACTGAGTATTAGTGAAACTGGACTTGTTGCACAATCAACAACTCTACACCACCAACACTGTTTCCTGCACAAATTCAAAATGTAGCCCCATTAGCTGCTATGAAGAAAATTAACTCTAAACCAGCAAAGCCAACATGGAAATAAAGCTGCTGACATAAAGCAATGGGCAAAGAAGTCTTACAAATAATCATAATGTTTCAAATATATTATTAATGAAGGATTCAAATAATTCACTTAATTTTCTGAAATGAAAGCCAGGAGTTGACTAGATTACAACACAGGTAGGACAAGGCAGGATATGTAGTTTAATATTATACAACAGAACAGTAAGAATGATTGGACACATTCAGACTAGCAGAGAATGAAATTTTTAGGAAGGCACAACTTTTTAATAGCAGGGGTCATACACTATTGGAACAAATTACCCAATGAGTAACAGATTCCCTGTGTTTTGATGTCTTCAGAAGTAGTATGGATGTCTTTTGGGAAGGAATGTAATCAAATACTTTGAATTCAACGCTGAATAACTCTGTGACATTTAATAAATTGCGATATGGAACTATCCACAGTAAGAGTGAATGTGAGTGTCCCTTCTGGCTTTATCATCTCTGCATGTATTATTTTGTATTATAATGGATGTCCCACAGGATTGTTGGCTGGAATCCTTCTCTCCTTTTTATGATAGAAGGACATGCTGCAGACTAACTTAAAAATAATAATAACAATAAAAGGAATTTAAGTTCTACTATTTCTTTTATTTCCACCTTCTGCATCCCCATCCTTCACAGCCATAATGGGACACATCGAGGTGTGTGTTACCACAAGATAACTCTCATCTTGGGTCATTGAAGGCACTCCTCTTTGCCTTGTGTTTCACACTTCCCCAAAGGTATGTGTTATCTCAGTGTAACACATGCCTTGTCGTGTCTTGTTTCTCATCTTCAGAAGAGACCTTGAAATTAAATAAATAAGTCACCAAACAGTATGGAAGGAATTTAAGGGTATTTTTCCCCCAGTGTTTCTTTCTGTTTGTGTGCGCATAAGGGGGTGTGTGTATGCTTTTTGGATTTCTTCAGGGGAGAGGAAGGAAGAGAGAAATGTCTGGAAGAAAGAGAGAATTAAGAATTGAAAGGAGCACAGAGGTTAAAAAAAATAAATGTTGAGACAGTGGCACAGCTTTGTTATAGAGCAACAACATAGGTTTGTGATAAAAGCTTCTGATGGAAGAGTCACAAGAAAATTATTAACACACATGTACACAAACTAACAAAAACATTCTAAGATAACAAAACATAGATAAAGAATCAGGGAGAAAAAAGAACAAGTAAGCAAAGTGAGAACAACTGACACGTGTGTAGAACACCAGTGCATATAAAACCTGGAAACAGGAGGAAATAGAGATTTCACAAACAGCAAAATTAGGAAATACAAGCAGAAAACACTGGTATCACATATTCACAGAATGCATCCTTTTCCCTTTTTTTCTCATGCTGTGTTCCAGTTCTGATGATAAGACAGACTGGATCATACAGGTGAGTGAGGAGTAGCAGGGAGATACTCCAGTCACACGTGAAACGTTCTTCCATGGCTGAAAAAATGAAGGCCAGAAATACACCTGCATCTCATTTCTTCACAGTCCTTATTTCTCAGCCTGGTTGGAGATGCCTTCAGAGGTCCTGATAAACAAGGAAAATGGTAGAAATGATTGCTATTTAGGAAGAAAATGTCTATCAAAATACTTAATTGCTTCTGAAAATACCAGCACTGTTTTCACAGTTGCTTTTTGTGCTTTGGTTATTTTTTTTTAATCTGCAACTTAGCCATCAACAGACTCCAGTCAGTAAATCAAGCTGTCCATACCACAAGTCTCATCAGCACTCACCAAAAGTGTGTGATGAGGAGAGCCTTGGGCTGTTGTTGGTGGTGTCAGCTCCAGAGCTGGGGCTAAACTGGCTGTATGAACATACGTCTGCAATCAAACTGCAAAACTGAGCAGTAGGACACATGGATTGTGATGCAGAGCCACACTGAGAGAGCCTGTTTCTGGATTCAGTTGTGCATCTGCACGAGTTACCAGGATGCACAACGTAAAGAAAACCATCTGGGGGAGCATACTGGTTTTGCTCTGGATGAACAGTTGTACCAACTACTAGACTCTTGGGAAATACAGAAGACTGAGTTTTTACAGAGGGGTGGAAGCTGCCATTAGTGTCCTGTCAAGAAGTGCAGTCAAGTTTGAAAGACAATGGAGTTGGGCCTCTAAGTGCACAACACCCTTCTGCTCTTCTGAGTGGCAAACACAAAACCAGTCCCATGTTTATGAAGCATCTTGGCTTGGGCTGGAACGGTCCTTAAAGTTCACCTAGTACCTCAGCTGGCCTTAGGGTACCAATTTGGAGCAAAGCCTACTGCTTTGTTTAATTCTTGTTAAATGCCTACAACAGGGCAGTCCTTCTCCATTCCTTGAGCATTGGTGATAACTTACATACATCTCTTTAAAACCAGTCTACTCAGAAACTGTCTTCTCTTTTGCAGAGCAAACAGGTGAACATGATGAAGAAAGAAGGGCTAGTCTTTTACTTGAAAGACCAGTTCCCATCACAGTGAACAAGCTCTCTCTCCCCTGCTTCATCTGAAAGCAAATGACACATAGATGTCAAGGTCCTGAGTCATCCTTACTGTCCCTGACAGCCTTCCTGGGGTGCCCTAAAGCGAGTGATCTAGGTCACTTCTAAAAGGTCAATTCATGACAAAATCCACGAACAACCATTTGCCTCATGAGTTTCCAACTCTACTGCTTACATCACTTGGCTTGACCTGCTACAGCATTGATTTCATGCATTATTTAAGTCAGCCGAGGCACTGTTTTGCCTGAGAAGATTCATCACATCCTCATCCAACCCTTCCTTCAACCTCTTGTGGCCACGTTAGGAATTGAGTCAAGGCAAATTTTTGCCTTATGGTAAGCAAAAAAATTGCATCTATTTCTTCTAATAGATCTGTCTCTCCACAGAGATACAAGAATTTTCTTCTTCAGAGCTAAAGAGAGGGAGACAAGGGAGGAGGAAAGAAAGGCATTGAAAAGCATGCTTTTTTCCCACATCAATATTGTCCTGACAGAATGATAAATTATACACGAATCTGCAGCTTAAGCCAGCCCTGGTGTCCACATAGAGTGAACAGCAGCATCATGTGTAACCAAACACACAACCATGTTCCTACAGGCCACCTGCATGTCTGTCAAAGCTGTGGTCAACAAAAACTCTCTGAAGCCATGGGGGAAAACATAATTGTATTTGTCAGCTAGGTCCACCAGAAAAACAGGACAGCAAATGGCTGCTTTGGATGTAATATTTGGAAGTAGAAAGCAATAATGGCTAATGAGAGACAACTCAAAGCGCAGTTGAGGTAAGAAGGTGCCTTTCCACACATCTCTGTTGGCTTTTGACTGTTAACAAGCACATACCTTGTGTATCAACTGGTCTTTTCCAGCTAGAACATAGCTGTGCACATCAGCTCACAGATGTGTGCATTTTTTGGATCTTGGCTGCAAGTTCAGCATTTCTGGCTACCAATCACCTGGTTCCTGCAGATGAGGAGTTCACATGCCAGGGCTGTAGAAGAAAATGCCACTCCTTTCAGGCTCCTTACAGATTGCCATAAGAGCAAGAGCTAGAGGTGCAGAATAAGAAAAGAGAAAAGATTTGCAGTCTGGGAGATTTCCTAACATTGGTGGAAAAGCACTTGCTTCGGGCCATTGTAGACCAATAAACAGTTCATTTTTTCATTGTTCTAATTAATTTAATTAAGTTAACTTCCAAGGTGTGTTAAGAAGCAATGCCTTGGGTGATTAACTGTTCCCATATCAAGGTGTTTTCACAAACACATTTACCTTGATTAGTGTACACATTATTATGTAATTAAATACCTCACACAGAGGAATTTATTAGTGCCTCCTTGTCTCCTAACAAATAAAGCAGCCCTTGAAATTCTCTCTGAAAAGAGCTCTCCTAAGCTAGGTGAGAAGGACAAGCAGAAATGTGTGGAGAGAAAGATAATCATGGATTCATCATGCAAGCAAGTCCCTCATTGTCTCAGCAAGGCTCTGCATCTCTGTTTTTCCAAGGACTGTGAATGTCTGCCTGGGTCTCCTGGAGACTTTCTGGCTAATTAACCCACTTTTTACAGATCTAATGTGCTTGTCTTTGGCCAGCAGAATCATCGCTGTCCCAGTTCTCTGGAACAAATTTTCTATTCAAACCTTATTTCAGCTAAATGGAAAACCCCAGTTTAAAGCATCTACTTAAGAACATTTCAAATCTGAAAAGAAAATCTTGCAAAGAAAACTTAAACAGAGTTTAAGAGCTCTTCCTATGGAACTTAGTCAAAGGAGTGAAGTGGGACAGTTTCACTGAGAATTTGCTTCTTCTTTCTATCATTTGTTGCCTCCAGTCACTCCAGCCACACTTCTAGACTTAAACATGTGTTTAAATATTTTGTTGAACCGAGGCCAAGGTTACTCCCATTGGCTCCAGCAGAGATTAGTGCATGAAGCTGAGATTAGTCTTTGCCCTATCTGCAGGCTGTACCTGCTATTTTATTAGGCGTGACCACAATATTTCAGCATTCTCTTCTGGGTTTGTCAGTAGATCATAAATTGCACTCACCATCTGATGAAGCAATAAGATTTGCTTTATGCCTCATTGGTCACTTTCCCAAGCATTAAAGCCTAGAACGAGCAAAAGTCAGATGATTCGAGGGTTTGGTTAAGATATTTGCCCAAATTTTATAAAAATGTATTTTGCAACTCCTGTGTCTGTAAAATAATGTGAGCTTTTCATTCAATTTTGGTATTATTAAATATTGATTCCAGATAAGCAAAGCAGTTGGATGAAAAATTCTTCTAGGCAAGTTAAATATGATTATCAAGCTCCCCATAGACCAGGAATTTAGTGTTGGAGCAACAAGGTGCAAATTCACCATCACTACCTCAGTTTATCTGTGAGAAGGGAATTTCAGGGATGAAGGGAATTATATCCACAGTCTACATAATTTTCCCATACTATGAATGTCCCTCTTGAGCTAAATTTTGAATGCTAAGTTGCTGCCATTATACTCCTTAGAAGAATTTCATCTAGAGTGAATACAATTTCTTTAGGCCTTTTTTTTTCGTTTTTCCCCTAAAAAAAGAAAATATTCTAGCTCTTTTTTAGTTTATCTTATCTGAGAAATGACAACAGTCTGGGTTCTTTCAAGAGCTTAAGTGCTCAAATTCATCATTATTTATTTGAGTCATTACCCATAATTCCTTCAAAGAATAAATTTAAAAAAAAAGAAAATTAAAAAGATATTTAAATATTTTCTGTTTTGTAGAAAATGGAAGAAATGTAGAAAATAAGGAACAGTACTAGACAGCTGGCCAACTATCCAGTTAGGAGAGGAATGAAAATTTTGAATGACTGCCTTTATAAAAAAGGTTTACATTGCTTAGCTCTTGCAGCAGTGTTTGAAATTTCAAGACCTCTGATCCCCCGAGCATCCTTTTATACAACCCATTCATAAAGCCATGAGTTTGCCAGTCTTGATTACACAATCTCAAACAGGGGCACTGTCATTTCATGACCTAATGCCAGTTGTGCCTGAGAGAAGTCATCCATCCATCCATCCATCCATCCATCCATCCATCCATCCATCCATCCATCCATCCATCCATCCATCCTCTCCATCCATCCTCTACATCCCTTTCCTGACTTTGTTCCAGGTTCAGCACATTGGTGACCACAGAGTGAATTTCATCAGTTTGCTTCTCTGACCAAAAATCAAACATTTAGGGTTTTTCCTTTTTTCCCCAAATCTTTTCCAGCCAGGGCACTGCACTCATCATCTCGCTCCATGGTTGCATGATTTCTGGGACTCACATAAGGTAATATCAGGAGATCACAGTCAGGAGCTGGGGATGGTTGAGATCACCCTTTTAGCCTGTAGCACAATGTTAGATCAGATCAGGCCAAGTGAAAACAGAAACGTAACCTTCTGAATCTCTGCGCACTGGTGATCGGGACTGGTGTTTGAGTTTACTCTCCTACCCTGCTTAGCATGGCAAGAACACTGAAAAAAAGTTTTGCATTTTCTGGAAAACTGCTCTCCTCCAGCAGATCTTGAGTACCAGCTCCGCCTCCAATGAGTAAAATTAGATGCAGATTTATAAGCTCCAAATACCAGCTTTCAAGATTTCAAGTCCCAAATTACAATAAGAACTTATGCAGAAGAGAAAACTATAGACACACTGAACGCTTTAACATATAATTGTCTAATTACATGTCTTGGTGTTTGGAAGCTGGCTTATTCTGTCCCTGTCTAGGACTAAGAATAATATAAAGGAAAATAAGAAATAAACACATAAACCCACTTTTTCCCCTTGTCCTATGAGTACAGCAACTATGCTCCGGAGCAGCTCTCCAAATTCTTGGAATTCAGTGTGCTCACTTATTCTGATATTTTTCAGGGCACTGTGCCCCAGGGAAATAGAAAGAAAGAAAGGAAAGAAAAGAAGAAAGAGAAAGAGAAAGAGAAAGAGAAAGAGAAAGAGAAAGAGAAAGAGAANGAAAGAAAAAGAAAGAAAGAAGATCTTAATGCTAGTGCATAAGCTTTAAGCATGTAGGGCCCAGCTTTCATTCTATGATAGCATAGGTCCTGGCTCACAACAGTGTTGTCCTGCAGACCAATGCCTCTGAGTTGCCATTAGAATACAAATAATAAGGCTTACTGATTAACCTACCTGCTGACAGACCTGAAAATCCTGACTGAGTTAAAAGCACTCAAAAGCTTTTAACAGCCCTCCTTTTGTGTCTACCATTCCCTTCCTCAAATCACATGCACAAAAGGCAATAGGGGAACCCACAGGATCTTGTTTTCCATTCAGCTCTCAGAGTGTAAAGTATTACCAGAAAAAAAGAAAAAAACCAAACCAACCAACCAAACAAACAAACAACAACGAAACAAAACAAAACAAAAAAAACAACCAAGTATTAGGGTCCTCTAATATACAAGCATCACCACCCTTTTTAGAGAGGATGAATTAGGTGACATTTTCTGGGAATCTGGAAAATACTCCTGAATGCCAAGTGAATCAATGTTGAAATAAGAACAAATACAATCCCTACAAATGGGACAAGAGCTATCAGGTCTGTGGCAGTGAGAGAGAATTATGTTTGCCTGGGGCCAGCTCCTCAGGGAGTGAAGATTGATTCTTTATGATTGATGACTCGGCACTTGAATGCCAAGTCATCAATTCCCTGTGTTCATGGCATTGACTGCATCAAGATAACTTTTCCCTCGTGCCTAAGCATGGATATGGTCCTTGCCTGGAGTGCAGCCTCAGAGGGCTCAGGTACAGAACCTGAGTAACTTGCTTTAAATAAGAGACAGACAAAAACTCCAGGTGTCTGGCTGCAAGAAACAGGCAGCACTGAAAAATGAAGTGGGAATGGTGCACGGAAGGCTTGGCTATCCCTTTACTGTAGGAGGTTCAGATTGCATATCCTAAAGTGTATGGGTTTGCATTATGCAGTTATGTACTCTGAAATGCAAAATAAATATTTTTGGTTTTGCTGGTTGTACATTCAGACTTTTGTCTGGGAGAACTCAACACTTATTTCATTGCAACACTGTAAGCTGTGCACCTCACAGCATAAAGTGGCAACCAGAAATATGTACTTTTACCTGTTTGTCTGAGGGGGTGTTGGAAAATACACCTGTTCTATGGGTCTTGACAGCTATTGACAAAAATGAACAAAATAACTACCTGCTGATAGAGGATGGACTGTGATTTCATTGTCAAAAAAAAAAAAATCTGAAAACGAAACACCATGAAAAAAGCATACCACATGTTTGGAACAAAGTCCATTCCTTGTCCCATTTGTTCTGTCTCTAAAGTCCAAGCAAATAAGTTAAGTTTCCTAAGTAAAATTTAGGATAGTCTTGATTAACCCTCCTTTTCCAATTGCCAGAGTGTTTTAAAGGACAGCTCCAGCTGCTTTAAACTAACCACTAAGAATTTCCCTGTCAGGAAAGGATCCACAGCTGACACAAAGGCCCCCCAGGCTGGGGGCCATGTCAGTGGTGTAGAAAGGAGGAGGAAGTCGAGCAGGACCGCAATGCCTCTCAGCTGAATCCAGGCTGACAGAAATGTTCAATCAGTGTATGTTAGGAAAACTGTGTGGCTGTTTCTTCACAGCCTTCAGATTGTTTAAGCCTGGACAAGCCACTACCAGAGCAGGGAAGGAACTCTGCTGTAAAGTCACCAATCAGTCTCACTTCAAGAGGAACCATCCCACTTTTTTCTTTCCTTTTTCCTTTTTTTTTTTCTTTTACTTGGATATCTTTAATCTTGAAAAAAAACATAATGACATTTTCACTAGATGCATGAAAAAGTTTGGGGTTTTTTTTGGTTTTTTTGTTTGTTTTTTTGTTTGTTTTTTTGCTTGTTTTTTTGGGGGGGAGGTTGGTTTTTTTTGTTTTGGTTTGGTTTGGTTTGGTTTTTTTGTGTTTTTTTTTGTTTGTTTGTTTGGTTGTTTGGTTTATTTTGTTGGTTTTGTGTGTTTGTTTTTGTTTTGTTTTCTTCATTAGTTTGGTCTGGTTTTGTTCGTTTGGTGGATTATTTCAATAACTCAGTTTGCAGAATTCAGACTTTGAAAACATTATTTGCAATTTCAGATTGTTTCAGAAAAATAAATGAAAAAATAGGGAAACATCCTTATTCAGTACTTTCCCACATTGCCTTTCATTTTTTACTTCTAGGAAGACCGATGTGTAATGCCTTTAAAGAAAGTGTTAAAAATTTTGCAAGTAGTAATTAGAAATTTCAAAGATTTTCAAAATATTATCAGTCAGGCTTTTACTTTGCCCCAAAACAAAGCAAAATTTAAGTAGAAAAATAAACTCACATTTCCACTTCCCACAACCAAAACGCCCTGCATCTCAAGCCGATCAAAAAGGCAGAGAAGTGGTAACAATAATAAAGAAATGTAGTGTAGATTCCACCTCTAGCCATGTGTAAGAACATGCTGTTCATTCGTGTGTTTACTAACAATCCATGATCACTATTGCTTAATGTTTATCTAGTGATTCCTCTTCCTTGATTAAGACTTAATAATGCTGATATCAAAATCAGTTACAAGGGAGTATTTGTAATACCAGCTTATTAATGCTTTGGGACATACAATGTTACAATCATCCTTTTAATCACATCACATTGCATTTGCCCTATTCAGAAGCAAGGAGTTGTTTCACACCTCCTGCTAGAATCTTTTTGACTCAGAGGTTACGTGCCATATGCTAAAGGATCTATGTATAGAAATAGATGTGAGCTATTTCCAGGCCTTCCCTGAAACCCAGGCTGTTGGATTTCTACTCCTGGCTTATAACTATATGATGTTTATGTTGCTTTCACACTTGTTTTTAAGTGGCAAATACTTGAAGTTGAAAGGCTGAGAGTTATAGTGTGTTTTCCTCTACAGAGGAATAAAAGTGGTGATACCCTTTGAATGTTGTGAAAGAGCTGTTAATGATTTTCCATGAACTTTTGATATAGTGATAGAAGGAAAAAAAATATAGTATTATGTTAGGAAGAGATGACCTTAGTCACACAAACTGCGTCCAGACAACCAAATCTATAATCATCTGTAGCCTGGCCATTCATACTAAACAAATCCAGTCCTATTCCTTGTGAAATATTCTAATTCCATTTTCCCTGGGTTGGGCCCTTGCTGGCAATAAATCATCATAGGTTTTTTTTCACTTGAATTGCGCTGTTTTACAGAAGTTCTAAAAGATTTTGATTTCCCTTCTGCACAAATGTGATTTTTCTCTTACATGCATATAATGTATATAATGTTGATGTTACACATCAGGACGTGCACTTGTTTAAGCAAGCCGTGTACATAGCAATCTTTTATCCCAGTAGACTGAAATACAGAGGTGTAGATGTGTACACAAACCTGCAAACAACTATCTCAGCCCACAGAAAATTCAGTTATTTTGTTGGTCTGTAAGAATACAGAAGTTTTTTAAGCTTGGGCACATGCACAGAGTCCTGATCATCAAGTCCTAAAACTGTGCATTGCCAGAGACAGAGAGGCAAAGAGGCAAAGCATCACTGTGCTTGGCTGATTTTTTTTATATATTTCCACAAAACAGATGTAGTTGTCCTGAGGCAGACTCGATGCTTTAGGCTAACAGGACTTTCTGTTTGATTCTGTATATGGAAGATTTCCTAAGGAAAAGGTCATCCTGAAGAGAAGTAATACTTCAACTAGTGACCTCACAGATGCTCCATCCTAGCTATTTTCCTAGCTGTTTTAGTACAAGTCACTAAGAATCTCTGTCAATTTGTTGACAATTTTAATTACAACAAGACTTGATTATAACTACTTTGCAAACTCTGTTCAGTGTTTTTCTTCATTAACATCTTATGAGCAATATAATTACAGGCTGGAGTGAACTCACAATGCCTTTTACCTTCTCCAAAGCTTCATTCAAAATGTGAAGACAACTTCCAGTTCAGTCCTGTGAAGTTAAAGGAGATATACTCCTTCAAACATTTCATCAATCTGATGTTAAAGCAACAAAACCTGAGCAAGCACTCTTTGAACTATCAAGATGATGTAAGAATCATACTCATTAAAGTATTGCACTGACTTAAAGAATATGAATTTTCCCAGCACTTTAGCAGCTGTAGTTGCAGTCAGAAAAGGGACTGTTATCTGTTTCCTAGAAGATGACACAATTCAGAATTTTTCTGTTTCAAAAAATTTTGTTTGTTCAACAGGGCAAGAGGACATAGACTCAAGCTGTCAGGCGAGGTTCAGGATGGGCATCAGGAAGGATTTCTGCACTGAAATAGTGGTCAGGCATAGGAGAAGGATGTCAAGGGAGGTAGTGCAGTCACCACCCCCGGGAATGTTCAAGAAAAGACTGGATGTGGCTTTGAAACCAAAAAGTTCATTTTCTTCTCTGAAAACCTATAATAATAATATAAATTAAAAAATTGTTTGGGCCAATCAACTCCTTTTTTTCCTCCTTTAAGGCAAATTGCTTCACTCTTAATGACAATATGTATTACCATTTCATTCTTTCAGTATGCCCATCTTTTTTTTCAAAACTACATTGGAGGCTACCAAGCCTGGCTTGTTCTGAGTGCACAGGACAGATGGTGAGTGACAACACCACCTTGTAGTCCTGGTGTACAATCACCATGGTGGAAACATCTTTCCCAGCTTCAAGAGGTGCCTGAAGGATGTATTTCTTTAAATTCTATCAGCTACAGGGAAGGGAGAGAACAAAACCAGTGGATCACTCCTGTCACAGTTGCCCTGAGAAGAGATGCAGACCCACTCTGATGTGTACCCCAGATGCTGCAACAAGAATTCACTCTGCCTGACCAGCAGAGAGATACTGTGATGACAACAATTTAGCAACAAATAGGGAAGTTATGGCCTATGATATTTCTATTCAAATGTAAAGAGTAGATAGAGCCAAACAACACTCTCCGCTTCCCCTCATTGTTTCAACCACTTTGTCAACTGAGATCTGCTAGTCCTCTACCAGGAAGTCAGATTCTGAATCAGGATATTTATTTATCATGTAGTAATTAAGTGTATGCCTACATAGCTGCACTTAAGGTCAGTTCTTAGCAATTTAAGTACAAAAGAAAGCTAATCACATTTAGGCAAGCACTTCCAAGCTTTTTCTGTTTTTTTCCTCACTCTATCATTTTTTCTGGGTGCTCAAAATTAATTAGTGCTAGCTAAAATAAAAAAGTTACCAGATTGACACCACAGAGTCTGTTACCCTTCCTCTATTCATTGAACAGGGAGAATGCAAGCAAGACAATTTTTTTTCGCCCAGGTGTTCTTTATTATTGGCATTATTCTTAGAAGTTTATGTGTAAATATATATTTAATGTACAAACTTGGAGACCACCAGATATTATGATGCTTATCCACACTGCTCCCAGATTCAGGAATATGAATACCTAAATTCAACCCTTCCTCCTAACAAATCGTGAAACACATTGAAAATTGTGAGAATGTGCTGACAACACTTTCCTGGTTTTCTCTAGTTGATTTAGTCTTACTTTTCTTGATAAATCTTCTCATGACATGTTCCTAAACTTAATTCTGTAGCCACAGACACTAAAAGTTGCTTAGAAAAAGACAGGCATATAACCAGACATTTTCCAAAACACATACCTCCAGAGAGTAGGCATTTAAAGAGAAAAAATTATCAAGAGAAATTAAATTAAATCATGGGGAGTTCACAATCCATTTGCAGAGTACAGCTATGGGAACTTCACCCAGTAATTCATGTACAGCACCCAATAAACATGCCTCCCAAGACAAATGTCTTATCCTGACTGAACAGCAGGTTTGCCCACAGATAAATCCACAGGAACCTGTAGCCCTGATTCACATCCAGGTGGGCTGGGGGTATCAGACCTTCCAGATCACTGCTGTTTTTCACAGCTTCAGGGATTCTCACTGAGGTTGCCAGTCCATAAAGTCAGTTTTTGTTTCCTTTTGGGGTGCCATCCCCTCTAGAAGGACAGACACATGCAGTTTCTTTTTATGTCAGTGTGCCTTTTAAAGAGGAAATTTCCCAGCAAGGTAGCTTTTTTTTAATATATCTTGCATGTTAATTTGCAGATGTTTGAATCAGACTTCTTTTTTTTTTTTTNATTTTTTAATCAGACTTTTTTTTTTTTTTTTTTTTTTTTTTTTCCTGGATAAGAAGGATGTAAAATATTAGTGAAAATCCATTTATAACTCTTCCTCTCTGCTCCCTGGAGAGCTGCTCTAAGTCTTTTCCTCCACTACAGAGCAGTGTGCGTGAAGGTGACAAAACACCACTTTTAACTCTGCCCTCCAGGGTCCTTTTGTCCTCCATGTTCAAACAATAAAAATACAGAAGGAAAAAAAAAAAGAGAGGGAAAGCAAAGATGAATAAGAAAAAACCCAACAAAACAAACAAACCAGTGCACTTAGAAAACATTTTCTAAAAAGCCTTTTAATTGTATAAGGAGCTTCTGTTTCAGATAAGCTGTTTTGACACAAATGCACTGCAAAGTCACTGGTACTTTTTAAACAGAAAGCTTCCTACCTTTCTTAAGTACATAAATTGTTCTGATCAATATTGTCCCACCTGATAATCACTTGAGTAACAAAATAAGTGACCAACACCCAGATTTATATTTTCCATATTTTTTTTATCTGACCAGCTATGTTCCCTCTTAGATAATAACAATATTATGAAAAACCTTAATAAATATTCCACATAAGGATGGCAGTTCTGAATAAAATAGCAAAGGAAAAAAAAGAAAAAAACAAACAAACAAACAAAATGACAATGAAAGGAAGGACAAAATACCCCAGCTGCTATCAAGTCTCAAGCTATGACTGTGTGCTCTGTATTTGAAACTTCATCATAAAGCAAAAGGCACAGA
>VWZS01004325.1:146296-158669 GCA_013397075.1 Rhabdornis inornatus | reverse complement strand
GGGGGGGGGGGGGGCAGGGATGCAAGAGGAAAAGATATATAAGCTATAAGAAATATCAAAGGACACCTTTGTTGGTGGAATATTTTTCATTATATCTTGACATTACAGAAGGCAGGATGGTGATCAGTAAAAATGAGTACAAGTATGAAACAAATAGAAAAGTCAATGAACACATAGAATGCATCAGGTATATTCAATAGATCATCAGCAAAGGAAATCAGCCCAGAGTATTTTCAACTCTCTGTCAGTCCATTTATGTATATATCTATTTATCCAAACATTATTCAACCAGAACAGGAAGGTCAAGAAGCCCAACAGATTCAAAAGGAAATCTGATGAATGTACAGGGGTGTGATAGTCATGTGTGTGTTTGTCAGCAGTGGTGGACAGATAACTCAATGAACTGGTTGGTCACTTTACATCCTTTTGTCTTTCTTTCCCATGGTACATATGAGATCTTGAGAAATGCTGGAATCACTAAACTCATTTTGTTTAAGAGATCTAAATGCCTATGGTCACATCAGGATGTAACATCCAATCACTACTAGCAATAATGAATTTCTTGGAATGTAGGCCCTTAAATGATCAAATACATCATTGAATATAGAATTAACCAAAGGGATAAAATGACAGTGATTTCCCAAATGTCTCAAAAATTGTTTTAAAGGAGGAGGAAAAAATTAAGTTTCCAACTTGTGGGAAAACAAGTCTGTACACTAAATGAAAGTTCTCAGATCCCCACAATAAATATTGATTTTTTTTTTTTTTCAGATTAGCTATTTCAAATTGTAAAATGTTTCATTAGAAATCTTCCTGTTTAGTCTGTTTTTGTATTTGTGCCACAGACAGCATAATAAATGGAGTAGGGTCTTAACCAGCAAAAAAAGAGGTGAATAAAGTCTCTTGAGATAACCATTCATTTCTGAAAACCATTCATAATGATGAATGTCTTTGAAATGCACTGTGAGGGGAAAATTGCTCATCTAATCTCCACCTTCTTGTTGGTGGTGACAATGAAGAGTTAGTAGAGAAAATTGAAATCCATGGAGAACTTGAAAGTTTTTTCAAGATTCTTCAAATGTTTGCTACATTTCTTTGAGATAGTCTTTGCCTTCTGCTAAGCAGCTGGTAGAAAGAGAAAAGACAGGTGATTATCTTGTTTTCTAAAGACTAAGAAAATGTCCTGTCCTTATGAATGATGAAAACATACATAAGTATAATCTGCAGTTATTATTATATGAATTCAGGCCAGTGATAAGGTGGTCTATGACTTATTGAAGTGTCTTTGCCTGTTTCTCTCTTGCCCTTATTAACCACTCATTATTGTGGGCTTGAATTTCCTATTACAGATTTCTTGGGTCAGTTAAATCCATATTTCCTGCACAGGAGTTGGGGAGAGTTTGAACCATTCTCCATGTCCTCTTCTCCCCCTGTACTTAGCATCTCTTGCCTGGAAAGCCTTCATTTGCTTGATTCCCAGTTGGTATCTGAGATGGAGCAGAACAACATGACTTCAGGGACCATCAGTCAGTCCTGGTTAAAGCTGCAGCCCTGACATGACAGGCCTGGAGGATTTTTTTTTTTTTTTCTTTTTTTTCCTCTTAGTTTACCATGCTGAGTATGACTCAATATTTTCTGCTTATGGTTCATCCTTGTCCTCCTGTCACACAAGGGAGCTTTCACTATCCATCTATCTCTAAAAAAGTACTTGCAAACAGAAAAGCATCAGGATGCAGGTGACCTAAGGATTGCCAAACTGTGGTGTGACTATGCTCTGCAAGCACTCCAACGAGAGACATTTCACGAATGGGGTTGGGTGCTACAATTGTCACAGATTCCAACACCAAGGATTGAACCAGGTACCATCCAACCTGAGATAGAGGTGTCTTCAACAGCTGGAGCAAAATAAGCTGTCACTTGCTATGATGAGGGCTACAGAATAGTAGCTGCACAGTGGGAAATCCTAGCAAATGTCACAGTGCAAAGCCAGTCCATGAGGAAACAAACAAGTTAAACAAAACAATTTGTCTGATTTGATAAATAATGAAAAAATATTTTCTTTCCAAAGCTTCCCAAGTATACTTGGCTAAGATATTATTAATAATTTAATCATATCTCCCATCTCTCTTCTGATTCAGATCAGTTGGAGAGTCTGGCGCTTCCAGACAAAAAAACAGCATTACTTTATCTTTAAACAAACAACCCTTTAACATGGATAAAAATCTTTGCTCTTTTCACTTTCTTGTGAATGATTAGTGACAAATTTATAGTTCTTTTTAAGTTCTAGATTACTCCAGCTTCAATCTAGCAGCTTGTACCATTTCAATACAATATCTCAAGACCTCCTTAGCTGACTCAATAGTAATGTCTGTAAAAAGAAGCTTCATTGATCGTATCTGAACTGTATGAGAACAAAACATGAAACAAACTACTGTATACCTTTGCCAACACATGGACACACAGCGTAGCAGACCTAACTCAGGAGAGAGAAAAGAATTTAACAAGAGTAAATGCAGGCATCAGTGGTCTCTTCAGAGATAAGGGTCAACATATCCCATGCAAAGGTCTTGCAGAGGCAGCCTGTGTGTTCCCAGGGATTATCAGTGTCCCCTCCTGGCTATCACACAAAGTCACAACTAGGTTGTGGCTCATACAAGGTTGTGTGCAGAATATGAACTATTGACCCTTGGATTTCTACATGCAGGTAATATTGGCGAAGAATTGGTGTCGATCACCTGGTTATACTTGTATAGTTGTCTTATAGCTCTTTTTGAATTTATGTTGGTTGCTCCTTCTACCTTCAGACTTCAGACAAGAGTCTCTCTAGGGATGCATTCTGCCCTAAATTAATCCAAGAATGAGTTTTGTGGACTTGACAGTGCTAGGTTAAAGGTTTGACTCAATGACCTTAATGGTCTTCTCCAACCTAAGTGATTCTGTGATTCTGTGATTCTAAGAAGACAGGACAGATCCTGCTTCAGGCAGGGGGAACATTCAGAAAAGTGTGTTGATCAGCAAATTTTCTATATGTGACTGACTATGTTTTAGCCTTTAATTCCTCTGTTTTCCTGAACTTTTTCCCTTCCTAAATCACCTAATTCCTCAGTATCTCATAACAGGTTTGGTGCAATCCCAAAGCACTTTTCCTCTGCACTCTTTATCACGTCCCACACTTTTGTCCTTTTGTCTGGAAGGGATCCCAAGAGCTGATCCTGATGCCTTGTGGTGCTGGGTGTCACACCTGCATTATAGGGCAAAGGCTTCATTGGACAGTTTGGGTCAGGAAAGACAGGGAATTTATTTACAGGAAGTCCTAGATTTGGTTCCTTGTCTGGACTTGTACCCTGGTGGTCTTCTGGGCTAGTGGGCTTGGGTATAATGGATTTATGGACTCTGGGATAGACATGAAGTAACCTGGCAGTGCACTGAGTTCCACCACCTACTGTGTTCTCTAGCTGCTACTGTGTGATGGTCTGAAAATAAGCTTTTGTCATAAAACCCAACAAGAAGAGTTAAACTTAAGCCTCTGTAACTGAATTTGTCCTAGCACTGGATCTAGTCCCAGGTGAAGGTAAGACCTGATTTTTTTCCAATATTTGAACTCAGGCAACAAGGTTCATTATTCCATGGATAAAACAGGAAACAAAACTGCTATGTTTGGGTTGGTTTCTTTTTGGTTTGTTTGTGGTTTTGTTTGTTTGTTTGTTTTGTTGTTGTTTTTGGTTTTGTCTTGGTTTTTTGTTTTTTGGGTTTATTTTTGTTTGGTTGGTTGTTTTTTTTGTTTGTTTGTTTTTTGTTTTTTTTTTTTTTGTTTTTTGTTTTGTTTTGTTTTGTTTTTTTGGTTGTTTGGTTTTGTTTGGTTTTGTTTGTTTGTTTGTTTGTTGGTTTCGTTTTTTCTTTTTTCCTGAATGAAAAGTTGATCTGTTTTGGAAAAGATTAAATGTCTCCATGCTTTGGTAAAACTATGGCCAAAATTTGGTAATAACAGGACATTCCTCTCACTGTGATGTATCTTCTTCTAGACTGCAAAGACTTCCCCAATATGATAAAATCAAATATATTTGAAAATGTCCACTTTTACAGGNTATATAAGCTTCAAGAACATGGGGCACATGAATAGTTTCTGCTGGATTCATTGTGGGTCCATTCTTCACATATATTTTCTCACCCTCAGCTGTCTACTTATACTCATGCCATACCTGACAAAGAGGGGAGTTAGAATTATTCCTGCTGGTTTTGATTTTTCTTTTCAGCTTAAAATATCTACATGGATGTGACGAGAAGGCAAAGGGTGAGAAATTATCTATGGTTCAAGGCCTTATGAATCTCTGCTTCGTTTTGTTCAAAATGGTGGCTATATCCTGTGTTTAGATAGAATTGAGAAACTCAAAATCCCATTCTTAACTGTTTTAAAAGGACATATGGATCTATAAGTCAAGATGCTGACCTGTATTGGAGATCAGGATTGTTCCTTGTTCATGCTGCCAGTGAAGATTTGAACTTCTCAGGTGTGGTCAGTAATGGATTCTTCCTCATTTTCTGGTGCCTGGATTCAGGTGCTGGGGTCTGATTTGTGATGGTGTGTGCTGGATCAGAGCAGTTAATGAGTAAAGAGAGGGACTATGCTCTCAGCATGTAAAATGTTACATGAGGAAAGAAAGTCCTGAATGAAAAAGTTTTTCAGTTCAACTTTAAGTACCACATACAGCCCCATACCCTCTCATGAGGTGGTGCAGAATTGTTCTCTGGAGAAGACTCTCTCCTTCTATGGATTATTGATGGGATAAGGATACACTCAGCTCTGGCAGCAAGCTCTGCTGCAGTGAGCTGGATGACTGGCATCCTCTTGCTTACAGTGTGGGTATGCCACAGGAATGATTCAGCTCTTGTTACAGGGACCACCAGACTACCCATTGGGCTGATCATATGTCTCTGCTTGAAGCAGGGTTTAGACTGTGTGCTAGATAAGAGTGGGGTCACAGGCATTGGGATGCACCCACAGTGCAGAGGGTTCTACCTCAACTAGTCAAAGTCTCTTTATAGTCAAGGGAGAGAAGTACTTCTCCTTAGGGGGTGATTCATTTCACTCTAAAACACACATTTAAAATGGGTCACCTCTCAAAATGCCTCTTTCTTCCACCCATTTGGAGGGGAAGCCTGGAGCAGCTAGCTGAGATATAAACATATACGTGTAGGATCTCTGCAAGGAGGTGAGGTGAATCCCATGGTTGGTAATCAGCAGTGGGAAAGCACACACAGGATCATTATGTACAAAATGAGGCCCATTCAACCTGAGTGTTGAATGAGGCAGGACACCCATGGAGCGAACAACATGTCTTCATGTAATTAAAAGTGCCTTCACAATTGACAGACACAACCAGAGAAAAGGCAAATATCACTAGCAACCTTACTTCTGATGTTTAGCAGTGCCTGAGTGCTTGACCTTATAAATTCCATAAGCATATATATATGTAAATAATGCAAATATTTAAAATTTTTGGTTAGATTTTTCTCTGCATTTATAATAAGCCAGATCCTCCACTAATGTAAACAAGGGTAATTCTATTTTCTTCTGTACATTTATGACAGTTTCTCCTAACTGAAGATCTGGCTGGTTTGTGCTATATGTCTTCTTATTTTAAGTTCCACAGAAATATAAAGTGAATCAATAATTCTGCAGTTATGCTGACGCACCTCCACTTATAATTGCTGACAAGATCCAAAACTAAGTGGCAGCCTCCCAGTGAATGAGATAATTTTTCTTTCTGTTTTGCCAAAGCTTGTCTTACCTGTTTCACTTAAAGATAAGTTCATACTGAGTATAGCAAAACCAGCTCTCACTTGTATTGGAAAGCTTACTGACTATAAACAATGCAGCTTCTGGATGGGAGATGTAGTTAATACTAGTTTGAGATGAAGGAAAGAAGGAATTTTCTTGCCAAAGGACTAAGAGAGTTGGATACCATTATGAAACAACTGTGTGGTACATCTGTCTTGATGAAGTTTAGAAATAAAAAACTGGAAGATCTTCAAAGCCCCCAAAACTGAAGGAATGTTATTTAATGCTTCCAAGCAGCCCTGGGCAAAAAATAGAGTTTGGCACTTAAATGTTTCCCTGGAGGATTTTGTATGATATATTTTACATGTTATTTCTCAAAGTCATGAATCTCACGGACCTAGGGACAGACTATTCAGTCCCCAGCTGTCATTTGACTTCTGCACACAGAGGACTACAAAGTACCAATTTACACCACTTTCTGGTTGGCTTCATTTAATATATACTTGTACTCTGGAATGTGACAGGGAATAAGCCCTAGTCTAAAAGAGGGGCACTAACCTGCCCTGTAGCTACACATTGTGGTTTTACAGTCCCACTCTTAATCTTTTCTCTAGTGTTTTTTATAGTAAGAGGGTTACTCATTTCAGCCCAAAGTCCAAACATTATCATTGCTTAAGGGTGTTCCACAAGCAAGTTAATGCCCAAGATTTCTTTGAAAGCTTCTGGCTGTAGAAAAATAAAAGCTGTAGCAGAATTGGGTCATGCCACTGGTAATAGACACATCCTGAATTTGTATGATTGAATATCTGACAGTGGGTGAGAGAGACATGGAAAACTGTCTCTCATGACCTAGAGGTGGTTCCTATTACAGGGATAATAATCGACAATATTGCCATCAACTAGATTAAGTTCTGAATTAAAGACTAATTCCCACTGAAATGCCAATCTTACATTTCTAACCACAAGGCAGTACAAATCATGGTTGGAGGAACATTTACTCAGCTTGGAGGAACAGGTAATGGAGGCTCTAATGGTGTCAAGAGGACTACTTTACTTTCTCCAATTTGAGTAGAGAAAGAAGTAAAATATTTAACGATACTTGAAATACCTTGTCATCCTTCACAAGCAGTGCTTGTAGAAAACAGTAGCAAGATCTTGATGGAAATGACAAGTAACCTCACCTTGCCTCTTCCCTCATGTGAGACAGAACTTTGGAAGACAAATCCCTTATAACCCTGCCTGACCATGTTTGGCCACTGAGATATTTCAATGAGTTCAGACTAGAGAGCTTCCTGTTGAAGAATTATGTGATTTTGTCCACTGGCATCACTTCTGCTACAACAGGAAATTAAATTCCTCCAAACATGCCTTTTAAAGGCGATTCAAAGTACTTTTGATCAGTCTGTGCTAGTGCAAAACGTAAGGCAAAAACTCTTCTACATCCATGGTCTAGTGTCAATTTACTTCAAACTGCCAGTTTATTTCTTACAATCAAACTGTTCTTTCAGCATATCTTTGGGTTGTACTCTGAATAATTCTACAAGCCCTTTTTGATAATTCATTTTCCCTTTAAAAAGCCCTAAAATGTTAAAAACAAACAACAAAAAAACACCAATCAAACAAGCAAAAACCCCACATAAAAACAACAACAACAAAAAAAACCCACTAACAAACCAATTAAAAAATCCTCAAAACCCAACAAATAAACAAACAAATGCAACATAAACTCCCCAACCTCTTTTCTTTCCCAGGGGCACTATTTTCTCACTTCCCCATCACTCCCAAGAAAAACAGATTTTATCGACTTTGATGTGAAGCTTTAACCCTCCTTAGAGTCTTCTGGGAAACTTTCTGCTGTGTTGGGAAAGTGCTGGAAATTAATGAGGAATTCTAAGTTCAGTTTTGTTAAATATGGTAACACCCAGGTCTGCCTTATTCTGTGAAAGACAGAATTGGAAAACAGGAAGTGTAGAATCTTTTGTAAGAGATTCTCTAATATATCTGTGTTTTTCCATCTGAACTTTTCCTTCTCTGATGAACAGTAGATTATTTAGAGAAAGTGTCAAAAAATCCACAGTAGTAAGGCAGGGAACAAAAAGTTCCCTAACAGCCTTCAGAGTTTAAGTTTAAAAAGCATAGTCTGACCATTTGCTCTTCTTCCCACTTTCATTCTTGCCAGAATTGCTGCCAGTGTGTGTCTGTGGTATCTCATTAATGGAAATGAAAAATCACTAGTTTTGATCCCAGTAAGGTCCAGTAAGGTGCAGGGGAAAACCATTCATCTGGTTCAATTAACTCAGGAATTCAAGTTACACCTTTTGACTATAAAACCCAAAACTATCCTTTGCTCTGAATATAGAGTTCTTAACAAAGCAGAGTCTAGGTGAGTGAGGACAGGAAAAAATAAGCTTCATACTGCCTGTTTTGAAAGTGACAGGTTAAATCCTCAAAGATGCTGCACACCTTCAACTCCCATTTAGGTCTCCATAGCAAAAAAGTTATCCTACTAAATGCTTAGCTTCTTCTACTTTCCAGGATCTGGACCTTTCCTCCTATTTTAGAGAAATCTGTGTTGCTAATGCCAGCTTGAATTCTGCTGAAAGGAAGGAAGGTGCTGTTTCAGCCTCTAGGCCTGAATGAGAGATGCTTTTTTGTGACTTGGTGCATGCAAAGCGAGGATGATAATACCTGTGAGGTGTGAGGATGGGGTAAAGGTGTACCAATGGTATGAAAATGGGATCAGTATACACTCTGATCCCTTTTGTTTGTCTAATTTTTTTACCATATGCATCTTTGTAGGTTTTCAGCTGCATCCAGTGTAATATGCATCTACCACATATTTTGGTTTTGGCTTTGTTTTATTTTTTCCCCATTAGGAGATTTAGCATCAACTATGGATGGATACATCTTAGTGTCATGGATTTCATTTAAATTCTGTTACTGTGAATTCTTATTCTCTTATCTGGGATAGGATTTGCCAAGAAGGGCTTCTCTGAAGTACTTTTCAGTGGTTCCCTCTCACATTCTCTATCAGCAGTTTATCCAGTTTCCAGAAATGTTGGGCAGAGAAGTGGAACCATGAAAATTACCTCGTGGACAATTTGTTGCTGTTATTGTTGTTATTTTTGCCTAAAATTCTATTAGAGTTAAATATGCTATGACAGCTTGAGGTATAATCTTTTGGATAGGAACTGCCAGATTTGAATATAACTATTGTAAAAAGGGAGATGAAAATACAAATCTGGGGGTTAAATCTCTGATGGTGAATCTTATCTCAGTGGCTGAATGCACCCATAGTAGCCCTGCTTCACTTTCCTTGTTAATCAAAAAGCAAACACACAAGAAACAGTGATGATGGGGAATTGAATGCTGAAATGATTGCCTAATAAAGTAATAATAAAAAAGAAAAGGAAAAAATCTCCCAAGCTCCTATTATAATTACAAGTTTAAAACAATGCTAGGATTTCATCAGGGCACCCAGATATGAAATTCCAGTTTCGGACTGATATGCTAATGTGAGAAGCTCACAATTAAAGGGAACTTGCTATTCATAAATTCTGTATGTTCATTAATAAGGTTCATCATGGAACCTAAAGCCTCTTCTTAGTTTATAAAATGTTTTCACTGATGCAAGTCCAGTACTTATTCAGTTTCTTTCCACAGAAAATTTAAAGCAGAGAACAGTGTCAGCATTCCATACTTTTCAAGGAATTTTCATGTCAGTTTTTTTTAAAAAGAGCCACCCCAGCTCAGCACTGTCATTAAATACGATTGGAGGAAAAAAAAATAAATTAAGGAAAAAAGGTATTTTTTCTCCCTGCTCTTTTCCTTAAGGGTCTGGATAGATCACAGGAGTAACTTACCCCCTTTATTTCTTCATGACAGGGCAAGTGCTCTTTAAACCCTCCTGCTTCGGGAAAAAAAAAAAGACAATGAAACAATGAGATAAATTATAGCAACCTAAGCAAAAATATCCAAATAGTGTAAAGATATTTGTTTTTATATTACACTCACAAAAGAACTGATTAGAATGGTATCTGAAGGATTGAAATTATCAGTATAATACCTGTTTTATATGATGATATATCAAAGTATTTAGGATGTCTGAGATTCTTAAATATAATAAATTTTAGTGAAGTCAATCAAATTATTAAGATAATCCATCTAGTTCAGATAGTTGAAAATATGTACTGCAGTAGTTTGTTAGAACAAGTGTGTACGACCAATTACTCTGCCTCTCATGTGAAAATAAGGGTAATAACTTTCCACAATATTCAAATGTTATCAGGATAAAATCTCTTAAAGTCCAGATGCCATGTTGATAAGATACCACATCTGCATTGTATTTGTGACTTTCTTTCCACCTGTCATTTTGTTATTCCATTTAAAGTGGAATATTTCCATAACAATAATTTATGTTTCTTTTTGACATTCTTAAATGTAAGCGTTCCACTTTATTTTCATCATAAAATCCTTGCTCTTGCATCATGTTCCAAATATAAGGACTGGTGAATTCTGAGGTTCAAAAGTTCTGCTTTTAAATGTAGTACTTTAGGTTAGTAATCAGAGACTATTTTGAAAATGTGGTGCCTACAGTACATATGAATATGCTAATCAGCTAAACTTAATAGTTCTCATTTGTATTAATGTAAATTAGGCGGCTGTACTTTCCACCAAATATTTTCCTCAGTATTTATTAGAGAAATCAAAATCTCTTTCTACCCATAATAAGTCCTAATATTTCATCTTTACACTTTAAAGGGTGTGTTTTATTTTAGCTTAATCTAATTTCATTGAACAAAATTGCATCTAAAGGCAAAATAAAGTTACAATTTGTTCCATGTCAAATAATAAAAGTGGACTTTTAAGTTTACATGAATTTGGCCTTTTGGTTTGTGAATTTCAATTAAACCTCTCTTATAATCCAAATGGTAAAACATACTTTGTGTTCATTTGGTCTTTTAGACTGGTATCCAGATGTATTCCTGGTGCCTCCTTCCCTCTAGCCTTCATCCTTTCTCAACTCTCAATCTCAATTTACTCCCATGAAGAAAGACTGGGATTTTTCTTCTTACTCAAATAAGTCTCGCACTAGCTGGAAACGAAACCACGTGTGATAGTATGTGTCCAGCTTTCAAAAAGGTGTAAGGGCTGTTAAACATTCACAACAATCTGTGCTTGCTGTGGCCTGTGGACCTTGAATCTGGAGCTGTTACTCCTTCGAGCTTCCTTATTGAACACCAGGAGAGCACTAGAGTTGAGGTGAAGCCCAAAGAGAAAATCTGTAAGAATTATGTAGAGAAACCACCTCTGTTTTTCCATGCACAGTAGCGTGCAAGACCGTGTTGAGGTGTCTTATGTTCTTTGTCTATATAAATTTGTTATTAATAGCAAAAATATTTTTGGTATTAGCAATTTCTCTTTTCCATGTGAAAAACTATGGGACTGCTCTTTAATGTATCATCCTTCAGAATTACATTAATTTTATTTCAGGATCACATGCCAGTCATTCTCTTCTGAAGCAGAAAAACAAAAGGAACTCCATCATTAGTATTCAGAAAGTTTCCAGTGTGACAATGACCTGCAAGATGAATGGAAAGATCTGAGTTGAATGTAACTGTTCCCACCCTCAACGGACATGAGATAGAGCTTTGATGGCACACCATGACTATACTTTCCAAAATCTCCCCATCCTTATGTGTGACTTACCTAATAGGGACAAGACCAGCTATTCTCTGGTTTTTACTCAGTCCCTAATTGCACAGTGGAACCCCATACCTGATTTGCCCATGTGCACTGTTGTAATTAAGATGATTAATAATATATGTTCTGCAGAGAAATAGCTGAGAGTAGCTTCCAAGGCTTGAAGCCTTGAACTTCTTTTCCAGCTTTAAATGTAGCTTTAGACTTGGTGGCTTAACAGCTATTGGTTCTGTGTCCAGTAGAACTAATGAAGCCTGAGTTTTGCTGGCATTGTGTCTGGTGGCCAGACCGTGCTGTGCCAGGGAAGGCACAAACCCTGATCCTGCAGCTGAGGTGTTCAAAACCACATTCCTCCTCTGTGAGCTCTTTTGTGTCTGATGAGAGTGGGCACTTGCTGCAGCCTGTCTTTAGTGGCCGTGCTCACAGAGTGTTTCTCTGCTACTCAGATGCCTCTTTTCTGAAGCTTGTAGTAATTTAATATCCTTGACACCTCCAACCCTCAGCTAAATTTGATTGAAATGAGCTAATTAGTCTATAAAGTGAGACAGACAGACAAATAGGTAGAGATCTGTGTGCTCTTTGACCATGATAAGGCTAATTTCCTTCAGAAACCTGGATGAAAGAATAAAATCCATGATGCTTTCAGTTTAATTTTGGTTTTCCATTTTTATTGTNTTTTTTTTTTTTTCTGGGAAGAAGGAGAAGATGGGAAGAGGAGGAGGGGAAAAAAGAGCTAAGCGACTGTCAGATCAGCTCAGGATCTCCATTAGAATGCAGAGTGCTCCAGAGTAATTACAAAACAGCTGTAATGGAAAATTGGTAGTCAAACCCATTTTCCACCAACTAGAACGGTGAATGGGCTCCATTATGTTCCTAATTCTCATTAACTTA
>VWZS01004325.1:135575-146250 GCA_013397075.1 Rhabdornis inornatus | reverse complement strand
TTTGTTGCTGTTTGGAGGTGGGTGGGAGGGAGGGTTAGTCTGTTTTTTTTCTTTCTTTCTCACTTTGTTCTGTGGCTTTTAGGAAGAAATTTATTATTTGACTTCGACTGCTTCCTTAAAGAAGGAAATTTTTTTAAATTATATTTTTAGTCCGAAGTTTAACAGCTGTGATGTGCTGATGCTGTGGACTGAGGGCTGCAGCCAGCACACTGGCTGCATGTGTTCAGGGCCAGCTAAAACCTGGGCAAACACACGTAGGTGTCATCCTGCCGCAGACTTTGAGCCCAGCCAAAAGGCAGAGCCTGCTCACCTGGGCTCAGCTCTGTGCAAACACAATCACACGGTATTAGGGGACCAACAGATGTAAATACTGCTGGCTCAGGGTGCATGTGTGTGTCTTTGCAGTGTAATCCCAGGAAGGTCTCTGTTCAATTCCAGCTCTTGGCAGCGTGGCCGTATTTGCAGTCTTGGACATGTGCATTCAGCTCTCTGGCCTTTAACTCCTGCATGTGGGACAACCAAATCCCTGCTCTGGTTTAGACCCTAGGCTGTGTGGGAAAGGCTCTGGATGATGCAAAAATTAAGGTAATCTGAATGAGGAATATTTACTCTCACAAGTAAAGACTGTGAGCAAGGTGGGATGCTGTCGCTTCTGTACATTGAGACAATTTTTGTTTTTCCTGATTTGTCAATTCTAGACACAGTAGCGAGATCATGCTTATAGATATCAGTACAGTTACTGGAAGTAGTTGAATCTCTCCCAATGGTTTCATAGTTTAATTTAGTACGTATTGTTCTTTCTGAGTGAAATTTCCCTTGTGAAGAAGACTTCTGGGGGGGAAAAAAAAGAGAGAAATTCCAAAAACAGCATTATGTGAGTCCTCAAAAGAGTTTTAAATTAATGTTACCATATTTTTGTATATACTGCAGCTGTGCAGTCCTCACAATGCCAGAGGGAACATGCTGTGGCAGATTCTGTAAGAAATGCATTAAAAGAAAGAGTGCCTGCCTTAACAAGCTCACAACTCACCCAGATAGGAAAATAGAGGAAATTGTCCCATTCCCCTTTTCACAGACAGAGACCTGAGTCACTGAATGATTCAGTGACAAGTCCAACTTCAGATTGACAATTTATTACTACAATATCTTTCATGCATTATATAAGCAAAAAATTGTAGGTTGCTTAGATTTTGGTGTCCCACTGTGCTAATTTTTCCATATGACATAGGAAAAAGGAGGTGGCACTGTGAAGGCATTATGCTATGAAGGCATGCCTAGCTGTAGGAATCTCCAGCAGACACTGTGTTCTTAGGACCTAAGGAAAACTTTGGGCTCATATCATGACTGTAAGTAAAGGTTGGGTGTTGAAAAAGGCTTTTAGCTTAAAAACCATTTCATCTTAGAGTAGATGAGTGATTGTACAGTTGTGAGATCTTCAGGAAATGGCAATAAGTGGGAACAACTGGGAAAGCATCTCCCTTATGTAATAGGTTACAGGACAGGGAAGGGTGACGGGTTTGCTCTCAATGGAGTGGGGAGCATCTGCAGGATGCAGATGAGGTGACCAGTGGGTTCTGCTTCATTTCCCCATGGCAGGGGTCAGCAGGTGGCACTCACACACAGCCTCAGGAGGTGCCAATGCCACTGGAGTAGTGGCAAGTTTCTCTTTTTAGAAATGCTGCATCATTATTAGATCTTTGCTGCAGTTCCTTTGTGGGAAGCTGTGGCAAACAGCTCAGGAAGGGTTTTTTTTTCTGTCATATCATTTCTGACTTAACACAGAATTGCACTTTGAGGAGTGGTTTGAGTCCCTGAAAGCCGGATGGTCCAAACTCTGATTTTATAAATTCTGATAAATAAGTGGCATATATAATATCAATACATTATCAAGCTGAACCCTTATATAGAGTTATGAATTCCTCCTTCAGCTGCAAGACCAAGATATGTACAAGATCAAGGTATCTGCCTGCAATGAGAAGTATCATCGTTCAATGTTACTCGATCTCTTAAAAAAACTTCTTACATGTTTTCTTTGCAAATGTTATTATTGTCCAATTTCTCAGCTGTTTAAAAATTGAGAATCTTCTTGGAAGTCAACAGTATTTCTTTTCCCCATTGATGTGCTGGTCGTATGTGATGATTGTAAGTTTGTAGCTGGGTAAAGAGGGTACAATAATATTCTGGGCCTCTTGAGACCAGAGGTTCATCTCCTGTGTAATTGACTCAGTGATGGTGCTTGTCCAAGTGATTTTGTCATTCTTTGCTCCTGTTCTCCTTTTCAATTGTTTTTCATCATCTCTGTTCAGATATCTCTGCTTCATGTTCTCACTCATTCTTTCTTTATCTGATTTCACCATAACAAATAGAAAAAATAATCACGATAATTTAAAATACATTATTCTGGGTTTTGACTCGGGACAAAAGCCTTTTGTCCAGCTTTAGACCGTCAGCTTTGATTTGAAGGAACTCTAGGCAATCACTGCATTTAAAAAGATTATGGAAACCAAAAGACCAATCTTTCTGCAAGGCAAAACCCTGAATTCACCCTCTACTGGTTAAACTAAACTCAGGATCAATGGCTAGTGCTTGAGAATTTCATTCCGAATTATTGTTGCTTTATATGACTACTTACATTAGTTTAATTAAAGTAACACATCTGTACAGTAAATAGGCTGTGATTGGGCAGTAACATAATACTGTACAAGCACAGCAGTAATTGGATAGCATAATGAAATGCATGGTGGTTTTGGAGGGTTTTTGTTTTGTTTTATTTTTTTTAAGAAAATATAATGAGACTTCATCATTTTATACAAACAGGTAATTAGTTCTTAGAAATATGAGTAGAGTAAATTATCTACAGATTTGAAGTGTCAGCAAGTATTTTATATAGCCCAGCTAAAAAGGTAAAAATGTTCTGTTTTAAATCTCTTGAAATTCAAACCAAAATGAGGCCAGTATGAAATTAAGGCAGTAGTAAGAGCTGAAAGGAATCAGATTATTTCAGGCCATCTGCCATAATGCCTACCAAGCTTGCGGGTGAATTTGTGTAGGTGACAGCATGTTTCCCACTGCCTGGCCATCCATCTCCCATCCAGACCACTGTGCACAAGATTCTTTTTCTTTAGAATTTTCAGATTAACTTATTTTTAAGCCCTTTCACCAAATATGCCACAATTCGGAGGCGCTTCCCATAAGCAGATGTTTCAAAATCAGGTGTTTGTGGTAATAGGAGCACGTGTAGAAGAAAGGTTCTAGTCTGGAGCAGTCAATGCAGATCTGCTTCTGGGCTAATACTGAATCTCTGCTCCTCACTTTTGGAAAATTAATGCTGTCCCCTTTATGTGTCACAATCACGTTCTGGTAGGGAAAGGTGAAGAGGGAGATAAAACACGTTAGCATAGGTTAACATTCAAAGGGTTTGGCAGGCAGGATCAGAAGTCAGGGGATGTGACTGCCTGCATTGTGTCCTGAAAACAATCCATCTTCCTGCTCAGACAGTCCTGATGTTTAATTGATACATTTCTGCCTTCCCCCTTGCTGTTAATATTTAAGCAGGTGAGCACAGCGGGCAATGGGCTGCTTGCAGTAGCCAGGTGGCCCTGTCAGCAGCCTGCTGCACTGATCACCTCCCCTGAAATTTGCATTACTTTTGTTCTCCTCTGAACGTGCACCAACAGCCCCAATTTGAAAATGCAAGCAAACAAACATATATCTAAACTTCTTCTGAAGGAAGCCTAACTCCCTTGAAGAAAGTTCCACAGGGCCACCACTAGATTCTTTTATTCTCCTCTCTCTATATATATATTTTTTTTCTCTCTGCCTTTTTGTTTGGCTTTCACTCTTGTTCTCAGCATTGCTTTCTTTCCCTTGTACTTTGATGTTTCTTTGGGGATGTGAGGAAGAAAAGCAATAACTAAACAAAGCAAAAACTAAACAACAAAAAAAATAATAATAAAAAACAACAAACCAAATTCTAAGGCATTTACAGTTTGTATTCACATTAACTACACCTGCCAAAAAACATGGGGGAGTACACAAAATGAAGGGAATATAACCCATAAATACAGAGGCAGGAAGACTGGGGTACAGGGAACCATTATCCTTCTCTAGAGTCTCTGCCCTTAGAGCACAGCCTTCCAAACATGCAGAGTGAAAGGTGCTCTGCCTGACTTGCTGCCTGGGTCATCTTCTCTTCCCTCACCCCACTCTGGCTCTTTTCCAGAGCAGCAACCGGGCTGCAGGCAATTGAAATATTTTCTCTTGTCTAAGGGACAGTCGGTTCAGGTTAAGAGCCTCCAGCATTCCATGGTCAGCTGCTTGGTGCAGAGTTAGATTAATGGAAGTAGTCTGTGGCTAGTGTTTGCCCAGTTACCACCAAAGTGATATTCTTCACAAATTCTCCATCCTACAGCATTTAGGCCCATAAGAATCTGTCCTACACCAAGCTCCTAGTACTGTAGCTCAACAGCATAGACACTCTGGACAGGCATGGGCTCAAGTCCTCTGCTAGAAATGGTTTCATTTTGTCCAGTGTTTTTTTAAATATTGAAGGAGTGAAGAAGGTACTGAAGAGCTTATTTTATCTTTATGCCATTAAAAGCTCTTCTTTGGCAGCCTGGCTGAAATGAAAAGACTGTCCTGAAGCTTTCTCAGATCTTTGGACTTTTTCGGTTCATTCATGATCACCTCTGAGAAATTCTGGGCACAAATATAACATTTCCATGCATGAAACAATGTACTATCTTGAAGCTAGAACAGTCATCCACAGCTGAGGAGGCCTGAATTTAAATCACTATAAACTCAGAGGGAAGCCAGACTGTGATCCAGCAACTGAGATTACAGCAAACTTACTGTAGCAAACTACCAACTTGGATAAACTTGAAGGGGCATTTGTGGCCACAAATGGAAAAGGTGGCAATCATTCAAGCAATCCAGAATTAGGCATCTGTTTTCCTGAGAAAGGCAGCTTTAAGTCAACTGACTAGTTTGCATGTGTTTTTCTCTGAGAACATGAACTCAAGTATTCATCTTTTTTTACGTATTCATTTAAATCTATTAAGCCCTTTACCCTTAATGCAGTTTGATGTAAAAGCTGGTCCTGTTATAGTCACTCTAGCCATTGCATCCTTTGAAGTTTTAGAGCCCTGTAGAGACTTAAAATAATTTCAAAGAATCCCAGTGCCTGAGATTTCCTGGTACTGAGAGCAAGTGTGATCCAAAGACCTGTGAATATTCTGAGTTACAGACAGCAAGTTCTATTGCTTTTTCTGCTGTGATTTACCAAGTATCATGGTGAGTCCTTGTCCTGGCTTATCTAATGATGTGAAAGTCATTGTCCTTATGAATTTACTGTTTGGTTTTGATTTAGTTTGGTTTGGTTTTTTTGTTGTTGTTGTTTTGTTTTTTGTTTTGTTTTGTTCTGTTTTGTCTTGTTTTGTTTCTTTTTGTTTGTTTGCTTGTTTGTTGTTGTGGCTTTGTGATTACATATAGCTTATTGTTTAGCAAAACAGATTCCCAATCTTCCTATCCTTGTTTGACATAAAATACAGCTCATCGTCCTGGCTAAATCTGTGGATCTGCAAAGATGTAAAGACAGTTATAGTAACCCATCTCTTTGTTTGGAATGACAAAGATGTTCCTGATGCTGTATGAAAGTAAAAAAACCTGGATCAGCCAAAGTAGTGGAAGCTCTGGAGAGAAAAAATATCACTTGGAGAAATTCGAAGTCTTGATCTTCTACCACATTTCTTTGCTTTGTGACATAGAGCTTATACTGTTAGGGAGTTAATACTAGCAGAAGTTCTCCAATCTCTATGATTCTCTTGATGGGACCACAACTGGTTGGGAAGTAGTGGAAAGGGACACGAATTAGCAATCTGTGAGAAAGGACTGGAGTAGGATGGAATGTCCTTCTATAATGCTGACTTTGAGGAAATAATCCTCACACACTCTCCTATACTTCTGAATTTTCCCAAGACTTATTTTTTTCATAAGAAATTAGAAACTTTTAATTTCTATCAGAAACAGACACCATTTAACTAAGAACATCCACTGAAGTGAACATTCACAGGTTTCTTACATATTAGTCAGGGGTGACAAGGTCTCTCATGCCCTTGAGTAAAACAATCACAGTGTTTTTATTGTGTGTGTTTACTGTATTTATATCAGGGAGCTCAACATCTGAACCACAAAATATCAATTTTACCACAGATCCATTTTATAAATCAGGTACTGGGCAATCAAATATTCCTTTGTATTCATTTTATTACATCTTCTGCATCCTCTAGTTCTTGGTATGATTTTCCCTGCGCAATTTTTCCTGCACTATCTGCTTTGCCTACAATGAAGCATCTTCCCCCATTCTTATGTTCGGATGCAGAGGGCATTTTAATAGCCCCATTTCATCCACAGAGAAAGAAAAATAGTAAAGATCAAGTGATTTGTTTACATGGACTAAATGGTTTGATGTTGTTCTTTGTTGACAGACTGATCTGGCCAACATTACATTCTATTGATAAAACTGTGAAGGAATGCCATTCATTGACCTCATGAAGTTAGGGGATTGGGGAAAATTAATTTGTCCATAGAACTTTGTTTCCCAAGCTGTCAGATGTTTCTGGAGATTTGAACAGCCCTGTGCTCACATTTGTGTTCACATCTACTTTATCTTTATTTGTTCAACCATTTTGTCTTTACTGGCACACATCCCTGTAAATTCAGCAAAATTTGAGCAGTAGGCTTCAGCAGTTAGCTACCAACATCCAATACTTGACACTTTTATCTTGGTGGGTCTCCAGATTATTTTGAACTTTCTCTATCTCTAAATAAGTAAATCCCTAGTGAACACAGCAGTGATTTTTTGAGATTGTGCAAGATTTCCCTTCTCATATACCGGAATACACAATTTAAAGACTTGGGACCAGTTACTTCCACAGCAGGTTCTCTCCATGCATGTCACAATTCTCCATGCACCATGCGATTCTTATAGTTAGTTTGCTGTCCTCAGACTGGAAGGTAAAAGACCTCTTCACACAGAACAAGATGTACAGATGCATTTTAAGTGGGTGGGAAACTCAAACAAGTCTACTATCTGAAATCATCCATTACATCTATTTGTTTCTTTTAGCTACTTTTCTTTTGGGCTCTGCTCATGATCCTTCAGTAAAACATTTAGTCTCAAAAACACACAAACACTTGGGGACCTGTCATCTTTAAATAAGGAGTCCACAGGGAGAGGAAAGTACTTTTAATTTAGATCTGTCTTAACCAGATTTAAACAGAGCTTTAGATCCCATGTGGTGGTGTAAGTTTGACATTTGCTTCTTGCTTTTTTCCAAGCTAGCGAGCACAAATGTGCTTCTTCTATAAAGTAACAGAAAAGCTAAGATTGAATGTAATTAAAATAAAATACAACAATATTAAAATAATATTAAGGGAAGGAAATGTAGTGCATAAACTAGTCATTAACCCCAGCATCCTCAATAGATTTAAATTTGAGTAACTGTTCGTTGATTTGCCTACTTATAATTCCCACTCTAGTTTTAGCTGGATATTATATTCTTTTTCATTCATTAAAGCTTTGCAGCTGCTTCCCACTCCAGTGAGGGGTGCACTGTCACGCCGAAGGGAATGATTCCTAGACAGAAAGAAGTTTTCAGACCTTTGGGAATTTCTACAATGATTCCAAAAGGGCCTAGGATTCTACCCATAGGCTCATATCTGTGCTATAGATTAACCTGGTATATTGCATCTAAATTCTCCTGAATCCTAATCAGGTCAGCTAAGTGAAATGTTAGTGTAAATAAGTGCACAGACTATCAGAATACCCTGAAGCTCGATTTTTTTCATCTGTGACCCAAATCTGGATCCTGACACTGCATTACTGCCCTTTTCTTTTTCACTGTGTGTGCATATACATAAATGTATACATGTATATGTACATATAGCCTAATAAGACTTACTAAAATGCTTTAGAATGAAAGATCCTGGATAACATGTAGTCATAAGGTGTTATTTATGCAGTTTCCTTGGAGGAAGATTAATTGGGCTGAGGTATGTACACTAACGCATGAGTCAGCTGTGGTATCATCACTGCAGATACATGGCTGATTCAGATGATTTAAAACACACAGCCATACTACAAAGCAGCTCAGGACAGGAAGTTAAGAATGATTTCAAAGCCAGCAGATACTGCAGGAGAAATCTGAGCTGGTAGAATATAATTACACCAGTCAGCATGTTGTCTAGGCAAGTGAATGAATATTCTCCTTTCTGCATGAGAGCCAGAGGCTTCTTTCAAATATCCATAACTCCAAGTTTAGACATGATTATGAGGATACTTTGGATTTAATATTGATTTAGAGAGCACAAGATACTGGATGGAGTCCTGCAAAGTAAATCTCAGGACTGACAATTCCAGTAAAGGCTCTAGTCACAGGAGTGAGGTCTGAAGTCTAGTCCTGAAGCTGCCTTCTTTGTCTGTAGGTTGGGTAACTTCAGTTATGGCACTTGGCACAGTTCCAGCACTTCTAGAAATGTATCTATAGCCCAGCAGCCTCCAGAAGCTCTAGGACATGGCCCTGTAAGAGCTGTTTGAAGTAACTCAATCAGTTATCATAAGAACTGTACAATTTAAAGGACAAGGCAGACAAAGAAACACTTTTGAGGATGAAGATGGTGCACAGGGACCATGAAGAGCTCTTAGCAATTTGGAAGTATGATTCTGGATTCACCAGCCACTGGTAGAGCAGAGAGAAAAACCTGTGGCTCTGGAGCCCCCAGAGGTCCCCTCATAAAAACATCCTTTCCTGGTTAAATTTGGAAATGCATTTAATGAATTCAGGCTGAAAAACCTCCCATGAATCTGTAGTTTGAACTGATAGGAGAATCCAGCATGGGAGAGGGTGGACAGGGGTAGAGAGGAGTCCCAAATTCGTAACGGAGATCCAAGGCCAGCCTGAGGACCCAGCCCTCTCAGCTACTTCACTGTAAAGTTGTTGCATCCCTGTCATTTATTCCTCGAGTTAACGAGAAGGCACCCACCCCCTCCCCAGCACACACCTTGCTGCCAGCCCCTTCTTGCTCCATTTCATGCCCAATCAATATTATTTGACAACATGCAGGTCAGCAATGATGGCAGTTATATCAGCAGCATGGAAATTACAATAGAAACTATTGTTTGTCTTGAAATTAAGGGCTACTGAAATCAATAGAACATTTAAAAATTGATATCGACCACTCTGTGTTTGTGTCTTTGTATATGTGTGTGTGTGTATTTGCATGTTTATGTACAGGAAGAATTTTGGGGGTTAACTCCTCTTTCAGCTACATAATTTCTGTTTCTTTTAGACAAAGCCAATGAAATCACCCTAAAAATTATACACATCTGAATCTTTTTGAATCAATTGAAAAAAAGAACAATATTGACAACTCATAATTGGATTTCCCCACTTATAATGGTGACAACCACTGTTTTGTGATTATTTTCCAGGGCTTGTGTGTTGGTTTATTGTTTTCGAGGTTTGCTCTGGGTTTTGTTTTATTTATTTAAAGGTTTCTATTGAAGTCCTATCAAGGAGAGGGGAGGAATAATGTCTGCAAATGCCATTTGGATCAAACAAGCCAAGAATAGTAATAGTTATTGTTTGGCATGTTTGAGAGCTATTGTGTGACAAATAGATTTGGAGTCATCATTTGTTTAAAAAGGCAGTAAATGAAACTTTATGAGATGGGGACAGAGTAACAACACAAAATTACCCATCCAGAACTCCTGATGGTGATCAGTAAAATGAAATAGATTAACTGTTTGTTTTTCCCCCCTCCAAGACACCAAGAAAATAAGATGCAATCAAAAATATTTGTTATCCTTGACCTACAGTGAACCAAAAAATTGCATAGTAGTGGCTCATGACAGTGGAGTTTGATGGGTAATGACTAGATAACTAGAAGCAGATGAGAATATAACAAAAGGCCAACCAAGTATTGTCACAGTCAGAGCAACAAGGCTCTTTTGATGAGAAAAATGATACCGGTATGAAGTATGACAGTTGTGTCCTGGTATATTCTAAGCTCGTGCTTCATGACTTCTTCTCACTACCCAAATAGAGAAGGAAAGATTTTTCTCTTCACCTTTTTCTCCACCTGTATTTAATGAATAATTTAGTTTGTTCATTTTCTCTGGGCTTCATCTACAAATCACATGTGAGAGCATTTGTATAAAACCTGAGAATAGTGCTGAAGTGCCTCTTGATTGGTTTGCCCTTATGAGACAGGTGTCACACCCAGTGCCAGACCTGGAGACAGGAACCTTTCCCTAGGAAGGTTACCTGGCACAAAACAGTCCTGCTTGTATTTTTCTTTTTTTTTTTCTTTCCTCCCCTTATGCTACTTGTCTTCACTGGAATTTTGGCTAATTAGAGGAGGGAAACAGAATGAGAGGTGAGTTGTAGAAGTCCTTAAAGTAGTGGCTCATACACAATGATTTGTGGATCAGATTATTTGAGATTATAAAGTTTCACATAGACAGTGGAAAGAACCTCTGTCCTTTCAGTGTTGTGTCTAACATTGCACTGTGTTGTGCAAAGGATGTTGAGACAGAATATTTAAGGGGAGATTGTGGCAAATCAAGGTGTTGTCCCTCATCTTTCTTTTTTTAATTCCATGTTTTAAGTCCATG
>VWZS01004325.1:97652-111205 GCA_013397075.1 Rhabdornis inornatus | reverse complement strand
ATCAGCACAGGCTGGGCATGAACAGCCCCAGAGCAGCCCTGCCCAGAAGGGCTTGGGGGTGCTGTGGGTGAGAGGCTGGACATGCCCTGGCCATGGCACTCACAGCCCAGAGAGCCAAACGTGTCCTGGGCTGCACCCAGAGCCCCGTGGGCAGCAGGGCAGGGAGGGGATTCTGCCCCTCTGCTCTGCTCTGCTGAGACACACCTGGAGCACTGCATCCAGAGCTGGGGTCCCTGCACGGGAGGGACAGGGACCTGCTGAAGAAGGTCCAGAACAAGCCACTAAGATGATCAAAGGAATAGAGAAGCTCTCCCACGTGGAAATTCTGAGAGAACTGGGATGTTCAGCCAGGAAAAGAGAAGGCTTTCCAGTACCTGAAGGAAGCCTACGGGAAAGATGGAAAGTAACTACGTACAAGAGCATGTAGTGACAGGACAAGGGGAAGTGCCTTCACATCAAAAAAAAGGCAGGTTTAGATTAGCTATTAGGAAGAAATTCTTTAGGATGGTGAGGCACCAGCACAGGTTGACCAGGGAAGCTGTGGATACCCCAACCCTGAAAGTGTTCAAGGCCAGGGGAGAGAAGCTCTGAGAAACCTGGTCTAGTGCAAGGTAACCCTGTCAACAGCAGGGGATTTAATCTTTAATGTCTCTTCCAACCCAGGCCATTCTATGTTTCTGTGATACCACCTACTTATTTCCCAGCAAACCCTTTAACTTTGCTTATACTTGGAGCTCCTTAACCGCTAGGAGCTACAAAACCTTTTAGAGTGGAAGCCTGTTCTTCATTTTAGAGTGGAAGACCCAACATTTTTAAACCACTTTTTCCAGAAGTTGAGGAATCTACAACTCATGGAATCTGGGAAAAATCTCTTATTTTTTTTATCATTAACTTATACAAAAAGTAAAAGCTCTATGGATTTCTCTTGTTAAACAAGAACAAAAAGTGCATTGTTTTTAATTCAGCTTCATAATTTGAAGATTATTGCCTGGTAATGTTTACTTGTGGGGTTTTTTTGGTTTTTTTTTGTTTTTTTTTTTTCATTTCTGTCTCTTATGAATCCAGTTAGGTTGGGGATATTTGAGTGGTTTAAAAATGTTGGGTCAAATTTTCATTTTTTGACCCCAAAACTTCTCTGGAAAGATAAATTATGGTAATACAGGAAGGAAAAATTTCTTAGGGTTTACATTCCCAGATAGATTTTAAAACTCTTGGAAATCTCATAAGGTTGTGCTGTCATTAAACTGTCAGTATTGAGTCTGGGTACAGACAGTTGAGCAAGTTTGAATACAAACTGCTTAATAAAACCAAGCTGGGAGATATTTTAAGCACACACTCAAAAATCTTCCATGTTTTGAAATATTGACTAGCACTTGGTAGCCCACATTCTTAGTCCATGACCAGCTTTCCTGCCTGCTGTGGTCAGGCAGATGTTAATTCAGATGTATGAATTAACAGTGCGCACACTGAATGTGCTACACTAAGCATTGGTGAAAAAGCAAGGACCTGTAGGATTTCTGTCTCAGAGAGATTCAGCTGTTCTGTGGGCCATCACAAAAGTCTTTTGGCTGCAGTGCCAGGTAAGAAGCCTCTCTGAGCTACTGCTGTTTATTCTAGCCAAATTCAGCATATAAGGACTGTTTAACAAGCGCCACACAAAGTGGAAAATATAAGAAATAGCATTTCTTAACCGTTTATCAGTGAAAATCTGTTGCTCCCTGTATCTGAGATAGGTCTCTGTAAAAAGGCATAAACCTAGTTCTGCCTTAAGCTGCTCCAGGATTCCTTTACACAGAAGAACTTTCCAGTCACCTTGTTATGTCCCAAGATCCTGTTACATTACCAGGTTTTATTTCTGTGTTACAACAGAGAGGACAAGAAAGGCAGGAGGAGGCAAATAGCTCTAACTGAGAAATTAATTGCAGTGTACTCTGGAGCCTGGTAAACTGTGGCATAATTTGAGGGCTATCATAAGTTTTCCTTTTAGTTTTGGGTAATGGTCTTGGGCCCGTGTAATGTTGTTTAATTTTTTAGATTTATATTTTTAGATTATTAACTACCCTATTTCTGTCCTCAAGAAAACCTAACGAAGAGACAGAGAGAAGACTCTGGAACATTGTCCAGATCTGGACTGGACTCTCAAGTCCCAGCCTTATCTATGAAGAAAACTAGGGAAAATCCAACTCCTCATGTGGATACCCCCTCAAAGAGGATGGACGGATCCCACCAGCTGCTCCACACTGCCTGCATTCCCCTCTCTGAAGGAGACAGCCCAACTCCAGTCTGTGCTGCTGCTGCTCAGGGTCCCTGACAGCACTGGGGATAGAATGATTTGGTGTTTCTGCAAAACTGTTCTGCAATTCCCCTGCTGTTCTGTCTTCCCCCAATGTTTTCTACAGTGTTTTGTTGGGGTTTGCTTAAAGTGTTATTGCATGCAATGCTGAGAATGGATTATTCCTTGTTATGAATTTATACAGCGCCCTAAGGGTCCCTTGATTTGTGCTGTAGAGTTTCTCATGAATAGATCTCAGCTGGGACCTGAGAGCTATGAAGTGAGGCTGAGCAGCTCGCTCTCTTCTAGATGAACTGTGAGCAGGGGACTCAGTGATATACAGAGAGGAAAGCTTACTGCTGAGGGGAAGACTTGGAGGAGCCTCTTCTTAAGAGACCAGCCAAGAAAGTGCTCAAAAATAAAATGTGCATTTCTAACCTTTTCCTTTGAGCAAATAACACCCTCCAAAACAGCTCCCCGCCATAATTCTCTGCAAACTAGCCTGCAAAGTTAAGGAAACAGAGACCTCCTGCAGAAAACTCAAATAGCAGCCAGCCAGTCCCATTCTATATATACACACTCAACAGCATACAACCAAGGATTGTGGTTGAGTGGGTGCTGTTGGAGATCAGAGAGAGCCTGTGGACGGGAAGATGATGAACCAGTTGATGGCAGAGACTTGGACCTGCTTCCTCCACGTGTGACAATCTAAAATGGAATAAACCCACTGACTGCAAGCTAGCAAGCCCTGAAAAGAAAAGCTCATCTATTTGAACTCTTCCATACAAAGTTTAGGTAATGCATTTTCTGAATATAAACTACTGGAAGTTTGTTCTTCAAAAACATGTCCTAAGTGCATGAAACCAGTGTTGCACTGGCAGTCAGGGAAGTGAATTCTCCCTGGGACTGCTCTGTGTGTAACACCATGTCCTTATTTACTCTCTGTCTCCACTGTCTAACAGGTCCCTAAACTCTTGAGGACATGGGCTGTCTCTGCCTCACAGCTGAGTTCTGTTGTCTTCTTTGGATATTGATTTTTCTGTAGGCATAGCTTGCTAACATCTCACAGAGAAATGGAGATTCAGAAGGTCAAAACTGGTATATAATTCCCAGAAAAAAACAACTTCTCAGTGAAAGTCATGCTTTCTCCAATAGCTGCTAAGTAGCATAGGAAAGGCAGTGGCACCCCTCAGCAAAGTCATCCTAGTGATAGATTTTGATACTTTAGAAAAGCTGGGACTTAAAGTGGCATCCTGTAATAGCCACCCCTGAGTGCAAAAAGCTTTGCTAATAAAAGGACCAGGTTAAAAGTATGAAAAACCCCAGGATGGAATTTAGGTTTTGTGGGAGTTGGGTTGTTTTCAAATTTCTGCTTGTTTATGTAAGTTTTGATTGTGTAGAGATTTCTTCCAGCTTTTGGAGTAAGATCGTATGTCGTCATACTGGCGGTCAGCATAGCTGGCAAAGACCAACTTCCCTTTCTCTCCAGGGAGAAAGTTCAAGTCTGAGTTTGAGTCTGACAATTCAGATGCTACCAGCCTCTTTGTATACCAATCCCACTACATGCATCCTATAAGTTCTCTATAAATCTTGTCATTCTCCCCTCAAAATAAGGTAAGAAGGGTAACACAGCGTTTGTTTCTGAAATGACTTTTGATGAATGCTAGGGAAATTAGTCAAGAAAAAAACCCAAATCTTGGTGATACATTAGAACGAGAATGTCAGGCCCATGTGTTGAATATATTATGGCACAAATATTATCCTCACTAATGATGCTTCCATGAAAACATAAAGATCAAGGAAAGGAAAAGGAATAACAACATCTTTCATTGTGTTTCTGTGTGTCTGATAAAGTCATTAGGGAAAACAAGAAAATGGCTTTTTGATGCTGATGCTGCATAAACATGTTTTCTGAAGGAAAATGTTTTCACATTATCCTAAGAGGTGAAAAAGAAGAGAGATTAAACTGCCAGGCCTCTTACATTGAGGGGTGATTTCCCTTAGCACCATTGACAGAGGGGAGAATGGCCTGGATAAATGATGATGGGGGTAGGCAGAAAGGTACCATTATCCTCTCTGTCTGGAAGAGGTCCAGAACAGGAGTGGAATGGTGCTTGAGGGCCAGAGGAGAGAAGAGTTTTTGGAGGGAGCTGCAGAGAAACTAGAGAGCTGAGCTGGAGTGATTACCTGGACAAGAAAGATTGGAAAATATCATTGTGAGGCTGGTACATCAGAGAACATGTTACACTTCCTGAGACTCGCACAAAGATACCTAGAGTCTTCTGCTGGGAAAGGATGGGTTCTAACCCAGACTTTCTATTTTATACACAGACTCAAGGCAGGCATGGATGGGGGCCAAGATCTGCAGTTTCCCTGCTGGGGAACATCCAAACTCTTAGAAAGACACACTGGCTGAACAGAAAATATACAATCAGGACTCAATGCCCTGCAGTCCATCCTTTCTGGCATGTCCTGAGTTCAGACCTTTTCAGTGGGTTTATATGCTTTGAGTTACTGAGACAAACTGGTAGTGGAAGACCAACTGTGCCAGTGATCAGTGTGCTGAAGGACGCTACTGAGACAGCAGCTCTACATGAGACCACTGTTTAAGGTCATATAGACTTCTTCCTGCTTCATCCATCTGATCCTTTGTTGTTCTGTAATAGAGACTAACATCGTGGCTTCTGGAATGTGGAATAACTTTGCAGAATTGTTTTGTTCAGTTTTTGTGTGCTGTTAACCTTTTTTTGATGGATGTACAACAAACAGGACATCTTGGAACAACTCCATATGATGGAGTCATCCCAAGTTGTGACTCCAAAGCTTGCATGTTTAATGCATTTTGAACATAATAGCTGAGTTCCATAATATTATATCTCTTACAGAGATAAATTAGATTTTACCACATCATGAAACATATGTACCATTTATTCTTCTTATGTCTACCTTGCTTAGAAATACCCAGGAGAATCCTTGGACCTCACAAAGAACGATGGAATGATAAGACCTCACATCGGAAAGGCTAACAGATTTAAAATATTTGCAATTTATTAAAATTCACTAACAAATCTAGATTTTCCACAGCAGTGAAAATTCACACAAATAAACAAATAAAAATGGATGAAAACTGGTCTTCATATGTCAGCAAGTTGGCCTAATTCTACTACACTGAGTAACCCCAAGGACAAGGAAAAAACCCTGGATATCAAAGCATTGGCTGGTCAATTAAACTCAACCAGACACTTTTTGTTTGCCTGCAAGAATGAGATGTGGATAGGGTGAGCTTGAAGGAACTCTTTTAGGGGATCCTAAAAGAGTTGATCTCATTAACTTTTCCATGGGGGACAGAAGTTTTCTGTGTTATGTTATCTGATGCCTACAGTCCAGGCCAGAGTAACCTCTTTTTTGCACCTGCAGCTAGCAAGATCTTTAGATCTTTAAAAGCACAAATTAGCTCTGTCACGTTATGGGGGCTCTAGGAACAACTTTCCTTTAAAGGCATTTTACTCTTCACTATTTTCTATTTTTTTTTCCTCAGCGAATCAAGCTTTCATTCTTTTCTTCCTTTTTTTTTTTTTCCCTTCATCTTTAAGCCCTTTCCTTTGCCTCTTTCTTTCTTTTTTTTTTTTTTTCTTCAACCTCATTTCGGAGGTCTGACAGCTCAGATCTGTAATGGGTTTTCCTGCTGGACAGCTTTATAATTGGGACTGCAGAGTTCTGAAAGCATGGCAGATGTGTCGTCATCAAACAGCAAAGTCCTCATTAGAGCCTGAGTTGTAAGTTCATGTGTATGTTTTCAGAAGAACTTTCCCATTAATGGCTAGTAGGTGTCCAGGAGCAAAGATCATTGTCTCTTTTGTAGCTGGCCTCGTATAAAGGATTTTACCTAGTGAAGTGAAATATTTTCTTTTGTCCCACTGTGTTTTCCATTGTAATGGGGACTTGTCTGTATCGTTTGGTTGCTGAAGTGGTGCTTGATATGACAAGAAACCACTCTCCAGATGCTAATTGCCCTTGGGTTGCATTATTTATGCAGGAGAAGCAAAAATGGGATGTTCCACATTTTTTTCTTCCTTGTGTTTCTTCAATTCTTCAACATGATAGCTTTCCCTTTATTCTGCACGTGCCTGCTCTGTAACATTTATCCAAAAAAGATGAATTTTCTTTTATTTTGAAAAAGAGAGGTGTACAACAGTCCCTTATTTGATACCTCACTCCAAATTCTGCATCAAACTCATTTCATTTTTGCAAATCATTTAGAATCTCCATATCTTAGCATGTTAGCAAGAAGATAAGTGCAAATATATTAGACTGTCCTTTAGAGATGTTTTGAGAATTAAATGTATATGAGGTAAAGTTCCTTGAATTGAAAAATATTTTTAGGTACAAAGAAATTAAATCTTTCTGTAGAAGAACTATAGTAGATAAGTGTCTAGGGAGAACTCAAATGAACTGATTAGCTATTTTTTGGTGGGGTTCCTTTTTTTTCCCTCTTAATATAATACAGAGATTTTTAAATAAAGCTGGCAGAATGTCCTCTACCAACCTTTCTTTCTTTCTTGCAGAAAATGCTTGTCAAAACTGCATGCTTGTGTGAAAATCTATCAATTCTAATAAAATTCCATTATGAAGAAATCTGAGAAGATTGTTCTGATGAGCTTGTAATGGAACAGAATGTTCAGATGTTTCCATTTCAGTACAGCCTTTTCTGTATATCATTTTAAAGCTGTTCATAGTGTATAAAATCAAACATGAGCATTACAATGAATCATTTCACTTTATTTGAAAAAGCAGATTTCAAATAAAAAACATTATTTTATTTCAGGCTCACATTCCTGAGTAAATTTCACATTTCTCCTATTATTATTATCCACCTAAAAAGAGTGAAAATTATGGGAATAATGTAATTTTCTATGGAATAGAAGATACATTTGCAGCCAGGTTCTACTTTTAAAAGTAAATTGGTCAAACCATGAGTGAGCAATTTTGCAGATACATGAAGTGGGGTTTATGTCATCTACTGTTAGATGTGAACAGTTCTAAGAAAGTATCTAGATTATCTCTGGGATCCATGGAGAAAAAATAGATGTTACCACAGGATTTATCTCATGTCTTAGAATGGCACGAAGTACTATTGGCAGATACATAGTTGTAGTTATATATTCTGTTTCTTCAGCAGAAAAATGCAAAGAAATTTTCGTAGTGAGAATGACCTTGTTTTAATAAGAACACAGGATAGGAAGGGTTCTAAGTGTCTTATTTTGGTATTTTTCTTGGTATAATTTGTCTCAGACTCAAGCATTATTATGTTACTTGTATTCCTTAGCACCTAGTTCTACTGTTCTGGACCAGACCCCACACCCTGCTTATAGCAATACAATAAAACAGAAGTCTGACTGCTGTTACCCTGTCACTAAAAGCATTCAATGCCAGGTGACAACTGCATGAATTCTCAGGCCAGTTTCAGAAACCTCAGCTAGATTTAGTTTTACCTTTCCGTACATGTTAAACAAAGCTGAAAATGTCAGTGCTATCCTCAGCCAACAGAGCAGAGAGAACAGGACAGTGTCTCAGTGTACAGCAGGACGTATGTCATTCATTTCTCCCACAGGATCCTGATCCCAGTTACAACAAAACAGAAGACATCTGTAAGGATTTTGGATTCACACAACAGCAAGTACGACCAGAAACTAGTCTATGTTTGTTAATACAATTATATGTGTGATTCACATCAGTGAAAGATATGGTCCATTGCTCTTTCTTCCTTTGTCCTTACTCTCTCTTTTCTACTCTATTCTGTCCTTTCTGTCTCCCCTTTCTTTTCTTCAATCCAGTTATGTTTTACTGCATTATAATTATATGTTGTCTTCAACTACTAATAATTCCAATATCCTATCCATCCAGAAAACAGTAATTATTAGCTATAAAATGTTGCTCAAAACAAGGACAAACTGACTGTCTCTTTTTTTTTTTTAACTGGTTTTTGAAGGCATTCTTGGTAATGATGCCTTTGCCTCATCCCCCAAGGAAACTAACAAAAAAAGAAAAGAAAAAAACAAATGCCTACACAAAGGAAGACTGAGAATACAAAGAGGAAATTCAATACTGTGTATTAACTCACAAAGAGAAACAGTGAGTAAAGTGCTGGGCTTATCATTGACTGGAATGAAAAAAGATTACCCAACAAATCTATCCCTTCTGTTGATGCAGAGCTTTTTGTAGACTTGCACCAGAAATTAATCTCGGCCAACAAAATTACTTGTATAAAAGAAGCACTAAAAAGAAAACTAGCAAACCACTTCAGAATGTTTCAGAATCAGAATGGGATTATTTCTTCATTTTATACCTACATAAATGCAAGGATTAAAGAACTTGCATAATATTTACTCTTGACATATGTTGTAAGGAGTAGCACTATTTATCTTTCTATTCTGTTTAGAAATTCAGATTTTAATTATGAGACAGGTGTCCAAAAAGCACTACAAATTTCACTCTTTTAGAAAAGCAGACCCTTTTAATAATTATAAAACACTGTAAATTTGGCCCACAATGGCATAATGGATTGGGATCCACAGGTCTTTTGCTAATAAGATCAAAATATGAGAGATTTGCTAAAATGAATTGTTGAGGGCTGAATGCCAACTCAGTTGAAACAGTGGCAAATATCCCCATCATTTCAAATGCTTCACCCCTACCACCTTGGAAGTTTACACCACCAGGGCTCTGTGACAATATTTTGGAATATTCTAATCCATCAAATTAAGTAGCCTCTCTAATGCTGACAATTGGTGGATGCCCAGGTAAGATAAACATATAGTGGCATTTTATCAGGATACTCTTTCAGTCTCCAATGCTAACTGCAATTTGCAGTGCAGAGATTTCTAAGATAAGGGATGGCCTTTTTATGTTAGCCTTGATGGCTTTTTCTTTCATGAAGGGCTTTTTATGAACCTATATAGATATTTAATCTTCAAATGTTCCTGCAGCAGGGAGTTCAACAACTCATCAGGCTTTTAGTCTTTACAATCAGAACACTCTTGATTTGTTAGATTTGTGTTTGCTTTTTAATGATTGGATTTGATGTCCTCTATTTTCTGTGTTGAAAAAGAAGGTCATCAAATGTAATCTGTAGAGCATAAAGTCTGAAAATCTTCTTATTGACCTCCGTGTCCTTTGCATCGGGCTCATAATAATTTCTGCTAGAGTATCTCAGAAGAGGTCCAGCAGTAGTATGCAACAGAAAGCTCAATACTTCTCATTCATTGTTTTTAAGACTGACTCTTCAATTAGAAACTGATTATGAGATGGTGGAGTCCAGGACCACAAGAGTAAGTCAAAAAAGCTGAGAGCAGGATCACAAGCCTGGATTTCAAGTCATCAAAATTTGATCTGTTTGTATCTGCTTGAAGGAACCCCATGAAATACAGACCTGAAGTGAAAATAGGTCCAGTACAGCTGGTTGGTTTTCCAAAGGCCAAACACTAAAATAGTTCATCTCAACTAATAGGAAACCAAGAAAAGGCATCAAAAAACCTGCATGGGTGGACAGTAACCTGACAAAACTCAAGTTATGAAAGTAAGCGTAGAAAAAGTTGACACACAATCTGGTGACCTTGGAGGAATACAGAGACTGAACTCATACTGATGATCCTAGGAAAAGCCACTCAGTGAAGCTGACCATGGCAAGAGACATGAAGGACAAAAAAAAGAACAAAAGAAGAATTTACAGAAAGTTTAAATTTGGTTCTGAAGAGAGTCGGGGATTCGCAGTGTGGTGAAGGCTGAGGTACTCAACAATTTATTTCGTTTGGTTTTTAGTGGTGAGATTTAATGTCAGGAACTCAAAGGCTCTTGAGGCAACCCAGGAGCAGTGGAAAAGTCTGAGCAAGGAAGTTTTATTATTGGTGGAGGAGGATCATCTTAAAGCACATTTTAACAGACTGAAAATAGACAAGAACTTGAGACCTGAAAGAATGCACCCACAAATGTTGAGGTCCTGGTCAATGCCATTGTAAGCCCACTTAAAAACAATTTTTGAAATGTCATGGCATTCAGGAGAGGTTCATGAGGAAGCAAACACCACACCTGCAGGCAAGAAAAGCAACCAGGGGGATCTGAGGAATTGTGGAATGCTCAATGTTATGTTGATCCTTGGAGAGATGATGAAGAAAATACTCAGGGAACCATCACACAAGAGACAAGGAGGTGATTTGGAGTAGTCAATACAGACCTGCAAAAGAGGAAATAATGTCTGACAAACCTGATAACCATCTAAGGTGAAAGGAATAGTTTGGTGAAAAAGAGAAGAGCTGCGAATCCTCATTTTCCTTGATTATGTCAAAACTTATGACAAAACTCTTCCACTAACAAACCAATTCAATATGGTCCAGTTAAATAGACTATGAGGTAGTCTGAAGTCTGCTTAACTTCTGTTCTTTAAGAGTTGGTGATCAACAAAATCCATGGAGGCCACTTACTAGGGTCTTTAACGGGGGCCAATACTATTTAAAATTTGTATTAATAAAATTAATGATGGAAAAATTGACCCTTGGCATGTTTGCATTACAAACAGTGGGCACAAAAAGATATACAGCAAATTTCATTTAAACTAAAAGAAAACTTCTTTACTGTGAGTGTGATCAAACATAGCAATAAATTGTTTAAAGAAGTTACATAGTATCTACCCATGGAGATACTCAAAATCCCTCTGGACCTAATCTGACCCTGATTTGATCAGGGAGCTGGACTGGGCAATCTCTAGAGATCCCTGTCAACCTCAGCTATTTTGTGATTGAGTTAAATTTCCAAGTGAGTAGGGCTTTGTGTTACCTTTTTTTTCCTACCTGTCTCTGACATAGGTTAAGGGGCTGGCCAGGGCATAAACAGACCATATTATATGCTCTGGAGTGTTATTAATCCCCAGTTCATAAATGTTAATGACTTTCCTGCTCATGGCTAATCCAGACAGAGAAAAGTGGTTTTGAGATTAGAAGATAAATCCTTACCTTCATGGCAGGCCCAAAGGACTCTGAAGCATTTGGGAAAATGACATGTTAGCATCAACACCAATTCTGCATCAGCATGCACCAGCACAGATTTATGTTCCTGAGAGGCATCCCATTTATCACGTGTGTGCTGCAAGATCCCACTTTGCATAGGTTTTTCCACAAAAGTTCAAGCCATGTTAAGGCTGAGAATATAAAGAGCAAAAATATCAAGAGAAAGCCTGTAAAATGAAATCACAGATACCACCTGTACCTATTCTCTCACCACTTATTTCATTCCCTTTCACTTGTTGCTTTGTCAGTGTGGACTGTGTTCTCGCAGCCCCTCGGACAGCCCTTCACATGGACAGGTTGAAAGAAACCCAGGTTTTATAGTCTTCCCTGAGCAATCTGAGAAGCACAACTTCAGGAAAACAGATGTGTTTCTACTCTTATCTGAACAGTTGAGAGAAGGGGAGAGATATCAGGCTGATGCATATTCGAGCTGAAATTATTTATATGTGTGTACATATTTTTTTGCATGCAGATACATGTAGATATGAGTATGTATACACAAAGGGAAAGAAAATAGATACCAGGTAGGTATTTCAAAATGCTATAATAAATGCCTGTTCAGGCTACTGTTACATGGATTTGTGTGTTTTTGAGCATTAGGGGTAGAGTTTTTCAGTACTTTCATATTTCACCATCTCCTGTCTCCATCAAAGATATGAAAGTTATGCTGGGATGAAGGGAAAAATATAAGTAATTACCACAGCAAAGTAAATCCACCCTAAACTTCTTAGGTGCCCAGGCCCAAAAAATGGTATCACAAGATATTGCCACACTGCAATTTACGGGAAAAATATTGTAATGATACTAATAAGGGTCAAATTCTTTTGAAGATGGCCATGTCTTCAACTTGTTTATAAATACAAGCCTCAGGAGAAGTTCAGAGTTCTTTCTGACTTTTGCCTGCTAGCTAATGCAAATATTTCCTTTTTAAAATATTTGTACATGACCCTCATGGCAATCAGGGTTGGTGATGAGTAAGAACCATGAAGAGATAACAGAATGATAGAGTTAAGTTGGAAGGGATCTTAGAGGTCATCGAGTTCCAAACCCCTACCATGGACAGGGACACCTTCCACTAAACCAGGCTGCTCAGAGCTCCAACCAATGTGGGCTTGAACACTTCCAGTGTTGGGGAATCCACAGCTTCTCTGGAATGTGGAAATGTTCCCTATTTAGCCAAACTGACTTGGCATCTATCTGGAATAGAAACTGAGGCTGCTTTCTGCCAAATGCCATGAGTAAGTCAGTTTTAATTTTCAAGACAGCCTTATCAACGGGTGTGTCCCATAACCCAAGTGCAAACTGCTCATGAGTAGATGTTAATTCCCTAAGCCTTTTGTCTTTTTTGTTCTCAGTAGGGAAAAAAAAAAAATTAAAAAAGAAAAGAAAAAAGATAAAATGTTGGTCAAAACTATAAATTTAAAAAAAAAAAAAAAAGGTTGTTCACCATAGATATCCCATAGATAGCCATTTGATTTTTTAAAACATATTTTGCACTACACAACCATCACAGTCATAACACTACTCTTTTGCATGTTACAATATTGGCAACTGAAAAGCTTGAAAAATTAATATGAGAAGTGGTTCAATTCTGGAGACATCCCCAGTGCTTGGTGTAAACTGCAGTCCATCAGAACTTGGTACAGCCGACACTAACTGTGTGTTAACGAAATATCCCAGTTATGAGTATTCTGGTTTGTCTGGAACAGAAACTAAAACATAAAGAAAATTTATAAAGGTTGCAAGCAAAATTATATTTCTTGCAGGGCTCAAAACAATAAAAACAAAACAAACAGAAGAATCATTTTTCAAGCATGCTAGGAGTAAAAAAGATTTGAAGAGTGAAATATTTCCATTACTAATAAAAATAATACTTTAATAATAATATTTTATTATTATTAATAATAATATTTAATATTCATTAAAACAATTACTTTATTAAAAGTAATAAAAATATAATAAGAATGAAAAAATTATGTATTTTATATGAGAGGTTAGCTTTCATATTTGAAAGAGGCAATATGCAGTACTTGTAGCAGATGAGGTCAATTAAGCACTTTTCTGTCCAGCAGCAACTAATAAAGATAGAGAAATATTATTTCTGGACATGGGCATTTACAGATCATGGGACTGAAATTCTCATATCAGGAATGTGAGTGTATGCCCTAAGTGCCCATCTTCCTTTTAATATGAATTTGTTTTTTGTTTTTCTTTTTTTTTTT
>VWZS01004325.1:70437-89047 GCA_013397075.1 Rhabdornis inornatus | reverse complement strand
CACCACTAACTTTTAGATTCCTAACTAAGATAAATTAATTGAAAACTACAAGATCTTTGCACCATTTTCAAGCTTTCTTTGAGCTTTCATCTACCCATGGTTAGAAAGAATAGATGACCACACTACTTTCTACTTTGATGAGTTGCAGGAATTGAAAAAACGAACAAACAAATCAAACAAAAAAATAAATAAAACCAAAACAACAAAATTATTTAAAAATAATAAACTGAGCTTCTGAAGAAAAAAACAATAGCTTCATGTACACAGAGATTTGCTTCTTCATTCAGAATAGTCATGAAATACCAATCAAAACTTCAAAAGATGATTGCTCTGTCATCAAGCTAAGTGTGTCAGAGGAGGTTTTACTTGGATATCAGGAGAAGGTTCTTCTCACAGGGGATGGTTGGGCACTGAACAGGCTCCCCAGGGCAACAGTGGGCACAGCACCAAACCTGAGAGAGTTCAAGAAACCTTTGGACAATGCTCTCAGGATTCTTGGGTCTATCCTGTGCAGGGCCAGAAGTCAGACTCAGTGATCCTTGTGGATCCCTTCCAACTCCGGATATTCACTGATTCTGTGATTCTCTTAAGCTACAGAAGTGTCTTATTTTCTCCACCTGGCTAGCAGTACTGGCCAGACCTGACTAAGGATTTGGGTAACCTTACTACCACAGCCTCATGCCAACACTTAAAACTCTTGTTAAGCTTGAGCACTGGGATCTGAATCAGGTCTGTTCTGGCTGCTCTGTCAGGAAAGGTGGGTAAAGTAACATTCGTCTCTATGCAGTTGCATGTGTAGACTTTACCTTGTTGAAAGTGTTTACTCAAGCTTTGGCATTTTAGGAGTTTTTTTTTTTTTTTTTTTTTCCCTGGGTTTTGTGCTTAATTTTTGAAGCTGTTGTTGGGGGTTTTGTTTTTGTTTGTAGTTGGGTGGTTTTGTTTGCCTTTGTTTTTAGGAAATATCAGGAGACAATTTGTTTTCTTGTTAAATAAAGGAGAAACAAAGTTTTGACTACCAGCTTCACGTAAGTCTGGTGAAGTTAAAAGACTGTAACCACAACATCAATAATCAAAATTTTCAGAAAGCAGAACATGCACAGGGACAGGATAGGACAGAAGTGAAAAAAAATATTCAAAACTAGTATAAGAATTTAAAGTGCTCCTTCTTACCTAATTAGAGGTTATTTGTGCCTCCCTATAGAAAATGTCCTCTGAAAACTGGTTGTGNGGTTTTTTTGGTTTTTTGTTTGGTTTTTGTTTGTTTGTTTTCTTGCTTGCTTGGGGTTTTTTTTTTGGTTGTTTTTTTTTCTCCCCTCAGAAATGGCATCATAGCATGCATGTGATTGCATTTCTTCAAAGTAACACATATTTTCCATTTCAACAGCTACGGAAGGTAGTGAGTACATTTGTTTCAGTTTTATGTGAAAGAAACTGAGACAGAGAAAGCTAAACCAGAAAGGTATTTAACCTCCTACTTCCTTTTGAAATCATCATATAGCAATATCTTTGGAGATGTAGCTATAAACTTTAAAAGCAATATTCAGAGTACTCACTTTCACATCATAATGGCCAAAAATCAATTTCATTGATTCTATGCCGGCTGTTGAACAGGGAGAGCTCCTGAGCCTCACGCCAGAGGCTCTGTGGGAGCTGTTCAAGAGTCACCTACAACCTGTAGATGTTTTTAAGGATACTCCTTCTCTGTAAAAATGTCTCCCTCCTTGCACTGAGATGTAGCTCCTCGTTTATTGAATCATTTGGGTTGTAAAGATCATCTTGTTCCAGCCCCTGCCGTGGGCAGAGACAACTTTCACTAGACCAGGTTACTCAAGGCCCATCCAACCTGGCCTAGAACACTTCCAGGGCCTTCCACAGCTTCTCTGGGCAACCTGTGCCAGGGCCTCACCCTCACAGTAAAGAATTTCTTGCTAATATCTAAATTAAATCTGCCTTCATCACACTGCCTATGCTATAGTTTGATACTACATGGAAAGAGATGAAAGCTCGCTTTCCAATATACCAAAAAATGTTATTGAGACAATGAGCCATTCACAGCTCCAGTTCTTGAAATCAGAATGATGATGAATCCTCTGGATTCCGTTCCAAGTTATTCACTTAATGGTCACTGCCATACCTCTACAGAAAATACAGGAATAAATCAGTCTACACCAATCAGCTGAGGGTCTGATATTGCTGGACTTTTTGGGGGTGATTTTTGTTTTTCCTTGTTATGCGCCAATCAATTCTTTTCAAGTTGTACCTTGAATTACAGAGTGGGGGGAGGCACTTCATGTTTAGAAATTTTTCAAGGAAGCCCATGTATGTGATGGGCCTGATGGCACTCTAATGCCTCAGGCCAGGCAACTCATGATTGTCCTGTTCTTTCTGAGGTCAGGCATCATGGAAATTTGCAGCGAGATTTGTGAGGCTCTAAGCTTAGACAATCCCTTGAAAACAGCTTCCTGGAATTTAAGGTTTTAAGTTCATTCAAAGCCCCATTTGGACACTGAAATAAACACTCTGGACCACATCTCAAGTGCTTTGTTCAAGGTCATCTGAGAGGAGTTCAATGGATCTTGGAAATGAGCCCAGATCTCTGCTTAACTCTAGCCATAGATCCATCCATTTTCATTCCATAGCAGCATAATAGAGATTTGGAAAACTACTCTAAAACCTTGAGAACTGAATAGATATCAAAATCCTTCTGTATGTATTTGGACTCATCCCACAGATTTCAATGGAGGAATATACTCTTTCTTATAACAAATTGAATTGCTAAATACGTATCGAAATCTCTCATTACTTGTTAAAGTAACTACAGCTTTCTCATAAATATTGTAGAGATACATGCAGAGGGTTAAAAAGCGACAGCTCAGTGGTCTGGAATTAAATCTGTTGCAGGTATATAATTTAGTGTGACATTAATTGGGTAGTGGGGAAGCATAAATGAGGAACACAATGCGTATACATTGGATTTTTTTGTTAAAGAAGGAACACTGCAAATGCTAACCTCAGCAGCCCAAAATCAAAAAGAGCAGAGAGGAAGGGGAGGAAAGAAAAAAAAAACCTACAAACCAATTTTCCCCCCAAAAAACAACCCCCAAGAAACACACAAAACAATATGCAACCAAACAGTTGTGTCTTGTTTCTTTGGGAAGAAGCTTAAATTAGCTACCTAGGATTAAGATTTTCTGCTGAAAGAGATCAGTTTAGCTCTGAAAAGATAGGTTTAGCTGATTCTAAGTCATTGCAGTTCAGCTCATCCTTGGAACTGTCTATGTCCTGGGGCAAGTAGAGGGCAGCTGAGCTTTGTGTGCATCAGTTGTTACCATTAAGCCCCACACAGCCACTCACTCCCACACCAGCAGGTCTGGGGAAAGGACTGGAAGAGTAAAATCTGGAAGACTCACAGGTTGAGATGAAGACAGTTTAATAGGGAAAGCAAAAAGCCATGCACACAAACAAAGCAAACCAAGAATTTATTCACTGCTACACATGGTCAGGCAGGTGTTCAACCATCTCCAGGAGAGCAGGGCCTCACTATGCTCAACTGTGGCTTGGGAAGACAAACTCCAAATTATCCACTCTCTTCCTCCTTCTTCCCCCACTTTACACACTAAGCATGATGGCACATGGTCTGGAACATCCCTCTGGTCTCTTGGGGTCGCCTGTCCTGGCTGTGTCTCCTCCCAGCCTCCCAAGCACCCCCATTCTCTCCCCTAGCAGTACAAAAACCAGAAAAGACCTTGGTTCTGTGCAAACCCTGCTCAGCAATAACAAAAACATCTCTGTGTTATCAACCCTGTGCTCAGCACAAACTCAAAGCACAGTCCCACACCAGACACTATGAAGAAAATTCTCCTCACACCAGCCGAAACCAGCACACCCATTCTCAGTTTTACCCTCACTGGCTAACCAGTAGAAAATATGTGATGCATAGATTAAAGTTGGCAGAATGGTGAGATCTTCTGGAAATTTAAGTAGCAAAGAGTATCCACTCAGGAAAACTTGTTTTTGCCATTTATATGATAAGAACTTAAAAAAAAATCTACTTCACATAGAAAAAAAAGCTAGGAAGCCTTTCCCAGCACTACACATCCTTACATAGCTGATTGGATCCCTGCACCACAAGAAAACAAAAAATACAAAAGATTCAATTTGCCACTACAAAACAGCAGAAGATACAAAGAACATTTCCAGTTCTGTAAGTCTCTTCTGCCCTAATTGCATATGTGATATTCCTGGCCTAGAACAGGGCTTTCTGTACTCTTTGTACGTCCCTCTCTTTACCTCTCACTCTGTTTTTTGAGTCTTTAGACATAGAATGTCCTGGTTTGGGTATTCAACTGTGCATTCAGGCACTGACCTGGATGATTAAGTCGTTTCACCTATCTGCTGTTCCTCTGGGTTCTTCCTTGACTGTTATGTCTGTCTTGTGTATAATAGATACTGCTATGGGACCTTGGTCTCTGCTAGGGATATTAAATGTTGCTACCACACAGGCATTAAGTGTGCCTGCGGTTAGGCACAGGTAATCTTCCAGTGGAAACCAGGGAAAAAGAATAAATTCAATGCCCTACCATATTAATTTGCACTGTCGCAGTTTTGGAGATTAGTCTTAAGTTATTTTGAATTGCAAATCCGGTTGGACTTTAATTATGATTATGACCTCTACTTTGTGGCACATAGTTCAGTCTGTACAGCCACATGCTATGGTAAATTACTATAATGGTGCTGTAGATGATGCACCATAGAACAGAGCCTTGTCCTATATCTGTAGACAAAGACATGCATGCACATGCACATTTTGACTTGGAACAACTTCCTAATAATACAGATTTATTCTCCTTTGGTTTTGCTGTTTTGGCTTCCCTTCACTCCACATGCAGGGTAACAAGGACTCAGTGACTTGCTGGAAGAAATCTGTAGAGTATGTTAATTTCTGTGGAACTTAGGCAGCCTCATAAGTCTTAGAGATTAATAAGAATCTGGGAAGTATCTATCTTCTGGTGATGCTTTCATTTGCGCTGTAATAAAGCTCGCCTTTCTTGTTTAATAAAAACAATGAGGAAACAAATGGGTGTGCAGGCATTGGAACTTTTGAGGAATTAATTCAAAAGCACGGAGGAAAGTTTTTTATCATGCTGTAAGCACCAGGAAGGTGAAAATTACTCTTCCCTCAAGCTCTTACCCTCTGTGTGCCTTATCTCCAAGTTACACCAAATTTAAGGCAAAACTCTCAGAAGGTGCAAAATATCTCTTAGAAAGTACTGATCATTTTCCTGAAAGGTGATGGGCATATTTCAGTGAGACCATCATCAGCCTGGGAGAATTTTGCAGAATTCACCTTCTTCCCTTGCTCACTGGACCAATTTCCCGGTAGAACATTCCGTTTCCAATCAAACAATGCCCCTGTGAAAAATTTCAAATCAGGGGAAAATTTGAGGCTTTTCTTTTCTTTCTTATAATTCTCTTCTGGATTTGGAGAGATGGTTTTGATTTTGCCTGGCTGTTGCCTTTATCCCCCCCCCCAGAAGGTTTTTGTCACTTTAGCTTTCTGTGCACAGGCAGGCAATTGATGAAAGCAGGAGCCTTGCAGCAGGCAGGGGGGCAGGGGCTGAGCATCCAGCTCCTGCCCAGCTCCCAGTCTCCCTACAGCTCCAGAGAGGCACAAACCCAAGTCACTTAGCATCCCCACATCTCCTGCCACTCTGGCTGCCAGAGAGCTGGAGAAGAGTGAGAACTTGCGAAAGCAGTTTGCTTACCCCTCAAAAAAAAAAAACTTTGCAAGTTAGCACAATTTTGTTTCTTTTAGGCAAAATGATTTAACAAAAAGAGAGATATTTCAAACCTTTGTTTTCCTTCGATGCACATTAATGAACTTACTATATTAAAAGTGACTTTGATGTCTTAAGAACTGCACCTTTGTCAGCTGGGGTTACACCCTGAGACAGTCCTCTCCCCGTGGCCAAGAGCTGATCAAGTGTCCCTGCAGCCACCAGCTCCCAAGCTCTGTTTCAGGATGAACACAGCTGCCCACAGGGGTCATATTCAGTACCAGGAATGAAATGATAGTGCAGCAATTACTTATTCAGGATTCTGAGTCTCCTTATCTGGCTTCTATGCCACTTGGTGGTCTCGGGAAATGATCCTGTTCTTGTCTTTCTACAGAAGGAATTTTTCTTAAAGAATACTGGCCAGTCTGGTACTTGTCCTGCTTCGCAAGCAGGCCATTACTTCACCACTTATAGCCCACGTGGATGGAAATGTAACATACAGAATTGTGTTTGACAGGTACTGCATGCAGACATTGCTTTTTTCAGGTTCAAGGGTGGACTGAATATTTGGGTTCTTCTCCTCTCAGCTCCCCGTCCCCGAAGTGATTTTTGTCTAACTGGCAGTAAAGTTTCCTGTTTATCTCTGACAACCTGAGAAATAAAATTAATTAGGATATTATTCTTCCCTAAAAGAGTTTCATCCAGCCTTACTGTATAAACCTATAAAAATTACATGATAGGCAGGCCTGTCCTGTGAGTTGTCAAGATTTGGACGCATCTTGTTTTGCAGATGGACACCGTGTTAACTGCAGTCTTTATCTTCCACATAATTAGTGTGGTGGCACCTTTAAGGGTGATCCAGGTCTTCCTGGATGGAGAAAATGTAGAATTGTTTACACTGGTAGGAACACTGTTACAGTCAGGAAGCTTTTGCCTTTGCTTCTGATCTGGAGCTGATACTGTGGCACAGGTCTGGGTCAGGATATTATGTTTGTAATCATATTACAGTGGATCTGTTTGGGCCCTGACTTTAACCTTCACTTAATAAAAATGTGTTCTAGCCACAGGCTATGAGTTCTCATGACTAGCAAAGGTAGGGACCTTTGCAATGCAATAAGAACAGGGAGGAAATACTGCGAGATGTAGCACAGGTTCTGCTCTGCCCCCCTCATCTTCTTGCACTTTGATGTAAAACCTTTGTTTTAGAAATAAACACTTTCAAACTTAAATCAGTTTTTGTTCAATCAAATCCACTTTTTAAATATTCTTAAATAAAATACTACTTAAAATGGGTAATTTTACATGAAGTGGGAGAGAGATAGTGCAAGAACCTACAGTATATCAGACTGAATTAGTTTTTCATGCTACAAGATGTAAACAAATCTATTTAATTAGAACACCTTGTTCTTATTGCATTCAGAGTCATTTTTTATACAGGCAGAAAGAAAAAAAAAAAAAGGGTTTGGCAGCAAATTTCTACAACACTACAGAAAAACCCCATCTGAACTGAGCATCTCTCTCAGTGAAATGGATGTTTTCTACTTGTTGTTTGAATCAGGGTCTCAAAATCTAATCCCCAGCTACAAAGATGATCCCTGGGCCAAGTACATACATTCCTAGAGACCAGCTTTGATTTGAAAGCCTTCCTTTCTACTTCTTCAGTGGAGACATCAGATATCCAGTCATGCAGGGGGAAGATTGTCCTTCAAATAACTTGTTTAGGTTATGCATACCAAGACCAGACTTCACTCACAGAGAAGTTCCTGCCTCTGCCAAGGCCATGAGATTTCCATGCTTTCTCACCTCTGGAGCAAGCTGTCCAATTTTCACCATTATTCCATATGTGTATGGAATACAGAAACAATAATGACTTTCCTCTCTTTGCAGTTCTTTTCTCTGCTTTATAAGGCAAAATGGAATCTGGAACAGCAACAGGAGGAAGAAGAGAGGCTGTGTGCTCGAGGGCTTTATTATACTCCATAAAAACTCTAAGATCACCTTTCTCTTTCCTCTCTGGTAGCCGTGCAAGGAGCCCACTTGGCTGTACAGGCTCATTAGTCACAACAGAGAGGCAGCACAAGGTCCCACAGCGACAAGCTGCCACCTAAATCTAGGTAATGTGCCGTGCTAAAATGCTGTATGCTTGCTTGCAGCAAGATCTCAGCTCCTTGCTAAGGTGATGTTTCCTTTTCCTTCCATATTCTAGACCTGGATTTACCACCCCCGTGGCCTGTGCTTTCCTTGATACACATTTTAAAAAGTGTAGCTTCCTGCCCACACACTTCCAAAGCCTCAAATGGGCAATAGAGGCACACAAATGTTATCTGGGAATATTATGCATAATGCCAGACCTCTAGATCCAGTCACCACGTGGAGACTCTCAGGCCAGCAAAGAGGCAGGTTGAGCTATTAAACACCAACATGGGTGCTTTCCTCTCCTCTGTACATAATAGCCAGGTCTCTTCCATCAGATTACTGCTACAAGAAAGATTCCTTGACTGTGCTGTGGAAGAAAGACCTCGTGGTGGGATCTGTGGGAAAAATAGGGAGTACTTTTCTGAGTAATCTTTCCTGAATAATCTGACCAACTATCTGAGCAGAGCTGCACAATGCAGTCAAGGATGTCTTCATTGCATGATGCCATTTGTTTTGGTTCTTAGTACGCTAGACAATCATGTTGCATACTGGTCCAGAAATCTTTGGATGTAGATTAAAGGGAACTCTAGCAATCAGGGGATTTATATATTTTTTTCTCTCTTGCAGTGGCTCATGGAACTAATATGTTCTTTGCATTTGTGGAAGGCATCCCTGCCCATGGCAGGAGATTGGAGCTGGATAATATTTGAAGTCTCTTTCAACCCAAATAATTCTATTATTTATTTTTTTCCCTTCTCACCTTTCTTTTGGCCTGCCCATTTATACGACCAGTTCTTCAGGACAGTCTGTTTTGTTCCACACTGATGTTTCATGTACCCCCATCTCATCTGAACTGTCCAGAAATGGTATTAGCAATCACAGTTAGCAGTCACAATAATCACACTGAATGCAAAATGCCAATATTTTTTGTACCAATGTGAGGGCTGTTTTGTATTCCTCTGGCTTTGTCCCCTACGTTAAGGATGCTTAGAGGCAAAACAAAAAGCTGATCATTTTACCACTGTTAAACACTATCAACGACTTTTAAACAGTTGTCGGTGAACTTAAGTGCTTGTGTAAGTGAGTAATTAATAGTCCTGGTTTAATAAATATCTCAGGCACTGGCAGACCACTTTTGGGTAAACTGTCAGCTATGCCTGGCTTTAAAAGTCTCCATCTGGAGAAGCAGCCAAGCAGCACGCAATGACACTGCTGTCTGAGCCACGCTCCTCACTCCCACCCAGGAGCCACTGCTCATTTTATCACTCCTCCAGTCTACTCTCTCTAATTCAGCCTTCTCTCCTCCCCCATTCCTATACCACTTGTGGTTTTCCCCTCATATCCCTCCCAAAATACTCCATGCACTTTCTTCCTAACACCTGTCCTATTTTCTCATCTGCCCTCCATCAGATAAAGCACTGCTGCTCCGTGCATCAGTAACAAAAGAGATTTACAGAATCAGTATGATACATTATTGTCAAGGAGCATTCCATGTCCTTCTGCAGTCCTGGAAGGAATGCTGTGTTCAGTTCTGGGATCCACAGCACAAGGAGCTTCTGGAGAGGGTGCAGCAGAGGCCACAAAGATCTGGAACATAAGGAATCTGGAGCCTCTCTTTTATAGAAGAGATGTAGGAGCTGGGCTGGTTTAGACCAGGGAAGAGAACAGTGGGAGGGGATCTCATTAATGCAGGTAAGTATCTCAGAGCCAGGCGTCAGAGGATGGTGCCAGATTCTTCTCAGCAGTGCTCAGTGACAGGATAAGGAGCAGTGGTCATAAACTAAAACACAAAAGAAGTTTAATCTCAGTATGAGGAAAACCTTCTTTATGCTGAGGGTGGGAGAGCCCTGGAACAGCTGCCCATGGTGGTCCTGGAGTCTCCTCTCTGGAGACACCCAAATACCACTTGGATGTGTTCCTGTGTCACCTGCTCCAGGTGGCCCTGCCTTGCCAGTGAGTTGGACTGACTGCTTTCCAGATGTCCCTTTCAAACCAGACACTTCTGTGATTCTGTGAGATAGAAACCAGTGTGACCTCATGGCAAAATCTGTGGCCTGAAGAGCATACCCTGTTACTAAATTGACCCAGCATGAAAAGACAATGATGGCACTAAGAAACAATGTCCCTGTATTAGATTATTTACATTTGTGTGCCCTTTCCAAGCTCTGGAAATGTAAATACATGTTGTTATGTCTATTTCACCTGTTAAACTTTGGTTTAGAATGGTTATTTTGTCCAGATTTATAAAAGACTCTTTATGCCAGAACAGAGACATTAATTCAGTTCTTTTTGCATCTTGATCACTGCTCTTTATTTCCTCTCTCACTGTGATTTCTAGTCTCTAAATTTTCATTAATTCCTAGGAAGGAAAAATTTTTTGTGACAAAAAAAAAAAAAAGCTATGTCTTTACTGGCTGCATGAAGAACATGGTTTAATCAGTGATTTTCAAAACAAGTCCCAAATGCCTTACAGAGACTTATTACCTTCCCCATGGTCTTACTTCTGAGTATTTACCACAGGGAAAAAAAAAATCCACTCATTTGATTCTCTCACTGGGCTCTTCAGTTCTTGCCCCACGATGCCCCTTCTACTTGGACCACATCCCTGAAACTGTTCTATTGTCCCTTAACTAACTACCCATACAAACATCTGCATTACCCCCAAGGAACAAAATTTCCTTCTTTATAAGCACAGCAAGAAATAAAACCGAAATCTGAACAAAAACAATGGCCCTTTCCTACTGTGATGTGTGAAATACTTTCCCGAGGCTGGTATCAACTCTCTCCATTTAAGTGAAGCTCATTTGCAGTCACTTGCCTATTCATAGTGGTTGGGCAGAGAGCAGAGCCAGGGCTGCCTGTCACCAAGACGAATAGACAGATGGCACGGACAAAAGTGGTCACATTTGGTCCGAGCCAGGGGTGCCATTTTTAAGGTCAGGTCTTCATCTTGTGGTGGTCAGGAGGAGGCCTGTGATGATGATGATGACAGTACATTTGGAAAGATACGGCTATTTGTTTACCATGGCTTTTGCACAGGAGGTACCAATTTTAGCAAACACAGGAGGAAAGCAATTGAGCTAGCCCTGCAGCAGCATCTGAGGATCTTATCTGCATGGATGCCTCTCTTTCTACCCACTGCATGTCAGAGTTTAGGTACTGAAACAAAAGCTGTTTTCTGTCCTGGGGAAACCGTGAGTACTTCCTAGACCTCGCTGAATTTCTCCCCATCTCTTTTTGGAAAGAACTATCCCTAACTTAATCAGAGATTTACTTGCCAGTTTCAACCACATATTAATCAGAATGGCTGGATCCTTCACTGGTGCTTATCCCAGTGTCCTGGTTCTATGGACACGGATTTATGTGGGAGTTGTCCACTAATCTCAAATGTCTGGTCAGAATTTTCCCTGGTTAAACTGAACACATCACAGAAATTGCTTTCTTCCTCTTCTTCCCCACCTGTATCCCTGTGCCGACAGACATTAGACCACAAAAATATTCTTCAGACAGTGAAAGTACATTCTCAGTATGTTCTCAAAACACGATGTGCCAGTTTACCTTCAGTCAAGACTCTGAGTATAAACAAATTCTATATATCTCTGGCAAGAGCAAAGACCAAAATATAATTAGATTTTACTTTACCAATAACCCTAGAAGAGGGCATTGATGTCTCATGCATTTTCCTCATTAATTGGAGACTAAAACTTGACCTGAACTAGAAAAAGCATATTTATTTACAAGTTGGAGATATGCTTTAAATAGGAAATTAAAAGCAGATAGCCGTATAATCTTATAAGAATAAATGAGGAGGAAGACTGATAAAAAAAGCAAAGAAAAATAAAATTTCTTGCAGCTGTGTTTCACATATGACCTCTTCAGAATGTGATTAAGAAATAAAAACAAACAAAAACCTTCCTTCTGGTATATATAATGTACTTATGAATAAACAGTAGTCTGGATTAGTGCTATGTCAACCAACTGCAAAACATAGATCTCTGTATATTTTGTTTTCAATGTTAGAAATCAAGTTCAGCAATGTAATGGCAGGAAAAGAGTGTCTTTCCAGGATGGGAAGTAAATCAAGTTATGGTGGTCCTGACATGATCCTGATATTATGACAGCATAGAGTTGGAATCTGGAAATAGCCAAAATGTTGTGTGACCCCCATATACTATATAGCACAGTGTAAGGAAGGGAAAATAAAACCTGCTGCCTCTACCTCTTTGTGTGGTGCATATCCATCCCGAGGACTTGTTTGGTGGACAGGTACCTACATTCTCTCTGACTGTCAGGACCAAAAGAGGAAAGAGGAGTACCTGCCTGCCCAGGTAACCTCTTACTCTCCAGGGCTCACTTCTGGAGTTCATTGGAAGTGGAATAAAAGCAAGAATATATTTAGTGTGCTTACAGATGATCTGGAATTAATTTTCTTTCTCTTCTGCAGAGACAAAGTGTAAACAGTAAAGTGGTCTATCTCAGCCTCCTTCATGCAGAGCAGCAAAACACATTTCATTTATTCTGGCACAAATCCATTTCCTCAAGTTGTCAGCTTTTTTCCATGAGAACTCCATGTACCTGTGCCATACTCTCTGTAGCCCGAGTAGGCACATACCACTGCAAACCTAGAGTGACAGACTTGTTAATTCCCCAATCATTAGAGGTTGCATTTCCTTCTCTTCGTCCTCCCTTTCTAGTGAACAGCTTCTCGCAGTGATCTCCAGAACAGTTCTCTGTTCCTGGGCTGCTCTGGGCACCACAACAACTTCTCCAAGGCAGGTTGGGACCCTCTGGCTGTGTGTTGTCATGGCAATATGAGAAACAACTCGAGGTGAGTCCACTGTCCCCACCCCAGCTGCTGGGGGAAGGATGGTGTCACCACCAGCGAGGTCAGCCTCCCCTGATGCCTGGTGGCACTCCGTCCCCATGTGCATCTTGGCTACCACCTCCTGGTGGGAAAACGTTTTTATGTGGAGCAAAAACCGCTTCCTGGAGAGAGCATTATTGTCTCCTTGGAGAGAGTCCAGTACCGGAGGAGGCTGCATTTTATCAGTTCTGTCCTCACCACTCCACTCAAAGTGTCTGTGCCGTCAGGGGGATTGATGGAGTTGGGAAAGCCCCCAAAACCATATAACTTGACATTAAAGAGAGGCTGTGAAGCTCTCACAAGCAAGAGTACCTTTCAGAGAGACATGCAGAGAAAACTGCTCTGTCTCTTTGGTGGATGACTTTTATCGTGAAGCTGCACAAAGCCATTACTAAGAAAGGCACAAATTTGCTAGAGCTTAGAGGGGGGAGGAAAGGGAGAAGAACCAACAACAATAAAAATAAGACACATGCTGCTCTCTTTTCTCTTCAGAGGCTTTGGGAGAATCTCCTGAAGACTAGAGGCAGCTGCAGAGATGTTGCAAGGAGGGAACAGTGTGCACAACCCACCTGTAATTCGACCCAGCATGAGCACTGCAGTGGACAGGACTCCTGGTGTAGCACTACACATCCCATCCCAATAAATTCACCTGGATAACACCTGCAAGAGTCCCTATATTACAAATCAGATCATTCTTTCAGCCTTAGGGCAGCCAGCAAGGGGTGGGGCAGCAGGGACCTCAGGGCAGCTCAGCAAGTGACTTTCACCATGGACCCTGAAATCATAAGGAAAGGATAGTACTTGGTGAGCTTGGTGATGATGTGTCTGGATTTCTAACCATCTAAGATCTTTCAGGCTGCTGAGCTGTACCCACACAGGAGTGCTGGCCCTTCAGCAAGTGGATCCTGTGTCTTTGTGCAGCACCCTGCACCACGGGCAGCCTCGCAGGGAGGCGTTCACTGTCAATAACATTGTGGTAGTGTAGGTGAGAGAGGGGGACTAGAGGATTTTTTTTTTTTTAACTTACTGCATAAATAGAATCAAGGAAAATATAATGTAATATAAATAAAAACAAATGGCTCAGTCAACTCATCTTTAATGCTTTGCTGCGTGACATCTATTTTGTCTAATGGAATACGACTTTCATACACCAACTGGATATTTACCCTTGGCCAAAAGTTATGATGTACATTACAATACACTTTTATTATGTTACAATCTATTGTTGTTGTTTTTTTAATCTATTGCTAGGCCCCTAACAGTATGTCTGTGTCGATGAAACCCATCTGTCAAAAGCACAGTAGGGACATTATTATGTAAATGTAGTTGGGTCTTCCTTTTGTGGAATTGGGGGCAGGAATTTAATATACTGTCCTAATATTCCAGCCAGAGGGGAAAAAATATTTATGAAAAAAATCTCCTTTTTTTTAAGTAAGAAAAAAATCTAGCTGAATTTGGTTTTTAAAAAGTCAGATCTTTCTCTTCGCCCTTCCCAGTAAGATCTTTAGAGCTAATGATACAGTTTCTAATAAAAATTAAAATAAAATACATAAGAGACTTTTTAAGTGCACCAGGAGACAGGTCATTAATACCAACACTGCTATATTTTCTATATTACACTCATATTTCAATAACCTACATTTTGGGGTTATTCTTTTTTTTTTTTTTTTAACAGGTGCCATTTTGGATTATTTCTTTATTAAGGTTTGTTATAATATATGCACAAAGGTATGTAGATTTCTGGGAGAGGCGTGGGTGAGGAGGAGATTATTTATTACAGTTCTTAAATATCAGCCAAAATCCATCCATCTAAATTGTCTTGCCTTAGACGCATTGTGCCATTATTTGCAAAATTAAGACATTTCTCCCTGCCCAGAAAAGGGGCTAAAATTGAAATAGCCAGTGTAGGAAATGAAATATCTACACAGCCCTCCCCTGGGCAAGCTCCCAGTCTGAGGAACAGACTCCAGGAGGTTTGTCCCAATGTGATGCATGAAATGAAGTGTATGTAGCTCTCTAAATCCAGATTACCAGCTGATTTCCTCCCCTAAATTCAAAGGCACCATCTGTTGAAATCACGACAGCCTCCACTATGAGGATCTCTGAGGTGGGAAAGTGTTGTCATCTCCTTCTCTGCAGATGGGGTGCTGAGGAGCAGAACAGCTGAGTGTGTGTTTGCACAGAATTAAGGTATTTTCACAGCATAAGGAAAGGCACACGCATGCTGGCTGTGTTTCCTTAGCACAGGTAATAGAAACAAGGAGCATATGACAGTGGAAGGGTTATCATGGACAACAAGTATTTATATCCCACTCACAGTCTGGATCACCCTTTGGATCCCGAGACTTGCCTCCTGTTCAGTGAGTTTTGGTGAAAGCTCCTCCTGTTTGGGAATCCTTTCTAATCTCTTTGCAAGGCAAACTGTGAGAACAGCCTGGTTTGGTTGGAAGACCTTACCAAAGCACACAGATATCATTGTGGGACAGGAGGCTTCTAGGCAAGTAATAGCCAGCACCAATAATGAGGCTGTACATGCCATAGGAGCTAGCCAGGGGTTTAAGCATCTAATTCAATGACTGAAGAAAAAAAATAAGGCATGACTTCACCATATCTTTCTAGCACCATTTCCTTATCTGATAAGAAAGCTTTTAAAGCATGCTATAAAAACCCTTTTGTTTGGTGCATTAACATGGGTGTTAGGAAGACCAAGTTTTCATCATCCATAGCAGACTCAAGCCATCAATTACCACCCAAGACAAAAGCACCCTTATCTCCAGGCAAGCTCCAGGAGGAGACATTTATCCCTGGTCCCAGATGGGCCACTGCACGAAAAGGAGAGAACACACAGAGGTGATGTGAGTAGCTACTGCTATTTTTGGCAGAAAAGAGAAAACATTTAGCTTTGGGTACACTTCTCTCTGTATAGAGCTCTTGGAGCTCTTGGAAGGATCCTGTTTGCTAATATAAAGTGCCACAGGACGTTCACATGTATTCCTAGACTTGGCCAAAAAAATTACAAAGTCCTGGGCATGCTAAACTATTGAGTGTATGTTTCACATCTGAGTCATGTATAATAAATATCTTGAAAACATTTGACAAATTCTTCTGCTAGAAAAAGCTCTCTTTTATCCAGAAATACAGAAAAGAAAGTGTTCGCACAGGAATACGGTGACTAACTTGTAAACTCTCAGTATTTTTGAAGTGGTTTGAAGAAATAGCTTTTCCTTTCCTGAAGCTTGGACTAAAACAATTTGAGACAGGTGAGATGCCTTATGGAAATATTCTGTACCCTGAAGACTGAGAAAATCATTAAGAAAAATGGAAACTTACACTACACTGCAGACTCTGTCCCTGATCATTAAGTTGTTGTGTGGACAGGGATTCCTTCTCAGTATTTGTGTATTATGGTACACAGAAACACCCAAATAGTTAGTGCTGGCTGGGCCCAGGTCTCAGCTCCCAAGTGTAAGCTCAGTCTTTCTCTCATTTCAAACACATTCTGACAGTGAGCATTGAGGTTCTGATTTAGGCTGATGAGCTCACAGAATCACCAAGAGGTTTGTGTTGGAAGGACCCCTACAAATGTTACGTAGTCCAACCATACAGTAGCAAGGTGTTGCCCATGAATCAGACATTCAAAGCATTTTCATCCTGTCTTCTCCCTGCTGCAGCTGCATGACATCTTCTCTGCCAAGGGAAGGAGGTGAAGCTCAGTGCTGAATGAGGATAAACATAATGGCTGGGCTTAATTGGGCAGCATACAATGGAGACAAACACAGTGACTTTTCCTCATCCATAACTAAGTCTCGCTGCACTCAGCCACTAACATGCTGAACCTTACCAGCAGAGCTAATTTTCATTAGCTAATTGAGCAGACTCACAGCATTCTCCAGCTCCTGCTGCTCCCAGCTGCCTGCTGTAGGAGGTGCACTGAGTGCAGGTCCCAATCTCAGAAGGGTCAGCTCAGGAGGGAGCTGTCTCGAGAGAGGAAAGATAACCAGAGCTGTTCCTTTTGCGTGCCTTTCCCTCCTGCTTTCCACAGACACCCGCTTCTTCAGATATTTCTTAATTTAAAATTTAATCAAATTTTCTTTTAACATCTAAGCCCTTATGTGACATTAATATCTCTAAAGACTAAAATCCAGATCTATAGATATCTCCAAGTCTAAAAATACTTATGCACTGTTACTCCAAAATGTTAAATAACTATTAATTCCCGTTCAGGGCCAGGTTTCAAACCAGGCTGTAGAGATGCATTGTGTAAAGGAAGATGTGAAATACTGTCACATGCCACTCATGGCACAGCACAAGGCAGATAAGAGGAAGTGTACTATTTAGTAGTGGAAAGGATCTGAACACTGGCTTGTGAATCTTTTAAAGCTCCAAGCTAATTGGCTAGGACCCATTTGGCAGGCTACAGTGGAAGAAATGGCAGGGATGACAGGATCTGCTTAGTACTACTGAAGCTGGTAAGAAAAATAGATTGTGTGCTGGGCTTTGTGGTTTTGTTTCACTTTTCTTTCTGAAAATTTTTCACAAATTTTTAAAAATAAAGATATGAAAAGTTTTTATTCAGAATGTCACCTGGGTGTTTCATAGGAGTCACAGTTTCCAAAGGTTCTATGGGAATTTAGTGAGTTCATTCCCCTTAATTGCCTGAATTGTCTGGTTTAAACTACATTTCCCATTGCACCTCAGAGCTTCTACATGCTAAGAGAGTACATACTAAGGCAAAAGAGCCCCTTAATACNTATATATATATGTGTGTATATGTGAATATGTATTGCATATGTGTATTTGCATAACACTTTTTTTTAAGCCATTGACAGAAGTTTGGGAGATCAAATTCCGGTGGGAAATCTTATGAAAGACATTAGAGATACAATGGTGAAACAAATAACTTGGATGTCCAACTAAACTTTTCTGTGGGTGTTTTTTTTCTACCCAGGTGCCTTTTGCACACCAAAGTAAGTGCCCTCATCCACAGGCTGGATGTGGTGCTGTCCTGAGGAGCCCAGGGGTGCACCAGGAGCAGTAATTATCAAGGAGGGATGGCAGGGAGCCTTCACCTTATGGTTTGGGAAATTTTCCGGGCTGCAGAGAGTGCCTCAAGCACTTTTGTGTTTACAGGTGGGAGAGAAGGGATGATGCTGCCTCAGTCTGGGGAGAGGGGACAGCTGCTCTGGGCTGGCAGTGGGTCAGTGGCAGATTGGGAGGCAGCTGGGAGAAGGAGCCCATCTCCAGTGGTCCTGCCTTTCATGCCTTTGTAGGTTCTTCCGTACCTGAGTGAGCTACAGCAGGCAGCTGCTGCTGGGTGTCCCAGAAGCCTCCTGCCAAAGCACACCTTGATGACAGAATCCTCACATCTTTTTAAGCACTTCTGAGGCACACAGGCCATAAGGAGGTGATACAGGAACAGTGCTGGAAGCAGAGACCAGCTTTCATAAGGTCAGCACTGCTCCTTGATTGGCAGGGCGGCAGCTTCTGATCAATAACTGCAAGGGCAGTTATTGATTCAGCCACCAATCTGAACTCTTAATTACTGATATTAAATGTCAGAAACTTTCAGAGTTTCAGCTGTATGACTGTAATCTCTTATTCCAGAAGCTCTGTGGTGGCAAGCTCTCATCAAACCTTGTGTGGCAAGGGTGTGCTCTGTGCTCTGAGCTGCTGCACACTGGGGATGATGTGGCTGGCTTTGGTGTGGATGCTCTGGATTGAGTTGTCTTTCTGATACTTAGTAAAAGTTTGAATCTCTTTCCTGATCATATAATCATGTAATATCTTGTCCAATACTGTCTTTTTTATTTTTTTTTTTTTTTTTCAGCACTGC
>VWZS01004325.1:32838-68159 GCA_013397075.1 Rhabdornis inornatus | reverse complement strand
TTAAGTTACTGAGTATAATTTCATTTTCTTTAAAATTTTTCACTCTATTTATAATCTGAAGAAATCATTAAAGGTAGAAACTAAATCTTAATATCTGTCTCTCTGGATGGTGAATCAGGGTTGATTCCCTTCATTTAGTCTCCTGAACTAGGCTGTTTGTCATGTCATAATTAAAGAGAAAAAAATGGAAAAATGGAAAAATTGATAGTTCTTTGCTATGATCATTTCCTTCTTAGCAAACGGGAATTGCATTAAAAGCAAAACATTGCACAAACAATGATTACTTCAGTCTCCTGCATATTTCTTTATAAAGGGTTTTTGGAAGATATTACCCCTTGGAGGATCAGCTGATTATTGAGAGAACCAAGTAAACTATTATCAAAATTAGTAGCAGACAAGTAACACTGTATCACAAGTAATTAAAATCATTTATAGATGGGCAAATTTCATTAAAGGGTTGGTGAATCCTATTTGGTATATCATGGACAACCTAAGCAATTTATAAATGGGCAAATGTGACTAATCTTAAATAAATCCTATGAAACCAAAGAAAGCCTTTAAGTCAGTTAATCAAAAGAAGCCAGTCAAGCAGTTGTTCTTGAGGCAGGCAAATCAATGAATATCAAGAACCTTAAATCTGTATTAAATCCCATTACTTATCTTTGTTTACCAAATTGTAACTTCAGTGCCCTCTCCAGGAATATATATTCTAAAAAAAAGCTGGCATTCAAGAGTAAAAAACCCTCAGCCATGTACATGGCAATAGCACTTCCACATCCTAGTAGAACTGTTCAAAAAGGATTTAAATTATGTTCTGCAGCAAAACTTTCCAGCTGCACATCACCTCTTCAAATGTCACCTCGGTGATGTCATTACATGGTAGGAATAATTCTGAGTTATTGAATACCGCTGTTTTATTTTGAGTTGTGCTGTCTTTTGTTCTCAGTCCTTCTTCTTAGGCCTCTGGTTGCTGAAAACTCCCGGGAGTGAATTGGAAAAGCTGTTGGCCATACTATAAAGCTGAGCAGTAGGAGAGCTGCCTCTTTATTTCAGAGGATTTTATAACCTTCTCTCTTACTTTAGCAGGGAAAAATGTGCATCTCTTTCAGACTTCACTGGATTCAAAATCAGCTCTTTTCATCTACTCCTTAACACCTCCATGACTTTAGAAACGTAGCTCAGGACTATGCAGTCAATTTAATACGTATGTAGGACACTTCTAACTGGCTTTTGTATGTATGTGTATCTGGAAAGAATGACTCAGAGTTCCTTTCAAGGCAAGGTTTTACATTTTTGCATTTATTTGAGCCACTTAGTTACATGAGGCTCAGTACAATCTGAAATTCTGCTTCAATTTGACTTGCAGTTAACTTCCCATTTATAAAAGAATAAGGGAACAGTCTAACACTTCTCACAAAAATCTTTTAAGATTTGGCTTTCAAGAGGACTTTCCAAATTGAATGACCATGAAAAAACACTTCTGTTTAACTTATTAACCTGTGTGTACAAGCTTGATCTTTTTTTTTCTTCTTTTTTCTTTTTTCTTTTTTTTTTTTCCTTTTGATTTCACATTTGGTAAGGAAGGCTACATCTATAACATCAGTTACTGGCAAAAGCAATGGTTCAACTTTTCTGCTAAGTTGACCAGAACATGTAAGAGCTTGGTTAAAACACACTAAGCCTAAATGAATAAGCAGAACTAGGAAGGAACACTACGTTTTATTCAGTAGAGCACACTTCTGCTCTGCCTGAACAATGGCCATAACAAGCTCTCTCTTTTTACAGCCTGATCTTCAGCATAGGTCAACCTTAATGAGTACATCCAGTGCTAAACAACAGATACATGGTCTTACTGAAATATTCATCTGTTATTCTATACACTACAGAACAGCACACAGTCTTATATTTGAAAGGTTTCCTGTTACTTACCAGTCATTTCACAACTGCAGTTCACGTCTGTCCACGAGGCTGGATAAGGCTTCTGTAAGCTGTGTAAGCCAAGGTAAGACAAGTTTTTATTGCCCTAAATTGCTAGCCTCCCAAAACCACACACTGAACAGTCTCTCATATCTCTGGGGATAATAAATAAGCCTTTGAAAGCCATTAAATAAAGACAGAGTCTATGCAAGTTTAGGTGTTTAAAATATCTGAACACAATTTCCCCTTGGAAAGAAACCTACAAAGAAACCAACCTTTCCTTATTGACCTGCAGGAAGTTCACCACACTTGTCTTCAACTGTGCAGATTCAGCACCTCCTTAGACTGGCCAGTTTAGATGTCCCCTGTGTCAGATAGGCAGCTGCACGACACTGTGCTTTGGTGGCCTTCTTGTCATATGTCAAACAAATGACAAAAGTCACAAGGGATAAAAGCATCCTGCATTCACTACAGGGGGGATTTGTGAGGCTCATTTAGATTAGACTCCTTTCTCTTAGGTAACAAAGCATGGCAAAATTAATCCCAATTTTATTTTACAATACCTGCCTCAACTACTGTTAAACGTTAGGCTCCTACTGTGTACAAACTAAAATTTTAAATTTATAGGTAGACATCGCAGGAGAATTTTACTATTTCATGATTATCAGGAGATAAAAACAAAGAAGCATCTATAAGAGAAAACACATTTAATATAGAAGTAATTGCCTTCTCCTCTAAAGCCTTTTTGAGTTATAAATATGCCTCTGAAGGTTCAAAAGTTTAGAGCATTTTTAGAAGAAAACATGTTCAATAAGAAATCATCAGGAAGACTTGATTTTATTTCAACAAGAAGTTTTTTTTAGAGTGTGGAATGAGAGTTGTTTATGATATATTCTCTTAACATATCCCTACATTGCTCTTTGCTCTTTACATTTTTGAAAGTCAGGATTCTTTCTAAAGCATATTTTAGAAAAATCTGTTTTTGCAAGATTATGATAATGTCTCTACCAGCTGGATGTCTAGTACAAGGAGTCTTGTTCTTTGAGGAGAAATTCATGCTAGTGGCTTGATTCTTGACCAAATGGCTCCTAGTTTTACAACTGCATTGCATTTGCAACTTTATAATTATGGGCTTTTATTTAATATTCTATACAAAGCAAAAAATATAATGCTTATATCAATTCTAGTTTAAACTCTAGTTTAACTCTACTAAAAAGATGCTAATGATTTTCTTTTTGAAAGTGGTCTTTTTTATAGGTGCTATAAAATATTCAATGTTTATAAATATATTGCCAAGAATAGCTGAAGATAGTGAAAGCTAAAACATGTTATAATTATACAAGCTGATTTTCAGACTTCATATAATAGGGGCTGTTCTATAGCCTGTGGTATTATCCTCCTCTAACATGTACAGCTGATTCTGGGATGAAAGAAATAGGACCAGAATGGACTATTTTTAATTAGCTTGAATATTTGAATAGCCTGAATATTTTAGTAAAATACACATCCAGATACTTTTAAACCTATTTTAAACATATGAGATTTAAAACAATTACACAGCTATCTTAAAATTTTCCAGCAAGCTACTAACCACCCAGAGTAAATTCAGCTAATAATATGTTCCAGTGCTATCTACAGGTACTCAAGGATCAGCAGTGATTGAATGCCCCTGTTAGAATTCTGCTCTCTTTCAAGGTAGTGCTGCAGCAATAAAACAGGGTCTCCCAACGTCTAAGATCTAGTAATTTTACTTATTTAGGTGTCTATTTAAAAACAAGGAAGAAAATTACATTTTATGTTTTCTGACAGTTGAAAATTTTCATGCATTCTCCCTTTGGATGGAACTAAACATATACTTAAAGGAATATACTGTCTTTGAGATCTAGAGGTGATGATTTCCTTTCTGAGTATAAAGACAGGATAGAGGTAGCTAGAGGAGAAGAAGAATACTAAAACTTTGTGTTTCTTTGTTTGTGTGTATAAAGAAGAACGTTATTTCAAAAAGTCAATTTTTTTTGTTAGTTTGTTTGGGTTTTTTTAATATTTTTAGTGTCTGACTCAGAAAAAGAGCCACCAGTTCATATGGGAACTTAAACAGATATGCCACCAATAATGATATTCCTAGAAATACCTTTTCCTCTTGTATATATGCACCTGATATTATCTGAAGCATTCGAAAATGTGTTTGTGTACAGAAGCAGTATAATAGGATTTTGTGAATTGTTCTTATCTAAGCGTTATATATGCATCCAGAGGGAAAACTTTACTTTAACCAGGTACATTATCAGAAAATAACAATCTGGGGCATAAGCATCCCAAGTGTGAACCTTTTTTATGGTGTCAAACAAAGCAAACAATACACATATTTTCCCATTATTTTATGTTTGATTTTTTTTTTCATTATTATTATTACGTTAAGCCAACTGTGTTGGATTTGTAAATGGGCTATGACTGTTACACTATAGCATCTGCTTATCCAAACAGGTCTCTCCTGACAATGGTGCCCAGCAATGCAGGCCAGGAAGTGGCAATGGGAGATGGAACAAAGGGTATATCTCTGCCAGTGGCCACAGGTTTCACCTCAGGCTGATTTACATTAATGCAATAAGCAATTCAACACAAAAGAGTTGTTTGCAAAAAGCTATTTCCAGGAAAGCATGAATACAAGCCCCCAAGCTGTCCAAAACTTAGGATCATGGAGGCATTGCTTGCTTATGTTAAAAGTCACATCCCTGTGAGAGCAATGCACTGGAAACTAGAAGAATCGGGAATCAGCAATGAAAGTAGGCAAAGGTAGAATTCTTTATATCTTTGCTATGTACAATAAACTTTTTTTTTTTTTAACTTTAGCATTTCTTCACAGCAGTGTTATGTGTATATTCCCAGCAGTAGAAGACAAGCTGAGCAAGTTTTCATCAGAAGAAACTTTGCAGGACTGCAGCGCAAAGGAAAGAAAAATTGATCAAACTACTAAGATGAGAGAAAAACGCATTTTTGTACAGAGCTTATGGATAGGCAATTACCATTTTCTTGGTGACAATGTCTGTGTTAATCAGCTTTCCACTTGAACTTGAAATAGAGGCAAAGCAGGTTTATTAGAGTCAACCCTTTAAGTGAGCGATTTCTGTGAGTTCCAGTTACCAGATGCTAGAATATTCTTAATCCAGATGGTGACAGAAAAGAGATATAGAGAGGTGTGGATGATCAAAAATGGAAAAGATTCCATCAAGATCATCATAAATATTGCTTCTCATTTAGCACTCTTGCTACAAAAAATTTTATGCTTGACTTGAATCGCAGCTGTCAAAACCCCACTGTGGCATTTCTTTTCATTAGTTGTAGGGGTGAGTTTTCCTCTTTTCAGAGGGCAGGTTGAACCCTTCTGCAACACAACGGGTAAATTTAGTGTTAGAAGTAAAATAAATAAAAGGCTCTCCATGTTCGAGAAAGCATCCTTTTTTTCCAGACATTTAAAGCAAGGAAAATAGAGACTCCGTGTCACACTTTCAAGAAGTACCTATTTCACTGCATGATAAGAGTGTTTATACTCACTCATTCCTCACAGTCATGAAAATTAACAAGATTCACTGAAGCTGCAGTGGTGAAAGCCACTTTTGAGTGAAAGTACATTTTCCAGACGAGATGCCTTCCTGCTTTAGTCTCTTAGTCGGCGTGGCTGTAACTGATATTTTACTTTTTGGATGGTCTTTCAGATTTCACTCGGCATGCTAAGTTCCCAGCAAATTTGCAACATCACTACAGCAGTTCCCATGCTAGGAGTCCTCACTTAGGGGAAAATATTTAATATTCCTCCTCTCCCTTTGCAGTGAAATATTTGGGAAGCACCACAAAGCAGCTGCACATGGGCTGGTAAGAAGTAATTTGACATCTTTACACCATGCAGACACAGGAGTAATTGGAGCCTGGTTTTTCAACCTCCCATGATGGCTCAGTCTTGAGGTTGAGAAAAAAACATGCAAGTAATTTATTACTTTTCATTTATTGTTTTTTTCCTGAAGGGGAGCTTTTATTCCCACATGCTGGTTTTAGGTCATCATGTTTACCACATCTGCCTGTCTAAAAGAGGAGTTAAATTTTTTGTGGTGAATTCCAGAAATTAAATTCTTTTTATGTGATGAGATGGACTGCAGTCAAACAGCCCTCAAAACATGATGATAATAGCTAGCATGAATCACTGGCTCTGGAGAGTAGAAGCACCTTGAGTGCTTCTAATGCATGTTAATAAGTCTTCTGTAGTCTGTAAGGCAGTTTGGCTACTACAGGTTTTGATTCCATGACCCACATTTATAGCACAGTAGCACCAATGCCTCTGTCCATTGACTTCAGTAACGTCGCTTTCCCAAGTAATTGTTCTCCAAGCTGAGTAAAATCTGCAGAGTGTGATCAGTGGTTTGTGAAGCTACTAAGTGCTTTGCAGTGGAGTTTTAATATAGCTAAGACAAATGATGCAACAAATATCTCTATTTATATTTAAAAGTGATACTGTAAATAGTTAGGATTCCATTTAATGCGTTGCAAAGTTAGGTAACATGAAAAACAACCTGATAACAGGCAGGCTTTCAAATCCATTAAGTGCATTTGAATATTGCATCCTGAATGTCCATCACTATTAAAGGATTTTATGTGAGACTACAAATATATAGGACTTTAAAAAATCTACACCGAATAAAAAGACAGTAATAAAATAGGAGCTTACTCGGTTTCTTCTTTGACTACTCTTTCTTCTTCCTTTTAATCTTTATTTGACACTTTATTAAAAATCCAGAGCTCAGGATTTTAACCCCTGGTTAATCACCACTTAATCATTTGGCAGAAGTTAAAGACACATCTCTACTGCATTGGTTTTCCCTCTATACTACTTTCCTGATTAAACATCAAGCATTGCTTCCTTTACCCAATTATATCTCTGATTTAGATATAAGGTGGTCAGTCCACCTTCTAAAATACTGCCAAATGTACATGCTATAGATACTAAAACAAAATTATATGGAAATGTGTCACCCTTGAAACAGATGTCACCCTAAATTGTGTTGTGAGCTCCAGAGCAAGGATACAGGCATGGACTGGGAATAAGTCGGTGCTTAATCCCGCTCACATAACTAAAAGCCTAAACTTTAAGGAGCTTCTTCGTACCAGGATCCAGGTGGTCACTAAGCTGGTCAAATTGGGAAGCTGTGTGAGACTGTGTGATGTTTCAAAATTGCACAATTACACCTTGGAGCTATTGTTCACGCATCCTATTTAGTGCTGACCACAACTAATAGATGGATGTCAGGAATCATGTTCCCCCACGGTACTGCAGGAGTAGGGCTGGAACCAGTTTTCCTTCCACCTGACTTTTGCTGCCTCCTCTGCACGCCACTTCTTCCTCCTGTGAGTTGCAGAAATAATTTCAGCAGTGATATGTGATCAGGAATGTAGGAAATCTTTGAGCCAAGATGGATGCTTGACATAATGAGTTGTACAGCGACACCATGGAACTCGTCAACTGTGATCATCACCAGGGCGCTGAGAGTTTGGGATATTTTCTGTAAACACACACATCTCTATTTTTCCATGTGTTTTGCAAACCCGTATGGTGGAAGGCTTTTCACACTTTTAGCCTGCAGACTTTTATTGAGTGTGGAAGCAGAGTTTATAAATAGGACTTCACATTTTTCTCTTAATGCCATTTAGATTTCATTTTAGCAGAGTTTATAAACAAGCTACATTTGTTCTTTTTATTGGCTCAAGAGAACAGCTGTCTATCAAATGTTCCTGTTTACATGATCTCCTTTGGTAAGCCATGCTTAGAGACCTTCTGTGGGTTATCAGTAGCTGTAATATAAGTAACAGCATATTGGATGAAATCTGTGATATTATTTCATGTGCATTTTCTTCCCTTACACTGAAGTTCTCTTGTAGGCAGTGGCCCAGAACCAGATCCATTCACCTCTGAAATGTCTCCAAAGTCCTCCTTACAGGCATTGTGTTAGATCCTGGCAGACAACGCCCCAGGGTTGTACAGATCATATGCTGGCTATCTGTAGAGGACTGCATTTCAGCCATAATGAATTAAGTGATTTCTTTCTTCAAAAAGCAGGAGATGTTTGACAGAAAAGCTAAAAAACACAGTGCCAAAGTGGGAGGTCTGTGCTGTCAAGAGGTGTCAAACTGACAGAACTGGAGACCTAAACCTTCTGTTCCCCTACAGCAAAAAACAGATTTCAAACCACGTCACATACTAGAAGCACTGGCAATGGAAGCATTCATGTATGTTAGCCACGATATAGAGGCACCAGATGTAGAGACGTGAGGAGATTTTAGTTGCTATCTCAATTCCAGTCTCAACTTTAGAGATCTAGAATTTAGTTCCCAGAACTTTATCCAATGCTGCACCTTTTATTTCCGTAACACTCTCCAACGCTTATCCCCAGTGCTCATTCAAATACAGGATTTTGGTTCCAAAAAGGTTGAAGATTCTACTTTTCATTGCCCAAACATTCCCCAATTATACAAGTGAAGTAAAACGTTCAGCACATGTTTAACTCCATCTTTTAGAAGTAGTAAATGTTCAAATTCCTAAAGGGCACAGCCCAAGTTAAGCATATGTTTAACCAGCATCCCGACTCAGTTGTTGCCCTGCATGTGGGGGCTCAATGAAAAATAAAAGAAGAAATCCTAATTGTAATCCTGACTTTGGGCCAGGATTTTATTGAAATATTTATAAATAAAGACACAGTGGTATTTAATTATTAAAGAAACAAACTGGTTGTGGAAATTTCACGGAGATGTAAGGTCCTTGGACTTGTCCAAGAGAGAAACTTGGCCCACTTTCCTGTGACTAATGTATACAGTACAGTAAGAGAAAGGGGAAGGAAAAGCCATTTTCTTTCGCAACAGGAACATACGATATTAAGGAAACTGAAAACTACATTTCTAAAATTGTTTCCATTTCAGTGTTCTTCTGCCTATGGAGAATCAATACACCAGAAGAGCATAGCCTCAAACATTAATATTACAGAATAAAATTTGTTTTTGATGGATTGATAGGCACATTTTCTTAAGGCCAAGCAATAATGAATACAACCTTTTTTTCCAGATAGTCTACCTTTTCCCTCTCCCTGCACAGAGGATATAGAGAATAATATGATACCACTTGCCTCTATATAGAAACATTTGTTATTAGGCATGAAGAGGTTTCACTAGGATGTGTGTCCTCAACCCCACATATCCAATTGGAACAGAAAGGGAAAATCAGAATACAGGGAAATGCTGCTGTTTGCACTGTTTCAGCTTCAGAAAGTCAGTCAATCAAGAAAGCTTGTCTGATGTCATGGTAGCTAATAATTCCCAGGGGATTTTACTCTGCCCTAACTACACAGTCCCTAAGCAGGTTGCGCTTAAAAGCAAATCCATGTACATCCCGATTTCAACACATAGTTCTACATCATGTCACTCTTTCTTTTCTTTCTGAATCAACAATAAGTAGTAAGTCCTTCCCTAGTAATTCTGATCTTACACATGGCCAGAGTAAAAATAAAAATTTAGCTATTGCACTGACATTTGGTGATTCTTTGCAGGGAGGAAGCATGGGCCCATATTTCTGGGGCATCTATAAATTCCTACAGCTCTGAGAGATGCTTCCAAGATCACTGGGTATGCACTGAAGTTGTATTCAAATTTGTGTGCGTTTCACTGTCAGACACATTTTGATTCACTTCTATGCTTATATAGAAAAGGTAATATATACTATACAAAAGAGGTAATTCTGAGTCCACAAATTCCCTCTTTTCCCTCCCGTGTCCTTCCCACTTAACAATGACAAAGTCAAATTTGAGCATCCTTCAGAGGAAGAAGAAACCACTGGATCTAAGTAAAAAAGAGCTGTTTGCAAGATTGTTTTCCTATTGAAATATATGTACAGAGAGGATTGGTAATGTGGAGGGAAAAAAAACAAACAAGCTGCTCTCTTTTGGATAAGCCAAATAGGAGAAAGACGTGATATTAGGACATTTATATCATAAGTAGTTTTACTCTGTCATGACATAGTTTATACAGAATCCAGGGAAAAGGCTGACCTTTCATTGACTGTCACCTTGTAACAGCTCACAGTCTAGACTAATCATGATTTTAAATTAAGAGTAGGGAGGAGTATTCTTAGTCTGCCTCAATGAAAAACTGTGGGGGCTCTGTCCTAACTCCCTCCAGCATCCTTAGTTTCATACAGCTGCTCTGACAGAGTCAAAGTGAGTGGGAAAAGAAAAAAAAAAGAAAGGAAAAACCTTCTTGAAGCAAAGTTAAAATCAGTGTAAAAGTTCTGTTAGAAATCAGAATTATGCAAAGTCCAGAGCAACTCTGCCACCCCCTGAGATTCTTGGCAGCTTATCTAGCATCTCCCAGGATTTCTGCTCACAAGAACAGAGAATAATATTGTAGTCATTGATTACATTTTATTATTGTATTCTGAGTGCTGACTGAAGGACTTCATTAGTGCAGCAGACAATGAACGCTGACTCACCCGAAACTTATAATTGTCTTGGATGAGGTTAAAGATATCAGCACTAAACTGTTTGTGCTATGTTATTGCTGAAAAGCCCAGCTTTTGGCAAACTCTGGAGCACTGATTTGTGCATGGAACAGAGAAGGAACTTACTCTTAAGTCCCAAGAGCTCGGAAACTAAAGCTTCCTTAAGAGGACTACAAGCTAAAACTTAATGCTGCAGTATTACATGTTGATTCACAATAATATCAGCATTTGCACATTGTAATATGACTTAGGGATATGTTATTGATTTTCTTCTCTAAGCATCCAGTAATAAGCATCTCAGCTAAAGTTCCTCTATCCTTCCATATGTTGTACAGCAAGTCATTGTACCTCCATAGAACCAATCCTTTCTTATTTCTTTTTAGGTTATTGCAGCCCCCAGCCTGTGCCAGGTGCTTCCCAAAGAACAAAGCTTAGGAAGTAGCTTTGAGATCTATGTAAAAACTCATTATAATGATATTCTTTTTCCTTCTTCTTTGTATTGAACTGCACCTTTCAACTAGTGAATTCAGCAGAGTTAGCAACTTACACCAAAAATTGGTCCTTTGTTAAACTTTTTCAAGCTTTCTTTTCTCCCTCGTTTTGAGTAGAGGGAGATAGAGGTTCATCGGTTGGTTGTTTAATGAAATTTTCTTCACTTTTTTTTCTTTTCCTTTTATTTTTCCTCAAGAATAAACAGATGGCTTTGTAGCTAAAAATATTATATAACACACCTCCGGTAAAAGTCTTCTGAAACATATCTGTTCTTATTTTTCTCTGCAACCATAAATGTCCCAAATACTTTACAGAAATCATACCTGACTCTCACCTGGCAATGAAGAATGAGATTTTTAGTGGGTTTCTTTGTAGGCCTTTCCACTTCTATCCATTTTGTCTGAAGTTTGGAAACTCAGAATTAAAAGGCCTCCTACTTTTTTCTAAACTCCTCCTTTTGAGCCCTTTGTGAATGTATCTTTTAGCTAACTGGCTATTTATGTTCGGAGAGTAAAATTTTTGCTTTCAATCTGTCTTAGACCAAAAAGTTTATTGCTATTTGTTCATTTTCTTTGCAGCTCGTAATGCATTTTCAGCACCCTGTTTTTGTCCAGGATAACTTGGTCTCAGATGGGACAATCCCAAAAGCCCATCACGCACTGAAATACAGATAGTCATCAAAGTGGAGTTTTTTTATGACCTTGAAAATTAACTGAAAAGTAGATTATTACCTTTTTGCTTCTTAGCAAAAAGCACGTAGGCACAGAGTACATTTCAATCAAAAATTCTTAACAATCACATTCCTAGCCAGTTAGCGTGGATGGAGTTATAGCAACAGAGAAGTTTCTGCTTTGGAAACCTACAAAATCTCACATACCAATACATGCAGTTATTTATTTATTTACATACTTATTGTATTTCTAAGAATCTGCATGCACATGAATTTCGCGTGATGGGAAATGCTAATCTTACGTTAAAGAAAAGGGCTGGAAATCTTTTCATCTAGTGTCTTCAATCAGGATTTATTCTATGGCCTTTAATAAATAAATTCTTGATGTGTCAGTTTCCCCACTGGTTAGATTTTGATTAATAATGACCCTTAATATAATTTCTGAAGTTCAGAACAGGGTGATGAAAGTGAAGGCCCAGTCCTGGCAACTTCATCAGGTAGCACTTCCTCCTGAGAATGGTTTCATAAACCTCAGCAGAAACTGCTCAGATGAGAAGCTTACATGAATAAGTATGATTTAGTTAATAATTGTCAACTTTTTTCAATTCTTGAAGTTTAACATGGCATTTAAGTGAAAATTGTTTTTTTCTTTATGAAGGTCATTTTGTAGCCCATCATGCCTTATGACAATGCAGATAATTTAGCACCCTTTTTAATGATGGAAGAGCTGTGACAGTTTGATGCCACTTGTCTACAGTTTAGGTATTTTTTATTTGGAGAAAGGGTGGGGAAGAACTTCTTGTCTCTGTGTAATTTTTGCCAGCATGGGTTTACACCTTCAGACAAAGGCTCAAGTTGACTGACGACATTCCCATCTAAGGTAAACAGCAAAACTCTTTCCAAAATCTAGCTACAGTTAAACACATACCAAATGACAAAATGACTCATTCTTTATTGCAGTGGTATCCAAGATTGTTTCAAGAGCTAAGAGTGTCCAAAACAAAGGATACGTTCCAAATCAACTTAGTGGGGAGGGAAAAAATGGCAGAAATTAAAAGTCTAAGAAATATTCTTACCATCTCCTGGCTATATCCAGGGATTTCAGAAGGTCTTTGTTTTCATACCAGGAAGCCAACACTTTCTCCTTGAACATCTGGTCAATGATATAACTCATAAATTATGACACACTTCTCTGTTTCAAGAAAATACTTGTTTCAACACCTTTATCAAAATGTGTAGCAGAGGAATTTTGATGTAGGTTCTTCCCACAGCTTCAAGATACCTTCTGTGGATAGCTCTATAGGCATTTCAGGGAAAGCTCTTCTCTTACTAGTGGGACAAATCTGATTTTCTCTATCTTTGTGTAGATATTGGAATCTATATTAGGTGTGATGCAGTGATGAGTCAAGGTATCAGTCTCAAGCATTTCGATTTAATAAACTCAATATGCTAATTGTGGTCACAAAATTATCCAGCAATTCTATAATTTTTATTTTGCAGTACTTAATCCATTATGTCAGTGCAGTTTTCTGCTGGGCATAGAAGGTGATAGCTACCATGATCATTCTTTTTCTTTCTTTCTTTTTCTTTTTTTTTCCTTTGAAAAATCAATATTATAGTCATTTTCCACCCTTTCTGTTACCTTTCCAGATTTTCAATTACTTTTCTGAAGTATTTTTCTTGGATAAAATTAAACCAATTACTGCTGATCTTGACAAGTAATGACATATGCCCTATGAACTAGTAGCTCTTTCTGTGCTCTGAAAGCAGTCCTTCATGAAGCAAAGGTGTTTATTTGTTCTTTTAATACTTCTTTCTCCAGGAAATAGAAAACTTAACTACCATGCCTCTTGGTATCAGAAATTTTTTCTGCTGAACTTTCAGTATTACTTTCTATCAGATCCTGCCCATTATTAGTAGATTATGCTACTAGATATTTTTAATTTTTACAGAATTTGTAAATTAAGTCCCCTAAAATTCTTCACCAAGCAAAGATCTTGAGCCCATTCTTAACTTAAATAATATAAATGCATTACCAGGCAGGACCCTGGGGACAGGATGGGACATCAGACCATGGTCTGAGATGTTGCAGTACAAGAATTACACACTGAGTCATAATGAAGGAAAATAATTTCTTCCCTCCAGAGATGAGCCAAGTCACATTAATTCCTTTCTGTATTTTCAAATAAAAATACACTGTTTTGGGGGTTTTTGTGTTTTTTTTTTAAAGCTGGTTTGGTAATTTCAAAGAAGTTAAGGGATAGGAAAACAAACCAAATTGGTCTTCTGCTTCTATCCAATGTTTTTTGGGGGTTTTCTTCAGTGACAAAAAGGGAAAAAAAAAACATTGGGTCTACCAGCCAAGTGAAAAATCAATTAGTTACACAGGTCTGGCTATTTGTTCGGATTAGCTATCAGACAATGGACGCTTTTTGTTCATTATTTTTTCCCCATAATAGGACATATCATGGACTACAATACCACTGAACTTTTGTTTATATCTGTACAGACAAAATGGCATTTTTAGCACCATTCTTCAAGGTGCAGACAGAAAAATGTCAAAAAGTAGAAGAAGAAGGAGAAGCAAGTCCATCTATATTTAAAAAAAATATATATCTAGCTTCTGGGGAAAAAAATAAGTTATTTAAAGATAGCCCTAGAATGTTCAACACTCAGTTCTTTTTACATGAAATCTCAAAGTGAAACTTCATTTGACCCCCTCATTTAGTGATATTCTGTTTGGCCACTATCAAATTAAACTTCTCACACCTTAGCCGGACTAGTTTTTTTTTTTCCCCCTGGTAAGAAACTATTTAGCGGCTAAAGAATATCATACTATCTTCAGACTGGACTTGCACAAATATGACATGATCTGTATGATCTTTCTCTGTCCCTCTTTTTTCCAACAGCCACAAATTCCTTCTCTAAGCCTATTTTTATTCCCACTGAATATTTCTGTGTTGCGGCCTATTAAGTATCCTAGTTTCAATATACTCAAACAACCACCAAACACATAATTAGGACCAGTTAAGTACAGGAGTTTGCAGGTGAAGAGGTAATAACATGGGGGCAAACCATCAGCTGCTATGAAGTAGTCCAACTCCACTGGGTTCAGTGCAAGAATTTCTAGTTATAACAGAGAAGACCTCAGTACAAAATCTTCTCAGCTGGGAGGCACTCAGTAAGAGATACCTGAGAATGAAATGCATATTTAAGAGTAGTGCCACCTGAACTGCTCACTATGGAAATACAACAGCTGATGTACAGAGAAGTTGACAAGGAATACAAGGAAGCACAGCTTCTTGTGCGCTGCCTTGGACTAGTTAATATTCATCAGCAAAGGTCAAGGCCTTAAACAGAAAGGTTATTTCAGGGAATTGCATGGAATAACAAGAATCAGTACAGCCCAGAAGGGTTGAACTTGGAATTCAAGGGTCGAGGTTTCCAACACCTGAAATTTCACATGTGGCTGGATGTTCAGATGCTGCATTGTTTTCTAATTGCTATAAATCTTGTGGGTTTTTAAGCTGTGCACATAATCTGCATTTCTGAAAAGTACAATTATTGGTTACCAGAAACCCAATGTATTATTAATTTATTTAGTGCTGATGGACTGAATTTTGTAATGGGTAAAATAGTCAAGGACCAGTGATTGGCAGGAATAAGCCAGTTTCACTGAATGGGGACATGGAGGATTTTATTCAAGGAAATGGCAGTGAAACCCATCCTAATAAATAACCAAGCTGAGTTGACTCAAGCACTTATAATGCCAGTGTCTATGATAAGCAATGGAAACATTAATATAAAATGCTTCACCATAAACGAATATGGTAGAGTTCAGAATGATATATTGCAGCACAGCCATCCCTAGCACGGCATGCTTTTAAAGTGATGCTTATAATCATTTTTATTTTGGTAACAATAGGGGGAAAAAAAGAACAGAACAGCAAAAATTGTTATCTGCTAAAAAGGAGCTGCAATAGCAAAATTTCCTGATAAGAACCTACACAAGGATTTAGTCACAGCTAGAGAACTGTGCTCAGATACAAATGCAGTAACTAGGAATGTGTTTGTAGCTTGTTCATTTCTAATCCTAGCTGTATGTTACAGTCAGACAGTGAAAGCAGTCATTTCATGAAATAACTGAAATTTTCAGATATTCCATGAAATGACCAGCATTATGGCTGCTCTACTACACTCTTAGACTGTTTCACTCCATCATTAAATTAAATGACTGGTGTTATTGTGAAAGTCACATTGGTGTGGCTTTTATCACCTACATTTAGGCACCCGAACTTAGATGTACAGGTCAATTTATGCTCTCACAGTCATTGAAGAAAATGTGGCATGTCCAGCTGGTAACTTAGCTGATCTAAACTTAGCTGATTTTGGATTAAATAAACCATCCTTTGCATATACTACTCTCTTTCACTTAATTATAAAAGAAGCCAAATGTGATAGGTTTGAACAAAGATGCTTACCCTTTGGTTGATCCTTGCAACTCCTATTCACTGTGTTGCTTAATATTATAAATGGTCACAACCTTTGTGAAAAGGTATGACACACTCTTGGAGACATTGACTTTTTACACCCTATGCTCTTTGACACAGGACATCTGACTGCACTGAATCCATTTGTTCCCTCCTTGTAGCTTACATTTCCCTTTCCCAGTGTGCCATGTGGGCTACAGGATGGAATTAGTATTATATTCAGGGGTGGGGTTTTTTTTCATTTTGTTTTGATCAGAACAAATAACATGACACATCTTTCTTTACCCAGTCTGGGACATTTATTAAACCTCTCCACAGTCATGACTTTCCTACAGTCCCTAGACTTAAAAATTTGCCCCTGTTGTGACAGTCAAATTCTAGTGACAGATGAGCATGTTAAATGCCTTTACTGCCTTGAAGAAATTCTGTCTCATATTCCTAGTAAATGCAGCATTTGTTGGTCCTTCCCCTTGCAGGCCAGAAAAGACTAAGAGCCTGTCTTTCTAACTGCTTCCCTGGGAAGTGAAAAGTTCTATCTTCAGACAGCCATGATGAAGTGGCACCATTCACAGGGAAGACAATATTAGTTGAAGTATGGATGTGGTGAGTGTCCATGAAGTTATATGACAGGTTCACTCTTTCCTAACGAGAATCTGAGACGAGCCAAGGGATTCTGCACATCAGATTAGGAATCTCCAATGCAGTTCTGATAGAATAGAGAGTCTGGAAACTACAACTCGGAACAAGTTTCCTGGCTGTGACTGCATAGCAGGAGAGATGCAATTCTGGGGTTTTCTGGGCCCTAGGAGGAAGGCAGAGCAGGCACCTGCAACACAAAGGAGAGCCTGATTCTCCAAGAGACTTACTGGATTCCCTGAAACTGCTAAAAGAAGCAGTCCTTATCCCAGGGAAAAGCCTCATTTAAATGGATAGGATTGAAGTTTTGCATGAGGCCAAAGACTACCTGACAGTTTGAGTCTTTCAGTCTAGGCTGAGAATATGGATGGGATAAATACCAGTTCCTACTTCATCTGCATATCAAACTCAGAGTTCATCACACGGCACTGGCCTTCACATCTGTTCACACAACTGGGTGCACTGAATTTCTGAGAAGGCAGCTTTTTTTGTATGTACTCCTATATGTTCTTTTGGCTGCGGGATGTTACAAAGAAGAACAGTTGAGAAGATAAGCAGGACTCTGTTGTTGAGATCTACTGTCCTTCCTGCATAAAACTTTGCCACAAATTCATACTCCAGAAGAGAGCAGGGAAGAGTTATAATGGCATAATGACAGAAAAGGTGAGACATGCCACAAGCCTTAAATGGAAACTGGACAGTGAGACCTAGAAAATACTGGTCACAGAGGGATGATATTTCTCACTTACCATACTTCACACTGTTTTATCAGATGCAGGTTGTTATCATGAATATGTGCACCTACCTCAGAACACTTTTGAACTGGTGAAATGTGTATTCATGTCAGCAAATATTATGCAAGCAGTAGAGCTTGATCCACTGCCCACTAGAAGGTAAAAAAACAACTCAAAGTCATCTGACAGAAGTCAAGTAATTCTGAGACAAGATACTTTATGCTCTTTCCTGGTCATGGTCCCATAAATCCTAGCGGTTTCCTCCTTCCACATCAAAAATGTAAAAAGAAATTGCCTTCTGATTTGTGTCCCTTTTTTCTTTTACAGACTGCCTTGAGAGACAAATGATGAGTTGAAACATCCTTTACAGACTTCACGGCTATCAAACAGTAGAGAGACTTGTTCTGAAGTTTTGTAAAGCTAGAAATTTCAGAAAAGCTAAAATGTTGGACAAGAAATGGGAATGTAATTCCAAACAAGAAACACAAATTATCTTCCTAGGGTTGCTGCTAAGGAAGCAAGAAACATTAGTGATTTGACCTTGTTTTTGTTGTTTTCATATTTCATCTTGATATTCCAAAAAAAATATTTATCTTCCAAGTTTGTTTCTTAGACTTGTGTTTTCTAGATTTTTTTAAAGGCTCAACTAGGTTATTTGCGAATTAGATCATTTAAGGACTAAACTGTTATTCACAGATTTTTTTTTTTAATTTAATGTAATATTTTAAAGCTTCCTGAGAAGCAGATTTGTTGTGTTTGTTTCGGGTTTTTTAAAATTAAAAGTTTTGAAGTTTTTTCATGCTATTTTTTTGACAAGGATTTTAATTTTATTTTATGTGGACAGATTTTGAACATATGAGTTTATGCTTATTTCTACAGTTATTATGGTTTTCAGTAGAGCATATACAATTAGACTTTTGAGTCAGTACCAATGAAGTCAGATGACCTGATTTCTGAATGCCAGCTTCACATATTTAAGGTCAGAGAATCAGAGAGTAATTTCAGTAGTGAGAAGATCCTGAAGGGTCAGGATGGCTCAAAGCTGGGCCAGTTTAAAAGCTGTACCATTTGAAATAGGCCCTCTTTCCAACAAGTTTTGTGTGTCTGCAGGAATGGGTATTTCACCTCTTGTCTGGGCCTCTGCTTTAATGTTCGACCAACCTGATAGTGTGATATTTTTTTTCCTAATTTCTACTCAGAATTTCAGTCCATGTAACCTGTGTCCATTGCCTCCTGTCCTTTGTGTGTCTACCTCCAAGAAGAGCCTGGCTCCACTATCTGTCTCACAGCCTAATTCATATTTAATGGCATTTATTTATTCTCCTTTTCTGAAGACTGAATTAACCCAGCTGCCTCAGTCTCTTTTAGTATATCTCATAGTCTGGACACCCACACACCTTGCACCATGCAGCTGCCTGTTGGCCAAGCTTGAGTATATCTTGCAAATGCAGGGGAGATGTAGTACTCCAGGTCTGCTTTCACTAGTGCTGAATGGAATGTAATAATCACTTCCTTCAGCCTTCTGCCGATGGCCTTGCTAATGTACCCCAGTCTGTGGTCAGCCATCACCTCTGTAAGGATGTATTGTGACTCATGTTCAACTCAGTGTCCATCAGAGCCCCCCTCCAAGTTCTTTTCTTCACAGCCATTTCCAAGCCCAGCTGGTGGGACAATGCAGAAACTCTTTACCTGCACAAAACCACTCCAGTCTTGACCACATTCAGTATCCCCACAGAGAAAAGCCCAAAAAACACCCTGCAAAGGAAATGGCTCCACCTCTGTCAGCCTGATGAGCAACGTGCATCCATCAGATCAAGGCCAAGACAAAGCGATGGATGATGTACCTCTTCAAGGTACTGCTGCTTTAGGGTGAAATGGACTGGGGCTGGCAACTTTCTTCATAACAATTTAAAACTTTAATACCGAGCTTTACTCACAATGGTAGAGATAGAGATCCAGTGAACTGAAATTGCGAGAATGAATTTTCTCAAAATAAACTGAAAATGTGGAAAAACAGTTCTGCATTTCCAAATGGTAATGAGATGCAATTATATATTTGAACTAAACAGATGTATCATATAGCAATTGTTTTGAAACTATTAGAAACTGCTCAAGAGAGTAAGTGTGCCTGCTTGTTTGTCCCAAGCTCACAAAAAACACAGCTATACTCAGATCTCCTCAACTGGTGGGAGAATAAACTTTCACTAGCAGGTAGTTAAATAATGTTGACTGATAATTCCAAAGGCAGGTTATACGTATTTAGTGAATGTGGGTATAGTCTTGCTAATTTTCAAGAAACCCAGAAGTTACACAGTAACACCTTCTTCAGCTAAATGAGTGACCTCCAATACTGATACAAAACCAAAATGAATCACTAGAAATCTTTAAAACACAAGATAAGGGTCTTATAAACTTCTTTCCAAAGCTTCTAGTCTAAAAAAATTTTAAAATAGAAGACAAGATTGTCTAATTTCCACCTAGAGTCAACAGAGAGGGGTGTGGCCCTCTCCAGAGGGGTCTTCTTACATGATTTGCTGCATGATGGTCACAGCATGTCTGGGGGGATGGCAAGGGTGATTGACAGAGCTTCTGATTTGAGACATGTCATTCACATGCAGTAATATCAGATGAAGAGCAGTCTTATCTTCTATCTTCTGCTGCTGGCAGAAACAGGACATATTTACTATGTGTTGTGACTGCATCTGGTTGTGAATAAAGACTCATAGAATGGTTCAGGTTGGAAGGGACCTGTAAAGGTCCAAAGCTTTTCCAAATCCCTGCAGTGAGCAGGGACATCTTCGTCTGGATCAGGTTGCTCAGAGCCCTCTCCAGACTGACCTTGAATGTTTCCAGGAATGAGGCATCCACCATGTCTTTGAGTAACTTGTGGCAGTGTTTTACCATTCATGGTATACATCTTCTTTCTTATATCTAATATAAATCTACCATTTTAGTTTAAAACTATGGCCCCTTGTCCTCTTGCTGTAGGTCCTGATGATAAGTCTGCCCACATCTTTCCTATAAACTTCTTTTGAAAAGCCTGTAAGGCTGTTATAAACTCTGCCCACAGCCTTCTCTTCTCCAGGCTCGCAAGTCCCAACTCATTCAACTTTTTCTCTCAGGAGAAACCCTCCAATCATCCTTGTGGTCTCATCTGGAACCAATCCAATATGTCCATGTTCTTCCTATGTTGGGATTATAAATCAACCAATTGTACAACGTTGAGCTTTAGAAAGAAAGACTTATTTAATTTACAGTTTAATTTAAAGTAATATATGAAGGATTCTTATGGCATTGTAATGTGCCTTTTCAGTATTGGTAGAACAAAAATTTGGTATTTGTGTTACAATATGATTTTTATATTATGATAACATTTCATCTTACATGCAATCTAACAAGATTGTAATGACCTAATTAGAGATAGAACCTCATTATTTTGTTAAAGGAAAATCTTTGAAATATTTTTTTTTCCCTAATGAACATTTTTGATGTATTGTATACAGTTCAGGAAAAAAAAATCATCAACTCAGAAATTGTTGATGAAATGAAATTTGCTTCTTTTTCACACCTCTAGGTTATTTATTACACTATTCTTCATTCAACATCTGGTGCTTATTTTCAGTTGAAACTTTCATTGTTGCGATGGTTGATTACTCATACCAATTACTGCTGTTCTTCTGGTTGTACTCTATTTGAAAGAATATGCACAGCAAGCAAATGCATTATTATCTATTATGACATTTATTATGATTATTAGTATGTGTAGGGAATATATGCAGAGTATTATTCATGTGGTAGTTAGACAGTTCCACAGCCTTGATATTTGCTATCTTTGATATCAGGCTATGAGAGTTTCCCCACTTTGTATATTAGAGATAGAAGGAAATAATAATTAAAAATCTTGCCCAAGGTTAAGGGGAGAAAATGAGTTGGAGAAGGTATTCACAGTCTTCTGGCTCTAATTGCTTCTGGAACAATATGTTCCATTGTGTTACTGAGACCAAAAAGAACTACGAGTGATAGATGAAAAAACTCCCAGTGGTAGATATCTGACTTATTCATGCAGCCATATCACCAAAATGGATTGATTTTCACATCAACAGAGTCAGTTTAGAAAATATTTGTCTGAAATCCGGGAAGTGTGAATACATTTATAAATACAGAATATCCAGTTCTCAGAGAAGTCAGCAGGAGATTTCCAAAAAATTATTTTGGGTTGGAAGTTTGGTTGGTTTGCTTTCTCTTTAACTAAATTGAAGTTGTTGTCTCTGAGTGTAATGAAAGAGACTTGTCAGTACTGAAAATGAGGGGAAAACTGTATAATCTTCAATGGTTTTCAGGTTTCTCATATTTTCATAAGAATCTGGCATCCACGTCACCAAAATGAAAGTGGATTGATAGACTAATCTTGGCATTATATGTTAAATATTGCACTGAAATAAGGAGTATATATAACTGGTGCCAAAAGAAGGGCATATAACTCTCAGAGTGTAAGAAAGACAAGTGCGTCCAGTATGTAATTAATTCCATATATTTGGGGCTCCTTTTTGGCCATTTGAAAGTGTTCTATCATTCTCCTTGATCAAAGACTGGACTAACTTAATAAGTTAAGTTAGGAGAAAAGGATTCTGTGTTACAGGTTAGTTCTGGAGCAGCTATGAACAGTGGTGAAAGAAATGAGGGCTTGGAGCTGGGTGAAATTAAGTTTAAGGGCAGTGAAGATGTAAAAGATATGTCTTCATATCTAACATATGAGAGAACACACTACGGGGATGTAAACAAAGAAGAAAAAGCAAGCTGTATAAGGATGCTAGAAAACATAAAAATAGCCCATGCCAATTCCCCCAGAAAGGAGAAATAATGAAGAAACCCCATTAGTACAGCATGTTTTTTTCCCATTTGTGAACTTGGAACCCTGATGGCTTGATCTAAATATTCCTTTGCTTGAGGAAGATGTGTGGTACAGGATCCAGGGGGACAATGGCAGGGTGACCATGTTTATGAAAGGGATAGGTGCAATTGCGTGTATAACAATTATAACTGCTTTGTCAGAGTGCTGAGACTTCTTTCTTGGTATGAATATTCTTTATTTTCTTGTCCTGTAATAAATAAATCTGAACCAATAATACTTGTCTAGCTTTACCATTAAGATTTCATTTTTATTAATAATAAATTCTTGACTTCATGTATTCACTGCATTTTCCTTTAGCGCATAAGAAGATTTTAAGCATAATAAAAAGCTTAAAGTTTTAACAGACAAACAAGTTCCCATTTGACTGGCTTTCATGAAGCAGACTCAAGAAGCAGCTAGGACAAACAGTAGTGTTTGTTTTTGCCTCATCACTCTTATTTCTTACTGGAATTTGGTGCTAGCGAGCAAAAAGAATTTCTGATCATAGTCAGTTACTTTGAAAAACATATTTTATTACTTTCAAAGAACCCTACTTAAATGAAGGGAATTATAAAATCATTTTTACAGGAGTCTTTGGATAATAAATTGTCAAGTCTTAAATATCATCAGATTCTTTTATCTGAGTTTATCTTGTCAAGATGGATCAGAATGCTGTAATCAATCACTCAGCTTAGCCATAAAATGGTTTCATCATGCACGTGTATTCTCTTCAAAATCAAGTTGTAACATTTGCACATAATAACTTATTGGGTTGCAAGGTTAGTCCAAGCCTGTGTTCAATATTATCTGACATTTTATTGGCTATTACACAAACTTTTGCCTAATACAGTCATTTTACTTAGAAATTTAATTGAAAGGTTGCCTGTGACAAAGTACCTTTTTAATGTAGGATGAGTAATGTAAAACTCCTCGATGCATGAGAGGAAGACAGGAGACAGTAAAATGTGGGACAAAATGAAGAAGAAAAAGAAAACACTCATTCTAATGAGAAATGGAGTTTGAAGAGGAAGTTTCATAAGGATGAATTCATTCCCTAAGGGAGCTTAGTCTGCATTTGGTGCCTGGATCAGCACACCTTCCTAGATGAAAAGTATAAATCACACAGTTATGTGATGGATGATGTTTATTTAGAACGAGGCTTGTTAAAGAGGTGCTTAGCAGGGAACGGGCGTCTTCTTTCAAGGAATGAAGTCTTGATGCTGGCATTTAGAGACTCAAAAAGGAAGGCAGGAAGGCATGGGCTTGTAGGGAAAAACCCAGGCAGAGGATAAAAAAGGGCTATCCTCAGTTTGTGACTGTCTGGACTTTGTCAGAGGAATATGACAGACGCAAAGAGGCCTCTGCTGGAAGTTTCAGGCAGGCAATGGATCTAGTTTGCATGTGAAACTTATACTGACCTATTTCATTTCACAGGAATGAGGCTTTACAAAAGGTGAAATAAAAGTCTGTTTAAAAAAATAATTGATGTCTGGGATGATGAGCATGCAAGAGGCAGCAATCAAAACAGAAATATAATATTAACCAAATACTGTGTTTTCTCATGCAGATGTTTTGTTTCTTTTCTCTCCTCCCATGACTTAGAGCTCTATAACTCTGTTGGAGAAAATTTTTTAAAGCCTTATGTTTAGAAAGCTTTTTCTATCTATTCCCAACTATACCTCTAGGACAGAAGGAAGTCATACTCAATTCCCAGTTCTGAAAAATAAAAAACACAAACAAACAAACAAACAAACCAACAAAAAACCAAATAAAAACTATTTTATGAATCAACCTTATATCTGATATTGAATAAATATGCTAATATAAGTATGTGATAGCAAAGTACTTTGAAAAAAATTAAAGAATTAATAAGCATGAAAAATATTATTAAAGCTGGGATTGTGGACCCTAAATTTATGTATAAGCAGTTAACATAGAATAGTTGTAAAACTGAAAAACAAACAACAACAAAGCTTCTAGAAGTGCTTTATCCTCATTACTGTTTAGTAGAAACTTTCTGAATAATAATATTACCTCAGGAGATGATAATTTATAAAATAAAAATTCATAAAATATAAATGTTTTATAACAGCTATTGAATGTTGATAGAGCTGTGTTGAAATATAAGACTGGGTTCCGTTAAAAAAAAATTGTCTTTTCTTTGGTCACTGTCTCTCTCCATCTTTTTGATTGGTTGGCTACGGGGATTGCCAGGATCCCACCATGCCTCTTTATATGGAAGGGAAGATGAAGACTTGGAAGCTATTGGATCTTCAGTTCCTGAAAAACTTGGCCCTTCCTCATCTTGCTACTTACTGAAGTGGCTTCCCATTTGAAATGTGTAGCATAAGAGAAACGCAAAACTTGTGGAGGCTCTGTACAGCCATCCTCCCAGGAGCTTCCAGTGCTTATACCTTCAGGATGGCTCTTCTAGTGGGTTTCCTGAAGACTGTGACATTTTTTATTTTACACAAAGAATTTCAAATGTGAGGTTCTCCTTCAGTTCATAACAAAGTCAGCTATTCTGAAATATCAAAGCCCTTTGTGAATTGGAATGACCTTTCCCTGGTTAGCTCCTGCCCTTTAGCAATGGGTGTAGCTGGTTGCTCGAAATTCACGTACATGGCCACTTTTTGCAAAAAAGGCTGTGAGGGGGCAAACTTTCTCCAAAAGGTCTTTAACTTAAAAAAGTCAACCCAAGGCATGAAAAAAAGAGAACCACTTCTGCAGGCTATTCACCTCTTGGCCTCTTTACTGAAATTGCCAACAAGCAGAGGAGCTGCGATGAAGACTATTCATTTATCTCTGAAAATAATGTTGAATATCTGTCACTGCTTTGGGAAATGATTGACCTGATAATGATAGGTTTTATATCAGCAGGTCCTCGAGTGCCATTCTCAAAGTCACTATATGGGGTTTGAAAATTGACTTCTTAATGGTGACAATCCTGTGAAACAGAAAGGAATTGCATTGCAGATGAATTTTCTGATGCAAGTGCATTGTCTTTTCTCTACCCAGATTGATGCCCATGCACTAAGTATGTTGCCCACAGCAAAACTTAAGGAAATTATAGTGCAATGACATTACATTGAGCCATATACCTTTAATGTCATGCAATAATTTACTCTTAAACTTTTTCTGATGATGGTGAAATTCTTCTCACTTAAAAAAAGACCAAAAAACCCAAGCATACTTACAGGAGAGTTATATCTAAATTTAGGAGCATATAGTTTAGCCTTAAGAAAAAAATCTTAATTTGCCTCTTGTTTTTAAGGTTCATTACAGTTAAAGTTTCCTTCCAGAGAAGCATCTCACAAAGGTCAATAGAAAGTATTGGGGATTAAAGATGGAATTTTCAAAAGTAATTACTGCTGGCCTAAGTCTGATCTCACTGGTTTCAGTGAACTACTGTTAACTTTAGTTTGAATAGAGGTAGTCAAATGTCAGGAGCTTTTTGGAAATCCAGTAGGAACGATGTGTCATTCAATTGACAGTGAGAGCACAAGACCCCCAAAGTGGGTTATCTCCCTCTTTCTTTTCTGTTGAAGCGTGGATATTAATTTCTTAAAAACATATAAATGTCATCGTACTAAACAAATATGCAAATATACAAAGAGGAAAAGAAACAGTGAATGAAATTGAATGGCTGGGCAAAAAGGGGTTAACAAGGACAAATATAGATAAAAGTAAATAAATACAAATCCAATGAGATATTGCCTTGGAAAATTGCTACCTAATTTATTTCCTCATTAGCATTTTTGAAACTTAACTAGGCCCAATTTCCCAGTAAACAAGAAAAATGAATTGCAGATCCCAACTCTGTTTATGTTCAATTTCTATGCTTTGTTTTGTTCCCCCTGAATTAAAGAAAAAAATCTGTCTTGTTTGCTCTTGAATTAATATTATAATCAATGCAACTTTCCATGGTGTTTGCAGTTTGTCACTACTATTTATTAGATACAGTATGTTAACACCCAAAGAATAACCAACAGAGGAATTCCGTTGTGATAGGCAAGACTGAGACACTACCCATTCCCATCTTTGCCTATTCAAGTGGTTCATTTTTAATGAGTAAAGCAGGGAATACTTTTAGGGGTAGGAGAGAAGAATACACATAACACACACAAGTTAAGAAAATGATATTCTGATTTGTAGACTTTGAATTATTTCCACAATTCTGGGCAATTTTGAGGAATAGCTGCTTTTCAGCAATTTTCTAAGAAAATTGAATACGTATGGTTAAAAAAAAAAAGTGGAGAATGGTAGAAGTTAGATTTTCAATCCACGCATTATGTTGGCAGTTGTTCAGTTGTCTTTGCACGGTGAGCTAGGAAAAGAAATGGCTTCATCTTTGTGCGGCAGGAAGAAAGAACCCACACACCAATCCTAACTGGAAAAGTAAGGCTGTGCTCTGTACATAGAATCCTAAAATCATAGAATAGCTAGGGTTAGAATGGACCTTAAGGATTATCTTGTTCCAGCCTTACCAGCGTTCCTTCCAACCAGGTTGCTCAGAGCCCCATCCTGCCTTGCCTTGAGCACTTGCAGGGTTGGGACACCCACAGCTTCTCTAGGCAAACTGTGCCAGTGCCACACCACCCTCACAGGGAAGGATTTCCTCCTAATATGTAAACTAAACCTTTTCTCTTCCAGTATGAAGCCATTCTGCCTCAGCCTGTCAGTACACAACCCTTTAAAAAATTATTTTCCATCTTTCTTGTAGGATCTCTTGGAAGATGGAAGACTGCAATTAGGTGACTCCAAAGCCTTTTCTATTCCCGGCTGAACAATCCCTGTTCTCTCAGCCTTTCCTCATAACATATCCTGTCTGTCTGCTTGTTTTTGTTTGTTTGTTTGTTTGTAATTGAGTCATATACATTTTTTCCTTTCTCTGGATACTTCACTCACAGACTATCAGATACAAACTGAAGTTTGTACAGTGAAGATACCTTTCAACAGTTAGGACATTATGTGAGTAGGAACCTGTTCTTAGATAGTTGCTGTAATCTATAGTTCTTGCTTATGTTGTAGCTTTAGGTCACAGTCCTCCACAGGTGAGTGTATATGTGTACATCCAAACTAGTAAATTACAGGATATTTTACAATTAAGTTAGCTACATCAGATTCTGCTGCACAAAATCTGGTCTTTTTAGCATCAAATCTTTGGGCTGAGATTCAGCTATGCTGGAAAAAATTCTCTATATGTGACTGCTGGTCTCTGGTAGCTGTGGATGTTGTCTGGGATAAATGCACATGGGTGCCTTAGCACCCAGTGCATGACAGCATCACACTGCTCTAGATAGAAAGTTGTGTGTTAAATTGATCTGGACTTCTGTGCATGTTTGACTTGTTTGCTTTAGGCCAATATATATATTCCCTCTCCTGTACATCTAATCTGTTTCTCCTATCATGGTGTATTTTTTCTCCAATCCGATCCACTAGACTACTCTTACTATAAGCACTGCAAAAATATGTTTATTATAAAAAAATTGAAATTTAATTTTCATAATCTTTTGCCGAACTGTTGCACATTAAATGTAAAGCAATTAATTTCCATAACAATGAATTTTTCTAAATGTAAATGGAATTCTATTCAAAGTATTTCAAAGCAAATATGGGGGTTTTTGGGTTTTTTTTTGTGTGTTTGTTTGTTTTGGGGGGGGCACTTGTTGTTTTGGGGTTTTTTGTTTGTTTGTTTGTTTGTTTGTTTGCTTGTTTTGTTTTGGTTTTGTTTCTGTTTTTGTTTTTGTTTTTTTGTGGAGGTTTTTTTTTTGTAACACAAACATTTATTCTCCCAAAAATAGCAAGTCTGCTTACAAGTACTCAACCTTTATATGATTCATTTTCACTGGCATTAGCCTATCTAGTGACTTTCATCCAAACATGTAAAAGCACTGAAAAACATCAGGTAATGACTTATAATTGCTACTTCTGATGGACGATGGGTTTTGTACGATGAATTTTCTTCCTCCTTACCAACCTCACATCTTTATTAGGACACTTTTTTTGCTGTTTTTTTTTGTTTGTTTGTTTGTTTGTTGGTTGGTTTTGGGTTTTGGGTTTTTTTGGTGTTGTTTCTTCCCCCCCCCCCCCAAGCTGCAAATTCTGTGGAATAGAAATGGTATAATTTGACTTATTTTTACAGCATCTAACAAAATGTGATACTAAATATGTCTATGTATATAATGTAATAATAATGTAATATATGTATAATCAGTGCTATATCAGTGTTAATAACAAATAACAAAAACCCTATAAGATTATTATTCATTACTCAGGTAAAGAAAAATTGTAATAAGTAAGTACGCAACTGCCCTAGGCTCCTGTACAAATTAAGGGCACAACCAACCTTCCAAACCAAAGCAGATTAAGATTAAGATTCACTTTCAAGGCATGACAAAATCATGTGTTTCCCTAAAAGCACAATTAAAAGATCGACATCATCTGCCACGAGTATCCAAGGGTGAGCTTCAGTGCAGACCACTCCAGCTAACTCAAAATTTAGGCACATCATTTTCCTGTTCAGCAAAGAGTGAGCAACACCCACCTCTCAAAACAAATTCCTCCCAGCTCTCTCTCCTTGCTGACTCCAGAGGGAACCAAGACAGCTCAGAGATTCCTGGACATTGATGGCTCAGCTCACTTGCATGCACGGGCATCTGCTGATCCAGGGCATCCAGGCTGGGCTGGCGGACACCACGCAGGACCTTCCAGGTGCCTCTTATCCTGCAATATTAGCCTCGTGCTTAGGATCCTTTTCCAGGGAGAGCGAATGTATTCTGGTGAATAATCTAGCTCTGCCTGAAGTAGGCATGGCGTTTAATCAGAGAAATCCCTCTGAGGAGTCACACAATTTTAGCAACTGGAGCTTAGAAAACCAGCTCTTATGTAGACACTTACCCTGCAGTTAACTAAAATTAGGTTAAATGAATCCCAAATTCATAATTTTTAAATAGCTATAGTTACATTAAATGCAAATGAGCCACTGAGCAGGGAACTGCAGTAATTTCTGATCAAAGATTCCAGAGTTGGGCTGGAAGATGATGGCTGCTAAAGTTCAGGAGCAAGCTATAAGAGGAAACTGGGGACCACACAGGACTTAAAATGGTGCTAGACAGACACTTCCAATAGACTTGCTTCAAATCTATCTGAAGGAAGGTATTTGGGGAGTATGAAACCTTAGTGCTAGCATCAGAGTTATGTGAAGAGGACTGGTTGATATTTTGCATATTTTGTCTTTTTAGAGAACTGTGTATCAGATTTCCACCCTTGAAAATGGTTTACTAATTGTAGAAAGGAACTCTTTGTACCTAAAAATTAGATATGTTCCTTGCACCAAAGAGCATAAGGCAGAGATCTAGATCAAGAAATACTTAAAGAGATTATTTTTAAAGAAGACTGAGAAAGACTGTCAGGCTGACAGGCTCTTGAATATGTTCCATCCGTATGGAATAGAGCATTGAGCAGCAAAAAATATAATATGCATACGCAAGAAAAAAACCATACATAGCTAAATGACATAATGAGGAGCATTAAGAAGAGCCATGGTGCCATTCTGAATGCTAGACTGATGCAGTCAAATGAAGTGGGGAGGAAGACAGCACTTCTTTGTGCATCAGAGAAGAAAGATTCTGCTTTAGGCCAGTTGCCTGCCAGCAAAAATATATTTTCAGTTAATACTGGAGAAAAAAAATATGAGTAAACACTGTTCACAAGCAATTGAAAAGGTTGGGAATGTGTTTATTTTCTATTTTTTTTTTTCTGTAAGCAAAATGAAGACAAAAATGTTCAGCGTACACTTGCAGGTATGTGTTTCAGCAAATTGAATGAAAAATAAAAAAAATAACCAAACAAAAAATAAACAACAAACAACAAAATCATAAGCATTTATGGAAAAACAAAAATAAAATTGGGGGCCATTTTCCTTCCTAAAGATTTGTGGGTTTTTGTTTACGTTTTCAAATAAAACTTTATTGGAGTTCCTAAACACAAAAAAAATGGTGCCTACTTGTAAATGACCCAGATTTGTGATTTCAACAGAAAAAATGGGAACTCCTGACTTCCTCCTGTGTTACTCACTCTGACTGTGAATACTTGAAAAGCAGCAATCCCTTTCAAAGAAGCCATAAAAACTACAGGTGTAGTCATCTTTCTCATGCAAACCGCTGTGACATTTTCTGATTTTAGTGCAATTATAACGATCAATATCAGTGGAAGATTTGCCTAAACTGAATCTGAACTATTTCAATATGGTAGTCCAAAGCTGTGACTGCCTTTCTTTGCATTTAAGGTTAAACAGCTTTGTGCTAGAAAGGATCACCACAGGATCTGACACCTAGTCCAGACCTGGGGAAGTAAATATTTGAATGCCTGGTCTACTTGAGACATCTGTTACAGCTGTTCAGTGTCACTAAAGTAGTTTTGCCTGTAACTGCAAAACCAGCTAAAGAATCCCCTTCATCTACAGATGAACTACAAATATTTCCAACATGTAGAGAGCAGGAAATACACTAACTACTACACTTGGCCCTATGTGCTGCTGTGACTGCTTGCTATACAAATTTTAAAAAGGCGAATGAGAAATGAAGTCATAAGAACATATGTAGAAAAGAAAAAAAAGACATTTCACAAGTTTTAATTGCAGTTAAAAATATTTCTATCATTCCTGAGTGAAGAATTTCTGCATCACTAAGATATAATTCTAGTCATCTTATACCTACACTAACAGAACAGCAGTTCCTGACTATCTAAAGGTAGCAGAAGCCATGTTTTTCTAATCCTGGGGTTGTTTTTTTCCCCCAACAAATGCAGCTGAAATAATAACAAAGCAGCCTCATTCCACCTCTACAACCCAGCAGCAAATATAAATCCATCAGGGTGACAATAGGATTAAACTGTGGGCACTGTTTGCTTGTTAGTCTTCTCCCTTAAATAACTTCCATGTGAGATGGGAAATTAATGTTGCAATAAGTTGGTTCCTGTTGTGGGCTCAACAATAGAGCCAGCAATCCTCTTACCGTGGAGCATTACTTTTGCCTGTATGTCGGCTGGCTAAACTGTTCAGTCACCTTTTGTCTCCATAGGAGTACAATGTGCTTGTTGATTTGCCAAGTCCCAAATCCTATATTTAATACAATGCCTTGGTGTAATTTGAAAAATAAAAGTATGACTTTCCCTGAATACCATTAAGAAAATTGAAGGGGAGGGGAGAGAAACAGGGGCACAAGCTCACATATAGATATTTTTACATTCACACCCCAGCAAAAGACTCAATCTGTGTCTACAGCTGGAAGGAGGCATGGACAAAAGAAAATGTATTAATTGGACCACCTCAGGACTAGGTCTTAAGTTATCATGGCTCATCTTCTTCCCCTGCTTTTTCCTTGCTTTAATGCAAGGCCATTTATTTTCTGCAGAGCTGCCTCAGCTCTGAAGGCCACTGCAGAACGAGGACAGAGCCAAGCCTGTTCCTTTTTCTAACTAAGCAGATATTCCTACAACTAAACCTAGCTGTATTGTGTTTTATTTGTTCCTAGCTGTTGAATCCAAGCCTGAGTAAATCCAACATATGTAAGTCAATGAGTAAGGGCTGTTTAGTCCAAGTCTTCATGAGGAAAAGGGTCACACCTGCTGAGGAGTCTGGAGTTTCTGCCTGCACTCCTCCTTTACATGCCTTAAGCTGGTCAGAGCATTTCAGAGCCAAAGTCACTGCCATTTAAAGCTGTTCAAAACAATGTTGTCACAATGCCTGCCTGGTGAGGCAAATTATATCTTTCAAAATGCCTCAAAAAAAGTATTATTCTCAACCAAATTTCATGCAATGAGGAAAACAAATGAAACACAGTGATGGTGACAAACTGTACTGTGGCAAAAGCTTCTATATGGGATATTTCTTTTAAAATTTCAAAATGGCTTGAAAAAAAATAATTTGTTTAGTGCATTAAAAAAAAAAAAAAAGTTTTTACTGTGAATTAAATACCCTGAATTTAGTACAGCAAAATATTTGTACTGGCCTTCACCTCCCTCAATATTTTTCCTCCAGAGTATTTAATTTTGAAGCAAGATGTTTATTTATCTGTTCTCAAGGAGGTTTTTTTGTATTTTATGAATGAACAAATAAAAATAATGTATTTAGATTTTCCCATCATATAGGGAAATCTGTGTGTCCTCTCTCCCCAGGTCTACCACCATCTCACCATTTTTCTGTATGTAATTAATTAGTGCCCTCAGTTTGCCTCCCATGGGGCAAAAGAAATGCTCAGAACTGTCCCAGCACACAAAAACGAGGAGGGAGGGCATTTTCAGCTGTAAAATTGGGGCACTATTTGTGTTCCAATGCACTCCTTGAAAACCCAGGACTGGGCACCATGGATCTGCTATTGCTCACACAGGTGGCAAAAAATTCTCCTGAATTTAGAGCCAGGACGCAGAAAGAGACAGATGAGAAAAGAGCAAGGGTACAAGAGAAAAGAGTCACACTTCAGTTGGGAAATTATGAGCTTTTGTTTCTGATTGCATGACTTACACTTGCATGAGTTACACATCCCACAGACTCCTCTGTGGCCATCCCTTCAAGACAAGCCTCATGGGACAGGAGGGAATCTGGGGCTGTCTGTGCCCCATGCTAGAGGTAAATAGATGGGTACCATAGTAAATTTGCTTTAATGAGAGAAACAGCTGCATGCAATGTATTGTACTGAGGGGGTAAGGAATGCAAGCAGCACTGTTGTGGTTTAAACAGGATTTAGCCCCACACAGCCACTCATTCACTCCCTGGCCATGGTGGGATGGGGAGAGAATCAGAAGTGAAGAAACACATGGGTTTTTCATGAAGACAGCTAACATGTAAAGGAAAAAACACACTCACAAGCAAAGCAAAACAAGGAATGCATCCAGCATTTCCCAACAGCATGCAGATGCTGAGCATTCCCAGGAAAGCAGGGGATCCATCACACACAACAATGACTTGGGAAGACAAATGCTATCACTCCAAACTCCCTGCATACACTTTTTTTTTTTACGCTGAGAGTGATGCCTCCAATGATATCCCTGTGATCACCTGTGGTCGGTTGTCTTGCCTCTGTCCCATCCTAACTCCCTGAGCACCTGCTGAGATGAGGTGAGAGGAAGAAAAGTGCTTGATCCTGTGCAAGCCCTGTGCAGCAATACTGAAAAACATCTCTGTATTATCAACACTGCTTCAGCAAAAATTCAAAACACATCCCCGTGGTAGATATTGTGGAGGAAATTAATACTACCCCAGAAAAAAACAGCACATGCATGAATCTCCACCCAAAGTGCAGGACACAATTCCCAATGAGAATAAATAGTGGGCTTCTGGAGCAGAGGTGCATTCTCAAAGTGACTTTATAAAAGCTTTCTCCTCACTCCAGTCTTCTCCCCACTCAGCAGCCTCCTTGAGATCTCATGTATCATTGTTTTGTGCACACTTTCCATGAGATGAGTTTAATAGCATTATAAAAGTCACATTGTGCACAAATTGGGAACTTCAGCGCCTCGGTAACTGCTCTGATGCATACACACTTGCAAAGTTTTTCAAAGCAGAAATGTTGAAGGCACTTCAAGGCACAAAAACATCCTTGGGTAAATTACTTCCTATTAGTGTGTCACATATATCTTATATATGACTCTGGTTTCATGAAGTGACAGCCACGCTTGACAATAAAACTTTGCACTCTTTTTTATTTATATTTTTCCTGATTTTTTTATTTCTTCCAAGTATATAATGTCTGATGCTAAACCACTTATCTTCCTGCTACCAGTGAGACCAGCACTGCCTACTTTGCTCACCAATAAGCTAGAGCACTTCCACCCCACACCTCCATCTGAACCACCACTGCTCGTTAAGTCAGAGAAGAGAAGGAAATGTGGATAGTTTTGAAAGATGGATAGGTTGTAAGTCCTGTGACCCATTTAACATTAAAGTGGAAAGACATGAAAGAAAAGCTGAGTATCTGAAAAAGAGATGTTTCCTTGTCTGGATACATTCCACCTTAGATTACAGAATATCACCCTTTTTTCAATATCTTGAAGGTATATAGCAAGAACAAAAAGCACCAAACCTTCCCTCTCACCTATAAAAGAGGAAGAAAGAGGCAGAGCTTCTACCCACATGAATCCCCAAACTGTCTGCAACCCTCCCCCTTTCCAGACATTGATTCCAGAGTGAGTAATTTGGTTTTCAATTTTTTAATGAAGAATCTGATCTCCTTTTTTTTGTTGTGTTTTATGCTTCTGCATAATGGGACACTGAAATTGAAAAATCAGTTTAAGTTCAGGTTTACAATCTATTTCACTTCCTCATTTCCAATTACAATTTTGGAATATTTTGTTGTTTGCATTTAAGGCATCATATGGAGATATTTAACACTTCATATATAGTAGGTTAAATGACAATTTTAATTGACTGTTAGGGAAGTTTAGAAATAGATAAAAACTAGGAAAAGATAACTCCATTTTTTCTACTTTTCTGCCCCATACACCATTTATGCATCACTTTGAAATACAGAAATTACACCTCCTTAACAAGTTCTGATCATTTAAATAGCCCTTCTTTAATTTCCTCTAGAGTGTATTTCTGAAATTTTATGGCTGAGAGAAAAATGGAGTAGATACAACTAAATTACAGGAAATAGAATTGTATCAAACCTACATACTAATCCTTAACTAAACTTACAGTGTCCATTTAACTGAACTATGAACTCTCTGTTTACAACTATGGGAAACATTTCCTAAATAGTTCTCTTTCCAGTTAAATTCCTAAACATGGTCACCTCTGGCCAGAGGAAAGTATGGGAGGGAAAGTTCAATAATTAATAATAAGTTATTTGAAAAGTTACATGAAAAATCTTTCCTTTCAGACCTTCAAAAAAAAAAATCTAATTTTAATCTAGGATTGAATGTTACAATTATGTTCACTTGGAAATTTATTTTTTCTTTA
>VWZS01004325.1:14281-32175 GCA_013397075.1 Rhabdornis inornatus | reverse complement strand
GAAGGAAGGAAGGAAGGAAGGAAGGAAGGAAGGAAGGAAGGAAGGAAGGAAGGAAGGAAGGAAGACAAAGGCAGAATCTCAGGCAAGGCTGAATCCAGGGAGACTGCAGTGGACTATAAGGCTAAACCTAATCAGAGAAAGTTTTATTCCCAAAGGGAGTTGCATTGAAAAGGAATAATTGACTACAGAACAGAAAGAACCGATTCATATTCTTTGAAGTCAAATCAAATTCTTCATCCTGAAAACTTCCTTTCACAGATTAAGGGCCAAGTTTTCTTCTGCATTCTGTGAAGCACAATAAATTACCCTTGTATGAGTGAGACGAAAACCTGTCTACAGGCATTTGATTCTTAGATCAAGGAAGCAGAATATTTTTATATGCATTGATTATTCTGCTCACCATTTCACTGCATAAAATCTTGATATGACAATTCCTAATCTCTATTTTTCAGTGTATTTATTCTTATATTCTTGAAAAAACATTTTTGCTCATTCCAGTAACACCTCAACGAATGTGCCCACCAGGGTTAGTTAGATCAAGCCCTTTCTTATTCCTTCTTCTGATAAGAAAGTGGTTATTTTTTAAACTACTCTTTCATATCAAGGCAGTGTGAGTTGTCTCTAAGACCAGCAGAAGGAATGCAGAAGTGCACTTGACACCCAGAGTGGAAAGCATTACAATTTATACAATGGCTCTTTCTTATTTCAGAAAAACTGAGGACAGTTTCTTCTTTCACAAGAAGTCTTTGCACTAATAGACTTGGCGTGTTTATGATCCCCTGGTTTGCCTTTCCATAATTTATGAAGTGAGGCTCAAGACTCTGAGCTTGATGTAAGAAAGCAGAATAAGGAAGAGAGGACATAAATGTTTTCTTTCCATGAGCAAAGGAATATATAGGATGGTGGTGGTAACCTTTCATTGGGAGCATAGATAGGTGTATTTATGTAGATGGGAACTATCAAAAAGCAGTTGGGAATACATTCTTGAAACAAGGCAAAGTCTTACCCACTTTTAACCTTGCACACTTTCCTGCACTTGCATCAAGTGAGCCTCCAATGGTACAGGACCTCTGAGTAGAGAGCTCTCTGTACAAGCACATCAGAATCTGGGCCAACACATCACAAGGAAAGAAAGGAGAGACAGCTGCCTTGAGTAAAGCCAGAACAACATTACCAAGCTGTGGTCTTTGGGAAATTCAGTCCTTTTCCTACTGTTTGTGTGGCCTTTGATGATACAGATTCACCTTTGCAAAAGACATTTTGCGGCAGACAGTTCAGATTGCTGTCCTTTAAATCCAGACATTACAACCAGCTGGAAGTCTGCAATGACCTCTTCCATGGCAGAGCAGAATAAATCAGTGACAAAGTGTTAGAATCATTGCAAGAACAAAAGAGGTCCCTCCCTCCTGGAGCCTGTATTTTAACCTCTTTAGATGAGATTCGTTACCTCATATGGTCCTCTGAAAGTTAGACATCAAAGTCTAAGCTAGCCATTTGTGATTCCTTAAGAGTCAACAGAAAGGGACACAAACCTCCAGAAGGGCAGTTCACCTCGAATTGTCTTTAGGAATGAGTCAGCAGCACTGCCCTCTGCATGACCCATATCTGTTCTTTGACTACAATGGATGGTGAGGGCAGTCCATACCTGTAAACTTCAGACACTGAATTTATATATGAGGACTCCGACTTTCTATATGGTATTCCAGATTTCATTCCTGTGGGGTCAAACACACGAAATTATGAGGTCCACATATTCAACATTTGCCTCTTATAAGTACTTGGATAGGTAACATAATCACAATATTGAGTTGAGGACTGATTTGAATGCAGAAAAGACTTATGCTGGTCAACTTAGTTATTGTGGAAAAAATGTACCATAAACATAAAGCCATAATATCAATCTCACTTTTATGTCCACACACATACACATACTCACACACACACACACACAAAGAAAAGGAAACAAGGTAAATTTGGTCTCAATTTACGTAGATGGATAATAAGACTTTCAATTATTGTTGTATTATTTGTTAGTATGTGGATGAAAGATTAGGTGACAATATGCAAAATATATTTTCTGCATATTATAATATTTAGTAATGTCATTCGATTTTTTATATGTTTCATTAAATTGTTTTGTGGCTTTATTATCTACCCAGATGCACAGCTCAGAAATACAATTATTCAGATTTAGCAGCAATAAAATTTGGCATGCATTTACTTGTATTCAGAATTCCTGCACGCTAAAGAGAAATTACTGCATTCTCCCCACATAGCTCGGTTCTCATGCCTTCACTGAACCATTCATTAGAAGGAGCACATTATAGAAAATACACCATTTATGTTAAGAAACCCTCTGATAACAGATGTATTTGTACAAAGCAAATATTTCAATATATCATAGCCTTTTGATCATGACTATAATAGAAGCAAACCTATACACATTTTCTGTAATGCATATCTCTGTTATATGATTATTGGGGGGGGTAGTGAAATGAGTGTTATAGATTATATGTTGTAAGAAAAGGCACCTACAGACAGAGGTTGACAGTCCTTTGAAAACATTATTGAATACAATACAAATTGTTCCATTTTATAATAAATGTTTTGAGGTTGCATTAAAAGGCATGTCTCCTAGCTGAAGCATGGGGAGCTTTCCTATAGACAAGTCGTTCCAGCTTTGTTTTGCCTTTGCTATGTTTCATAAATCAAGCACTCAAATATACGACACAATGTCCTGAAGTCGTCTCCTGTCCCCTGTAGTTGCTACTGAGTCTGTTCCTGATGGATAGCAGGGTAGGGAGTAAGTCAGCGGTCGTGTCCTAGCAGGGGAGCTCTCAGCAGTGGTGTCTGCTGTGCTCTGTGAGGCTGCACACAGCACCTTGGGGCCCTGCTTGGACCTCAACTGATGATCCTGGGCAGAAGCATCCCAGATGTTTTAGTGTGTGTTTTTTTGTAAAAGCATCCCAGATGTACAGAGTCTGTAGTGCAGACCTGCTGGGCTGAAATGGGCTGTAACTGCTTATCAATACAAGTAAATACAGTAAGGGGAAAGTGATACTGCTCCGTGTTCCTTCCACTCCACCTTCCAACAGGAACTGTAATTCCACCACTGAGTAAGTGCTTTCTTTCACCAGTGTGCTGCTTCTCACAACACCTCCGCAAGAAGTGCATCTCCTAGTGCAGAAGAGCACTAATGAACTTCAATTTGCTGCCCGGGAGTAAATGGGAGGATGTTCAACAACAGGAACAGCTCCTGACCAGTGCTGGATCAGGCCACACCACCTGGTCTTTGCCCACTCTCAGTGTCAGTGACACTCTGAGGCAAGAGTTTGCATTTTAGGGGGTCTCCCAAGGCACTGCCATGTGCTACACTGGGGAGCCCCAGGTCTTTGGCCCTTCCTTGGTGCTATCAGGACTGTACCATAGTTGGTGTTACTGCTGATGGATACCTTGAAGTTTCATGTCTCTCACACACTCAAGCTGTCTCCCATTTCTGCCCACCCATCACACAGGTAAACTTTATCTTGTAAGCCTGTGTAAGAGAGGAGACAACACAACCTGAGCAGATGTGATTTAAGATTTGGATACCTGAGGTACAACATGGACATCTCCAAGGGACAATCCCTAACTGATGTGGGAGATTTACAGAGTATCAGAAACGGACTGTGCCTTTTTTTCTATTATTTCCTTGTAGAAGAAGAAAGGCCTCCAAGCAGCAATATTGGTCTGAATATCTCTGCTTTGCAAAAGCCACAGATCTCACCATCTTCTTTTTCTGTGGGAATTAATAAAATGTAGAATAGCATTTTATTTCTTAAATTAATAACTTCTGCTTCAGCATTTCTGATTAGGGTATAAAAGCTCTATTACATGAATGAAATCAGTATAATCTTTTTTGCTTAAATTTACACACAAAATAGAGATAGCTTAAGTTCCCATTTCTGCAGAGGTATAGATTTTTTTTTTCTTTTATCCTAATGGATAGAATTTCAGACAATTATGTTGTTTATATTTTAGAGACCAAACTATTTTTTTATGTTAATTTCAAATAACTCTATTGACTTCAACAGAGTTACAGTGGATTTACATTACTATAAATGGTAGTACTTGTTGGTCCTTAAATGACTATGGGGAGTTTGGATTACCCAATGGATTTGGCAAACCACACTCAATAATTTTGCTAAAAATGTCTTTATTCCTGAGGCCATTTAATATTTATGCACTTGTTTCAAGCTTGTTTCTAAAGAGTACAATGATTTATTATGAACCAACACTTGCACAATAAGCTATAATAAAACAGCTATTTAGGTTTGCTTATGTTTACCACAAAATCAGTTCAAGGCATCTGAGAATTTTCCTTGGTTAAAATAAAGTATATCCAATATAATGAAGAAATCTTACTTGCTATAATTCATAAGCTTGTAGGACAGACAGCAAAGTGCCATGGTTTGACAGATGCCAGTGGATATTCACTGCCCACCACATTTTCCCCTCTTAGTGTTTCCCTGTTCGTCTTCTCCCTCCAAATACATTATCTTTTGAAATTCGGGACAAGTCTTACCAATAGTGAAGAAGCAGCAATCTCTTTCAGTTTTTCTTGGCTGAGTTATTTCACTTGAGGGGTAATGTTCTGGGAGTTTCTAAATTGTAAAACAAACAGATGGTTGTCATTTATGTATGGTTTTCAATCTGTACATTATAATCTTTCCATTATTATTTCGGAAAAGTATCTGAATAACTTCTTCAAACCGTGAATCACCTCTTTCAACATCTCTGCCATTTCCTTGGACAGGTACATTGTGTCAAGAGAGGAGAACTCTTGCTCTTCATACATGATTTGACCCTACACTGAGGTCATTGAACATTCTCCCACTTACACTGGATAACTGAGTGTTAAATGAGGATAACTTACACTGGATAACTGACTGAGGGCTAAATGAGACCCTTGACAGAGTCAGGGTCAGTAAACAGAAAGATTTAGAAATTATATTTTAATTTACTTTAATTTATTTTAATTTAATTTAATTTACCTTATTTTAAAGACTCGGACTCTAAATTCTACAGACTCAGAAAAAATATCATATTGATGACTGATATTGAAACCAAAGGCAAAAATCTGAGATCCCAGACTTTGAATCTTTCCCTTCTGTCAAATGGTGCTTTTTAGTAACCAGAGATGACGTTGATTTAATTTTTCACTATGTTCTATCCACCTATTTTGTTGTCCATCAAGCAAGAAACATTAGTCATTACTCTGACAACAATAGAAAAAAAATGGCTAAAATAGAGGTCTGATATATATCAGCTGCTGTTATTCTTATTGCAAGTCAAGAGAATACAATTTCCACAAATTTGCTTGGACTCATAAAGTCTCCTGCTCAGAGATACACCTGGGGTTTTCAAAGCTACATCAAAGCACAAGCCCTGCCACAAGAGGAGAAACATTGCTTGAATCGTCAGCACCTGCATTATGCATACCCACTTCCTTCCCTTTGATGACATCAATGAGATCAAAATGGGTTCAGCTCTCAGAAGGGAGTGTTGTGGCTCAGTCATAGGTGTTTGGGCCAGAGAGAAATCGTGGAGAGAAACTCTCCACCTTCAGGCTATGCAGTAAGGTCACCAACAAGCAGTTGAAAGCAATTTATTGCATCATCCTCTCTTCCAAGTTTTCTGCATTCCATGATGTCACACAAGCAAAAGATTTTTCATTTAGCAGAAATGCTTGCCGTGTGGCAATTTTCGCATCCTTGGAAATAAAAAAAAAAAAAAAGAATGAACAGCCTAGAGGACTGGAACAATTTTGGAAATCCATGAAAAGAGAGAGAGAAGTTATCACGAAACGACTGAATTTTGTGGCCATTGCAACCATCAGGAAATATATCTAGTTAAAAAGGAGGCTAAAAAAATCTGATATAGTCTTATTGACATGAGACTGCTCAAGTGAATAAAGCACATATACTGGGATACTGAAGAAGGAAGTATCTCCAACTTACAGGTGTTTCCAAACTGAACAAAAATACAATGTGTCCTATCATCCTTAAAGAGAAAAATAGGACTGAATATGGGAAAAATAAAGGTTAGGTTTAATGTAAAATATTTCCTGTTTAACAAGATAGAACTTTGGCATGTGCTTCTACAAATACCACAAATCTCCGCACATTCAGGAGGCATAATTTCCACACTGATGTTTAGGTTGATTTCAACTCCTGACCCAGGTCCCTACAAAAAAGCTGTGGACAGCAGAGAGCTGAGCTAGTTGTCATGGCTCTGTTGTGGGACACTAGAAGTCCAAAATGGATGGATTTTGGCAGCCTCAAACAATTGTGAGCATAAAAACAAATACATGATTTAATTTGATGTGTTTAAGTCAATTGCGTAAGTCATCACTAGTCACTCTACAGCAAAAGAAAGGAAAATGTCACAGTTGAGCAATACAGAAAACTGACCACCAGTCTGACTATCCAAACCAGTTACAAACAGAGAAGCCACCTGGATGTCAATGTGATCAAGTCTCAGTAAAGAACTGCAGAGAGAACACATTCATTTACAGGGGCCCAGCCACCAGTTGCTCTGTGAAAGGCAGAATGTACTTATTTAATAAGAGGCAACTACTTTTCATTTTGTCCATAAACCACGTGTAACCATCTCATGACTTCCTATTGTCATGCTCAATTTTTATTTTTTTTTTTTTTTTATGTGATGTGTGAGATAAAACTAAACTGCAGACACTAAAACTTAAGTTCTTCTCTGGAACATCTGGTGGAAGTGTGAAGGAACATGGTGCAGAGGTTTCCTCTAGAGGTTTCCTCTGAGCTTATTCTTTGATTTAATACAAACAAATTCCTTAAAAAAAAATCATACTGTACTTGCTAAACAACTACTCTGAAAGAGAAGCTGCACATTTGGGAGGTAAAACATAATATCCCAGTTCTGGTGAGACAGCACCAGGGTGACCAAGCTGACTGTGCTGCCTGGTGAAGGGTATGTAGGATAAAAGTAATCTGCTCAGACCATTTCCATTTTTCCTACTTTGTGGCTGCACTCAGACATTGCAACTAATTCTGGGAATCTGCTAGGGCCAGTTAAGAATTGAAAAGCCTAAGAAAAAGCTAAAAGATCTATTAAAACAAACAAACAAAACAAAAAAACCCCACAAAACCCAAAAAAAAAAAAAAAAAACCCAGCTAGACAAATATAAATTGACATTTAAGAAGTTGTCAAGACTTGCTATACATGCCACAAATTTAAGTCCAGTCCAAGTCAAAAAAATCCAATGTCACTGACTCAGGGAGAAAAAAAGGCTCTCTGGAGCAAAGCTGACATAGGTCTGATTATGCTGACAGAGGAGAATAAAGTACTTGTTCTAGAATATTATTCTAACTTCCCTGAGAGCTTACTAGGAGACATTATGGCTAAACAGGTAATCAGACATGCCAAATCTATTTTTGCTAAATATAGTACACCTGCAATCAAAAAGTCTGACAGCAGGCTACAGTTTTGTACTTTACTGATGGGAATTAGATATATTGAGAGTAAAGAGGCCACCAGTATCCATCCTGTGGTTTAATGAAGTTGTCTTCTTAGAACCATAGAATCATATAATTTTTATTATACTGAAAAAATCCCAACATGGGAGTCCAGTCATTAACCCGGTGCTGTCATGTCCACCACAAACCATATCCCTAAGAGCCACCTCTGCATGTCTTTTAAATAGCTACAGGTATGATGACTCAATCACATCCCTGGGCAGCCTATTCCAAATTTTGACAACCCTTTCCATAAAGAAATTTTTCCTAATTTTCTATCTAAACCTCCCCTGACACAACTTGAGGCCATTTCCTCTTGTGTTGTTGTTGTGACTTGGTACAAGGGACTAAACCCCACTTCTTTTTAGATGCTTTCAGAGAGCATTAAGGTCTCCTTTTCTCCAAACTAAGCAGCACCAGCTCTTTCAGCTGCTCCACATCAGACTTATGCTCCAGCTCCATTTCTCTTTGCTAGACACTCTCCAGCACCTCAATATATTTCTTTTTGTGAGGAGCCCAGCCTCTTAAGCAGGACAGTCTGCCCTCCAGAAATCCAAGGTGTCAGTGTTGCTGACTCCATCCTGCTTACTTCTCTAAGAATCAAAAACTCTATTATTCCATGATTACTATGCCCAGGGCACACTCTGACCACCACATCACTGACCAGCTGTGGCTGCCTGACCAATTCAGTGGCTTTCTGCATTGGGTGACTGCATCAGTGGACAAGGGAAGGGATATAGATGTCATTCATATGGACTTCTGTAAAGCCTCTGACATGGTGGCCCTCAACATCCTTCTCTCCAAATTGAGATGGATTCAACAAGTGAACTGCTAGATGGATAAAGAATTGATTTAATGGTTGTCCCATTGCCCCAAGATGAGCTCAAAGCTTTGGCCCAGTCCCAGAGATTTGCCATCACAGGTGTAAGTGAAACCCAGTGGGATTGAAGTGCCCTGTTGGGGGGTCACAAGGGCTTACAGGTGCTTCAGGGGGGCAGGCAGGGCAGGAGGGCTGGAGAGGTTTGTTACAGAAGCGCTGGAATGTGTGGAGCTCACAGCTGACAGTGGTGGCACAGCTGAGAGCTCTGGGTAAGAGTCCAGGGACAAACAGATAATGAAGATGCCATTGTGGGAGTCTGCTGCAGACCTCCCAGCCACGATGATGTCTGTGGGATCCTCAGGACATTGAACCAGTGCAAGGAGTCCCTCAACTGCTCTGGTGAGACCCACCTGGAGTACTGCCTTCGGCTCTGAGCAAGCTGGGCAGTGGTGTCCCTGCTCATGGCAGGGGGTTGGAACTGAGGGGTTTCTAAGGTCCCTTCCAACCCAGTCCATTCTGCGATCACATTATTACCAACCAGTCCCTTGTTATCTGCCTTGGCCTTCCCCTTGACCCTCACCCATAAACGATCAACTGCCATTAAGCTCTGGACCAAAACACTCCCTAACACACGTGGCTACCCCACCACCTCTCCTTCCTTGCCTTCTGATGAGGTTAAAACCATCTGTTGCAGCCCACCAGTGCTTCAAAAAGCGAAACCATGTTTCTTCCTGTTTATTCCCTCATTATTCCCTGCAGCTGGAAGGGTAGAGGAGAGCACTGCTTGTGCTCCTGAGCCCTTAGCCACTCATCCCAAGGCCCTGAAGTCTCTCCTGGTAGCTGTCAGACTACTTGCTGAAACTTCATGAGTGCCCTGGGAAATCAATAGTGAATAATGATCTCTACCAGAGAAGGTCTTTCCCTTCATGTTGATAACTGGGCCCAAGGGTGTTCCCTAAGGAATGGGGCTGGGCTGCAGCCATAGACACACCTGCTGGAAGGAATTCCTACTGGGAGGAATTCTGTTCCCTCTGTCCCTTCAGTCAGTGTGCTCAATCAGGTGGGGAGAAGACAGGGACATGTGTCCCGTCTGTCTGTCTGTCAGGAAGGGGAAGTCAGGGTGCAATACCAGTCTGTCTCACATTCCCTAACACTCCTCAGACTACTCCTCTCCTCCTGGAATGCTGTCACCAGACAGAGGAGCTTCTCTGCCTCTCCCACTGGCATAGGAGCAGGGTCACCCTGCAGCTGGGTGTCCTTCCAGAGCTCTGCCTGGGTGGTTGGCTCAGTCAGGGTGGGCATGGAGCTCACAGATGTCCTGCCTTTCTGCCCTGTGGACACCACTGCTCCCTGATGGAGCTGACAGGGCTGCAGTGCCCTTCTTGCATGCCTTTCTGCAGGAAATGACAGCCAAACTGCCAGGCTATGCCCTGATGGCTGAGTTGTGCCCTGTTTTCCCACCTTACTGGTGTCACTCCTGGTTGCTAGTGCTCCCTAAGGTCTTATTTCATAGCCACCATTGCCACTGACCCCACCTGCCTTCTGCCATCCAAAGGCACATGTTCTGTGGGCTTCCAGCAGCTCTCCCATCTCCTCCTGAGTTCCCTCTGGTCAGGAAACTCTGTTGTTTCAGCACAGCACCAGAGTGTTCTGCTGCCAGTCCTGCCAGGACCAGAGCTGCTCACCTCAGCAACCTCAGGAAGACCAAGTGAAAGACATATACTGACAAAGGGACAGAGGCAAAATAAAAGGGAAATTTTTGCCAAATAAACCATCACACAGGCACCAAACAGCAAAGCAAGAAAACCCAAAAAGATAGTTGTCCCAGGACAGTTGAATCTGGTACTTCAGAGCAGCAATGGCACATTCTAAAGGAGTCAGTACTGGCAAAAATAGCAGGAGTGAACAAGCAAAGATTCTAAGCACTGATGAAAGTCCCAAGACTACTGATATCTCAGGAGAAACTCAGTAATTTAAGAAACTATAGAGGCCTGATTTAATTTAAATTTGTTACTGAAGTAAATATGATGGTTACAGATATTTGTGACAGGATATCATTTGCCAACTTTTTATAAAGTTGGTTTTTTTTGTTTGCTTGTTTGGTTGTTTTTTTTCCTTTACCTAGGACAGTAAAGCAGAAAAAATGTTGGGAACTGCACATTTAAATGGAAAACACAGGCATTGATTTATACCACCTTAGATACTTAAAATCAGGATCAAAATCTAAGCGAGTAAAACAAGATCCATTTCCGTCTAGCGGAGAAAAACTGACACCTTCATGTGGATGCTTTTCCACACTTCATTGCAGGAATCTAAACTGGGAAAAGTTTTTTTACCTCTCTCTCTGTGTCTCTGTCTCCCCATGGGCTATACAGGGAACACAGATGGGAAGTTAGGCTTAAGTGTCTTACTGTGTGGCATTTAGAATCAGGGGCACTGAATCCTGTCCTCGGACTCAAGGATGATGCTTGACTAACAGTATCCCTAGGAGACAGCTGTTTTCCATGACCTTTTCAGTGACCTTAGGGCAGGCCTTCAATAAGAAAGCTTTTTATCACTTCACCAAGGACTCCTACATGCTATGGGAGTCCGCTCCATCACCCTTTTGCGACATTGGATCGATTTCCCTGAGAGTCTCTACTACAGCTAGTTTCAAGGTCCCAAGTTAATTTTCTAGGTATTTTCATTTCCACACCCCTTGGAGTCCTCCTCTGCAGCAAACCAAAACCCAGGGAACAAAACCAGGGACAGGACATCTGCATTTCCCTTGGGTTTCATCTGTTCCCTCATGCATGGGGCTATTGGCTACAACTCTGTGCATATAAGATCAGGTTGCTTTGCATAGTGTCTAGCTCAGCATTAAACACTCGGGTCTGCAGCTTCCCGTGTCCTCCGAGATGCTGACAACCAGGGCACTCTTGAAAGGCAGCTGGGTGGCTGCTGGGGCTGGAGGCAATGCCTGGGCTTCTGCATCCCATTTTGAATCAGGCCCATGGTAGATAGCAAACAAGCATTGCTACCATCTGATGGTTGCTTGGGGAAGTGAGTTTAGATGCTGCAAATGTTCGTCTCGGAGAAAAAAAAAAAAAAAAAGAAGAAAAAAAAACCAGAAAAACACACACCACTCCCCGTTGCATCAAGAAGCACCATGCTGGCAGCTTCCTGGCTTGCAACAGGAAAGATTCACAGATTTGTGTTTTATTTCTAGCTCCTCTCACATGACTCTGAGGAAAACAGCATAGATGAGTAGAACTGAAAACTGAAGTCTTTTATATAATTAAATACTCATGTGAAGGGCAGAGGTGTATTTTTAACATTGTCAGATATTTTGCTCCCAGAGAATTTTAAAAAGCATTATATTTAAAAGCTGTTTTATTAACAAAGGAAAACATTCATTATTTTCATAATACATCTTAGTGGGAGGGAGGAGGAAAAGCACTAAAACATTCCTTTTGCTTCTTTTAAAAAGCATTTTTAAAAAAATACCTTCCTTTTCAGTGTATGGATAGATCAAAGGATTACTTTACAGTTCTTCATTGTTTTGATGGCATATCCTATATACTGGGAAACTGAGGCACCGCGATATTAAAGTTTAAAATCACAGATTTTCTATGAAAATGGCCAGTACCTGACCTTACTTTGCATTCCCTTTTGCATGTTCAAAATTCAGCTGTAGTGAATTCATCTGTCACTGAAGACTCAGCATTTTCATCAATTAGGATAATTGCCCTTCTTGCATATATTGTGTGGCCACAATGGTTTCTGCACACAGCACAGTTTTCATCCTTAGCTCCTTCTTGCCTTCTTGTCCCACACCCTGTTCATTTTTAATTAAATACGTCAACTGTCTAGTCCATTTTTAGTTTCCCTTCTTTCCTCCTCAACAGTACCTAATTCCAATTTATTTTTCACTCCTTCTCTGTTTTTCCTGCCGTGTAAATATCTTGTCCTGAGCTGTTTCTAACATTCTCAAGCCAGGTTTCTCTTTCTCATATGTCCAGCAAGCAATTTCCTCATCTTCTCCAGGCAAGACTCACTCAAGGAGAGGAGAAAGGATGTGTACCAGGGAAAGCAGAGGAGAGCCATTGCATTCTGGTACTGAAATGCTGAGTTTCACAGCCCACCACCCAAACTGCAGTTGGAGCTGAAATTGAATTTAGCAGCTGAAATTTAAGATAGCTCATACAACTCAAGGAGCTTGTAAATTTTAGAGGCCTGTATATCAGTCAAGTCCTGGTCACAGTAAGTGATCCAGTGAGATCTTGAATCTTTACTACAGCTTATCAGAGCTTTAGAGCTTAATTAACAAACTATTACCGGAAATCTGTAGATAGGATAAGCAATGTATTTTTTTGTAGTCTTGTTATCTGAAAAAAAAAAGCTTGTGATTTTGGACTTTTTGAGGGTTGGATTGGCTTATAATTTTTGATTTTGTTTTTATTTGGGTTTTTAGGGAAGAGACAGAGGGAACACAAGGTTACTGGTTGGTTTCCAGTGTTGTTTGTTTTTCTTTTGCTTGCTTGCCTTTTTTGTTTTGTTTTGTTTTGATTTTTGTTTTGTTTTTGTTTTGTTTTGTTTTGTTTTGTTTTTTGATTTTTTTTCTCCCTAAGAACACATGCAAGTACCCAAGATGTCAGAGCTGTATGGAACTGGATTTAGGGTGAAATAATGGGTAGGGTCATGAACCTTAGGAAAACCAGGGCTGCTTACCTGAGAGAAAATGGCTATTTTTTTGAGGTGACAAGACCCAGCAACAGCTCATGAATCCATTATCTGAACTATTACCTACTTTACAAAATGCCAAATTCTCCACTTAAGGAATAATTACAGTTACAAATTGCCATCGTTTGCATAGCTTACAAATCAGACACTTTAAAAATCCCACCAATTGAAAGCATGAGGCTTCCACATTGCCCACAAAACAGACAAATGCACAAGTCATGTAAGTTATCAAGAAACGGACATTTAAAGTGGTGTTACACTAAGAAACCAATTTTTGTATTTATTGCTCATCCTGATTTTGGTACCTAAATATACCCTGCAATGTAAGAAATGCCTAAGGTATAAATTCTTTGTAAAATTAATATGTATGGGAAATCTCATTTGAGGTAAACTGGCATGGATTTTTTATACATATTATGATTTGTTCCTGGAGAAAATGCATTTGTTTATGAGTTAAACAGTAAAAGGCTTTTGTGTACCTAGATCTTTGTGCATAATCTGAAGAGTGTCAGTTCTTCAGAGTTTGTAACAGAGCAGTTGTTCTTTCCATAATGGTGCTTAAGCATCTTATCATCTTTTTAGTACCATTATGCAGTTTTAAATTCTTTTCTCCATATGAGGTCTGGAAATTTCCTTCTCTATCTTAAGGTGAGAGAAAACTTAGACAAGAGAAAGCTTAATGATTTACCCACAATCATACAGGTAGCAATGAGGCAGCTGAAGTGGATTTTCTGTTTAATGTGCAGTGAGGACAATACTCTTACTCCATAAGTCCTAGAAATAAATTATTTGCCCACTGGCAGGGCTCAGCATTTTTCAGGGGTGTCCTCACTTACTGGGTGGCGTAGCTTGGAGTCTTAGATGGAAAAACTACAGTCACTGTGCTGAAACCTACAGCTCTTCCACAGACTAAAGCTCAGCCCCTGAAATCCTTGTACCTGGTAGCACCAGAGCTACACTTTCTCTAAACTGATGTCAGGGGGCAAAGGGTGGCATGAAGGCTTACAGACAATCAAGGCCAAATAGAAAATAATTTATATTTACATTGATGTTTGAGACAAGAATTAGCACCAACAACAATGATCCTAATGCAAAAAGAAAATAATGGAATATTATGGACATAAATATGGTGATACATTATTAAGTTACACTTGTCCTCCAAAAGTAAGGTTGAAGGAACTGGGGTAGTTTTTTCAAAAATGTGGGAGGCAAAGTAATGGTTCTTCAGTTCAAGAGCTGCCAAGGCAATGTGATGATTTATTTTTCAGAGGCACCATGAACAGTAAAAGAAGGCATGGACTTAAATTACAGCAAAGATTTAAAGTAGACACCGGTAATATGTTCTCCTGACGTGGAATAGTTAAGTAGGTGAGTAAACTGTTTGGGAATCTTGCAACATCTCCATTTCTGGAGGTGCTTTAAGACATGGTGGAGACCTGTCAGGCCTCAAACAGGCAGAAAATCAGCCTTAGAAGGACAAAGGAATAGATTATTTCATGATTCTACATCCTAACCCTGAGTTATCTTCCATGTCTTACTAACCAGAGTCGACTTTTGTTTCTTCTTAAACAGAAATTCTCCATAACATACAGAACCAGGAGACAAGCATATGATCTAGTAAACTGAAGACCTAATTTGGAAAATATTCATGAGATGTCAAGGCTAGGATATTTGAGGCAAAAATAGAACCATTCTCTTCAATGATTTATAAGATTGCTTTAGAGAGACAGGGTAGAACATGCACAGTGATGTAGTGAGTGAAAACAAAAGTAATTGTTAACATGTTGCATTTTGAAGAGTAGCGGCACCATTTGCCCTCCTGAATTTTGTATCAGTACTTCCATGAGCTCTCCTGATCAGTGCAGATGTGACTTTGGTAGGCCTAGGAAAGGCATGACCTCAGTTATTCCCTTGACCTAGAAATGTCAGGGTTAATCTATTCTTCCAATTTATATCTAGGTTGCCTGCCCTCCTTCCCTGGGAGTGTTTCAAGACAAACATTAAGCAACTGTTCAAAACTCCCAGCTGCTGTCTTATCCTCTCTTTGACAAACTCATGAGTATTTTATAAATATAAGTCTTCCTTTGATTTTTGCCTGCTGCATCAAGCCCCTCAAATTAAGGGTTACTATTTCATGAGACTAAAATAGTCTCGTGGGGCATGTGTCTCCAGCAGCACAGCACAAACAAGATGGTAACACTCTTCCACTTGCTTAATACTAGAAATAAAGTTGCCTGGGCAATTTTCACTGTAGGATAATTAGGAACTGCCAGGCAGTACAATTAGATGATGCCCCACTCTATCTAAACCAATTAAAAAGGTTTGTATTGTTTTGTTTTGTTTTGCTTACTTTAAACTGCAGGTAAGAACTTTAACCTAAGTGTCTTCTCTGTCATCTACACTGTAATTTGGTAGTATCCCAAGTGAGAACACATGTCTCACAGAAGTCATAGCATGGTGTTTTGAAAACAATTGGAATCATCTGCATATTCAGGTAACTAGTAGTTAAATTTCCTCAGTGTAGATGAACAGAGGGGACCTCTGAGAAGTCTGAAACTTTGCTAAAGGGCCTTCAGCTTTTTGGAAGGACATAAGGCCAGCAGTAATATGTGTGAACACCTCTACCATAGCTCCCAGCAACCTTACAAATAGCCATAAAATCCATATTTCAAGTCTGGGATTGAAATATGTCTTCTGTCAAATATTGTTTCCACTGGTTTGAAAAGCAAGTCTGGAAGAACATGAATTCTGCTGGTTCTGTTACCCAATATTTCACATATTTTTTGTTGAGCTTATTTTCTCTACAAAAATCTATGACTTTTTGAGAGTCAGAATAGGCCAAAAATGCACCTATTTGAATGTTTCAAATAATTTTTGGTAAGGGCTGGAAAGGAATGGAACATTGGGGGATGTTTAGTTGCTTTGCTGTACATGTTAAATCTTGGTGCCGTTTGTGATGCTGCAGCACTCTGCCTCACGTCTTTGCCTCATGTATTTTTCTTCACAGCTGAATTCATTAGCTGAATTGCCCCTTTAACCTCCTTTATCTTCACCTGAATTTTCTCCCTTGCCCTGCACGAGTCCTGCAGTACAATCCAGAACCTCAGATGGATCAGTAACTTTAGAAATCCTGTTTTATTCTCCCCCACTGTTCTCAGACATCTGTCTTTGGCCAAGAGTTCTCCACCACTGAGCTCCATCTCATCCCATACTACAGCCTTGTAACTCATCAAACATAATTTATTCATTTCGCTGTTGTGGTAGGGTTCAGCCTAGAGAAGAATTTCACTGAGCTGTATGAACAATGTAGGAGAGTTTCTGTTGCTGAAAAATTTATATTCAAAAGAAACAAATAGTGAGGGAAATGCAGTATTTTTGTCATATTTTTTTCTGAGGTTGAGTGGGAACATCAAACTATTGCCTTCTGTTCACACAAGAAATCTCTTATGTTTTAAAATACTCTTTTTCCCTACCTAGGCTACAAAATCCACTTCCATTTCATCAAGGTTTTGTACTATGCAAATATGAGAAGACACTCATATTTTAGAAGTTCCAATTCATTCCCAGCCTTCATCTTTAAACAGATTTATTTGTTGGATGGTTCAGTGGGGTTTTTTTTCATTTTTATTTTTCCTTTTCACTTTCCAAAATTGTTTGCTTTGACTTCATGCTGTTAAAAATAAAACCTGCGATCACCTTCACGTAAAATTTTGTCTGTGCTCCTAATTTCTTCTGTTTTCTCTGTGCTTTGGCCACTAGAGGGTAGCACAAACAGCCTCCTGGAGCAGAGGTCCAGGGACCCCCCAGAAGGACCACGGGGGACAGGAGAGGTGAAGCAGGGAATGTGGACAGAGGTCTTTGCCTCTGCTCAACTCAACAGAGAAGCCACCCCTGAACCAGGTGGGTCCAGATATGGATCATTCCTATTAACCAAGCCTAGGCGTGGTTTTGAGGGGATAAAGAAGGGCATTCATGCAGATATATTAATGATTTTCAGCAGAGGTTTGTTTTATTTAAAAGAGAATCTGTTTGTGTTTAACCCTTTGGGCAGCATTCATTTGGATGTGATTGAGACTGCCTGATACATTAATTGTAAAGTTCATAGGAACAAACTGGATAAACTCAATGATGGTAGAATTAATGAGTGTGATATTGAAAAAAAAAAAAAGTAACCAAAACATATGAATAAAGTGGGAGTAGTGACAGCATACCTCTGCAAATTCACATGTACACTACCCTGGATTCTCTGAATTGTTTAGAAATCTTGCTCCCACTAATAACCCTTTGGCTTATAAGTCACATCACTGCCTCCTGACTTTGCTTTAAGAAATGTGTTATATGTCAATCCAAAGGATGAAAGGCTTACTAGCCTGCATGCCCCAAGCCTGAAGCATAGCCCAAGACTGAGAGGAAAGGAGATAGAAGCTCAGGAGATAGAGTAAATTTCTTGTGTAGATACTAAGAAACAGGTCAGACCTGGTGTAAAAATTTTCTCCCTTCTAATGAAAACAAAAAGCAATAAAATACATTATCCAAGCTAGGATTCTGTCCACCTTGTCTGTCCAGATCAGAAAAGAGAGTGAAGAAGCCAAGTCAAAGAGGGCAAAAACACAGCTGTTGTGTATACTGACCTCCAGATATCCTGTAAACTTTACCTGCTGTACAGAACTGAAAAAACAGCAGCAAAAAACTTTAGAAATTATCCAGGACAGAACAGGATGCAACAGCTGAGCAAGGCCTATTATAAAGCAGTTTTCATAAAGTCTCTACAGTAGGCCAAGGAATTGCAAAAAAAAAAAAAAAAAAAAAGGGAAAAAAAA
>VWZS01004319.1:137566-147800 GCA_013397075.1 Rhabdornis inornatus | reverse complement strand
GGAGCTGGATAAATCCCAGAGGATAAATAACCTGGAAAACAGGAGTTTCACATGTGAGGATAAGTCCGGGGCTGGATAAATCCCAGAGGATAAATAACATGGAAAACAGGAGTTCCACATGTGAGGATAAGGCAGGAGCTGGATAAATCCCAGAGGATAAATAACCTGGAAAACAGGAGTTCCACATGTGAGGATAACTCAGGGGCTGGATAACTCCAGCTCAGCGATGCGTCACCGCTGTCTCTGCTCTGCCCGCTGGGATGAACCGTTCCCGTCCCTTTCCCAGATGTGTTTTATTCTTATCCCGCCTGCTCTGAACATCTGAAGACAAAGGCAGCTAATTAACAAATGAAATCAGCAAACTGTGCAGGCCCAGCAGCTGGCAGGAGATGATCCAGCAAATCCAGCCTGGATCGTGCTGAGCCGTTTTTGTGTCTGCGCCTCTCGCGGAGCTCAGGTCAGGGCTGTGGGGATGCTGATCCGTGTTTCCCGCTCCCAGACAGCTCCATGCCTTTGGAATTCTGCACGGCGAGGATTTTGACAGCATCTGCCACACTCTGTGCACCTCCACTCCACCATGATGATGAAATTCCCAGGGAATTTGGATTAGACCCATTTTGATCAGCTTAGGTTGAGTTTTCCGTTTGTTCGAGAGCTTAGGGATGTGTGAGGGGAATTCTTCCAACCCAGTGTTTGCCATGCCTGGGTTTTAGGGAGTGTTTGGTTCAATTCAGAGATTAAAGACTGAGAAATTGATCCTGATGGTGGCACAAACCTCTGTGGGAAACATCTTTCCATAATTATTTTCATGTTGATTAAGAGATTTTAACCGTGTAGCAGCACCCATGATGACTTCAGTTTGATTTAAAGAGTGATTAATCTGTTGGCTCCTCGTAATTTCATCAACCCAAAATGAAAGCTTTAGGGATAATTTTTCCCTTTTCCGTAAAACAGTGAGGAGATTCATCTTGTTGAGCTTCCCAATGTTAAATCTTTACAGGTTTATTTTTGTGCGATATATGAAATTATTGAATCATGGATGGTTTGGGATGGAAGAGACCTTAAATCCCATCCTATCCCATCCCATCCCATCCCATCCCATCCCATCCCATCCCATCCCATCCCATCCCATCCCATCCCATCGTGTATTATACCCTCTAGATATACCTTTTCTAGTTATACCGCGACTACTTCAACCCCTAAGTTTGTCTGGAGAGCCTTTCCAGACTCACCTGGTGTGATGACCATCAGTTCTCTTTTGTGACACTCTTGAGACTGGGACAGGGAATTTTTTTTTTANTCCCATCCCATCCCATCCCACCCCTGCCATGGACAGGGACCCCTCCCACTGTCCCAGGCTGCTCCAAGCCCCATCCAGCCTGGCCTTGGACACTTCCAGGGGCCTCTCTGGGTGACCATTCCAAGCCCTTCCCTTCCCTCCCAGCTTTCCAAATCCCTAGATATTCCTGTGCTGCTGGTAAAGAACAACCACCCCCAGGCACCCGCGTGCACAGAGCTTTAAGTAGGGGGATTCTAAAATCTGTTCAGAAAGTTGAATATCAATTAGTGCTGATTCAATCAGAATTGAAGCTGGAATTCTGGAGGACTTCCATGAGCACTGGGATCAGGTGGCTTTAAACAAACTGGCTAAAGGCAGGGAATTTTGGAGTTTCCCTGCAACGTTCCTGCAGAATCCCTTGTCCAAACACCGTATTTTTCCTGCTTTTTCTCTTTTCCAGCTCTCACACGACCTGAGCAAAGCCCAGCCTTATGCAACCACCCAGTCACACATTTGTGTGACCCTCCCCAATTCTGGGAACGTTCAGGGAAATCTCCCAAAATTTGGGAGCATTCTTTGCCCTCCTGGTAGTGCTAGTGCCTTTGCTTCAGTGTAGCTGTCGGGATTTTTCCAGCACTACCATTGGAAAAAAAATCCATCAGGTTCTGCAGATGGGAATTTTCCATTAATTGACCATTACGAAATGCTTTGGCAGAGGCTTTGCTGCAGTTCCATTCCCAGCTTGGGTTTCTTGGAGCTTTCCCGATATTCCTGTCAAAATCCATCCCTTGCCATAGTTCAGGACTTCCTTGGAAGGGATTACCTGGAAAGGGACTGGGGACAAGGAATGGAGGGACAGGACACAGGGAATGGCTTCAAATTGGAAAACGAGAGATTTGGGTGAGATATTGGGAATTGGGAATTGCTGGCTGGGCTGGAATTGCCAGAGCAGCTGTGGCTGCCCCCGGATCCCTGGCAGTGCCCAAGGCCAGCTTGGACATTGGGCTTGGAGCAGCCTGGGACAGTGGGAAGTGTCCCTGCCCATCCAGGGATGGCTCTGGGGTGGATTTAAGATCCCTTGCAACCCAACCCATTCCATGTTTCCATGATCCAGCATGGACCTGTTCCAAGAGAGCGGATTGGACAAGCAGGTGATGACATCACAGCTCCTGGAATCACGGCGTAATTCAGAATCATTCATCTCAAATGACCTCTTGTCCAACCCCCTGCTCAAACCAGGGCCACCTTCAAGGTCAGATTCCTCAGGAATGTGCCCAGCCAAGCTTTGGACGTCTCCAAGTGTCCCATGGCCCCTCTGGACACTTGTCTGATTGCACAGGGAATTTGTTTTCCTTATATCCAGGAGAAATTTCTCTTGGAGCAGCTTAGACCTCATGGTCCTTTCCTCTGCACCTCCAAGAAGAGTTTTTCATCTTCTCCAGAACTTCCTGGTAGCAAGCTGAAGACAGAAATTCCATCTGCTCTTCATCCCAGCTTCTCCTTAGTCTTCATCTTCTCCAGGAGTTCCTGCTTGGCATTTGAAGACAGAAATTGGATTTTCCCAACATCCAACCATCTCCAGGTTGACCAAACCCAGCTCCCTCAGGATCTGGGTGGCCTCCAGTCACCTTGGTGGCCTCCCCTGCATTGTTCCAGTTTATCCATGTCTGGAGCTGGACAGGGTGCTCAGGAATTCGTCTCACAAGGATGGGTTGGACAAGAAGGAATTTTTCCCTGGAAACAGCTGTCCTGCTCTTGCAGCCAGGGATGGAGGTGGTTTTAGTCTTGGTTTCAGTCCTGGATCCAGATTTTAAGGGATTTCCTGTACCTTGTCTTAAGTAACTTCACGAAAATGAAGCTGAGCCCAGATTTGGACCCCTTGGATCTTTTATCCAAGGATTCACCTTCATCCAAGGGTCAGAAATTGGAAGAGCATCCCTGGACTTGGTGATGGAGCTCATGGCCCCTTGTTTGCCATCCAGGGATGTGCTTCAGTCGGGATAACCTGGGAATCACTGTGGGAAACGTTCTGTTCTCCAGCAAAACTCAGGGAACAGCTGTTTGACCCTAAAAATTGCAGCGAGTTAATTTTCTCCTTTTTACTTTCAACTTCATGAGGAGGAGCCAGAATTTCTGAGCACTCTCAACCCTTTTCAAGCACTGCCGTGATTTCAAATAACCTTTCGAAGGAAACTGGAATCTCATTAGGAAATGCCATCCTAATTTGGAGCAGCAGATCCATCATTTGCTCCTGTGAGCTTAAATCAAACGTTCTGGAGAGGAGGACAAAGGTAACATTTATTTAAAATCCATGCCCCATTATGAGGCATTTTTGCTGGAATTGTTGGGAATTTTGGGAGAGGTTTTGTTTCTAATCAATCAAGAGACTCTCCAGCTTCACTCTTCTTATGCAAATTGAAACGGAGCAGCTCAGGGTGAATTTTTAGTTTTTAGATGCATTTTTAGTCTTTAGGTTTGGCCTTTTTTTCTGGAAATTTCTTTTCAGCATGGATTTTTGATGTGTTCTAATCTATTTATTTTATTAACAAAGTCCTTCCTTAAGAATTCCGTGGATTGCTGAGCTTTGGAAGAGGCTGCTCAGGGAAGGGGTGGAGTCAGCACTGCTGGAAAAGTTCAACCAGTTGTGGGTGTTGTTTTGGGGCCGTGGTTTAGTGGTGAACGTGGTGGTGGTTGATGGCTGGATTTGGTGATCTCAGGGGGCTTTTCCAACCTCAGCAATTCCAGGAATCTCCACCTTTGGAGAGGTATTCGAGGGTGCCTTTGGTTGCTTTTGGTCACGTGAAGATTTGAGAACCTCGTTCTCCATTTCGCTGAGATTTGGCCTCAAATAAACCTGACGAAACAACATTTTGATAATTACTCACACCAGACTTCGCAAAATTAGGGTAAAATTTGAGGATAAGGGAATAATTCACCCCTATGGTTTTAAGGAATTTTAAGGAACAAGCAGTGCTGAGAAGGTTCTGGAATGGTTGCAGCCAAGGCTGAGCTGTGCATGGAATGTTGTGTTCCTGTGTGCTTGGAGGGCACACCTGGAAATATTGAGTCCAGGATTCCAGCCCAAAAAAAACCATGGAATTGTGGGAGAGGGGATCACAGAGATGCTCTGAGGGCTGGAGCTGCTCTAGAGCCAGGCTGGGAGAGCTGGGAATGTTCACATGGAGAGGAGAAGGATCCAGGGAGAGCTGAGGGGACCTAAAGGGGCTCCAGGAGAGCTGGAGAGGGACTGGGGACAAGGCATGGAGGGACAGGACACAGGGAATGGCTTCCAGTGCCAGAGGGCAGGGATGGATGGGATCTTGGGAATTGGGAATTTCTGGCTGGGCTGGAATTGCCAGAGCAGCTGTGGCTGCCCCTGGATCCCTGGCAGTGCCCAAGGCCAGCTTGGACATTGGGCTTGGAGCAGCCTGGGACAGTGGGAGGTGCCCCTGCCATGGCAGGGCTGGGATGGGATGAACTTCAAGGTTCTTCCCACCAAAACCATTGGTTTCCAGGGATGGAGGGACAGGAGAAGGGGGAATGACTTTCCACATCCATAGAGCCAGGATTGATGGGATATTGGGAAGGAATTCCTGGCTGTGAGAGCGGTCATTTGGAATTGTGTGTTTTTATCCAGTACTCGGGAAAAACATGCTTTGCTTTCCTTGTTTTTCCTTGTTCGGTTTCTTTCCTTCCTCAATAAAATCATCCCTCCAGAAAAAGCTCAGAAAAACCCCCAGACCAGGAGTCTCCTTTATCCTGCTGGGATAAAGCCCAAATAAATTGCTTTGGTATCCTCATATTCCAAGGGCTATTGTGTTTTTATTCCCTGTGGAAGCCAATTCCTCGTTGTGGGCATCTCATTTTCTTGGAGCTGCTGCAGTGGGAGTAATTATCTGATATCTGTATTTTAATCAAGAGAAATGTGTTCCAAAGCTCGGGATGAATTTACCTGCTGGAAGTTAAATGCCTGTAACTAAAAGCAGGGAATCTGCATTAAATTGCTGCCTTAAATTGCAGCTTTAAAAGCAAACAGCTGCGTGCACATGATCCACGGACTCCTGGATCCTGCCATTTGGATGCAAATCAGGCTGTCTATTTATTGCCAAAGCTTTATAATTTTGTGGAAAAGAGTTAGAAGAAACAAGGAGTAAAGCTGCGAACCAGACGAAACTGCGGCAATCATCGCACTATAATAGAAATGTGATTGACATTAGCATGAGATTGGCTGAGTTGTTCTGCCTCAAAATGTGACTTTTGAAGGAGATCCAGTTGAGGAGAAGGAAATCAATCCTAAACCTGATTTTTGCTGCAGAATTCCTAAAATCTCAGGCTTTTTGTGCTGTTTTGTCTCTGTTTCACTGTCGGCTATTTTTGATGCGCCACAGGAAATTCCCGGCACCGCGCTGTTGTCGAGTCCACTAAAGCCTGGCTTAAACTCGGTTTTTCCTGCCTGTTTTTTGCCCAGATTTGGACGACCCCATAGTCACGGTCCACCAGAGCATCGGGGAAGCCAAGGAGCAGTTTTATTATGAGAAGACCGTGTTCCTCAGGTGCGTGGCCAACTCCAACCCGCCCGTGCGCTACAGCTGGCGCCGCGGCCAGGAGGTGCTGCTGCAGGGCTCCGACAAGGGCGTGGAGATCTACGAGCCCTTCTTTACCCAGGTAGGCCTAAAAAAATCCGGGATTTTTTTCCCACCCTGAGGCTTTGTAATGGGATCTGCCCGCTGGGTTTGTGGGGCGGGGGGTTGGGGGTCGCCTCCAGGTTCTCGTGGCCCACCCGAACGCTCCTGGATGTTAAAATATAACATCCTGATGTAAAATATATTTAAATTCTGGTAAAAATGGAAATTATTAAGTGATGAGAGAGTGATATCTACAGGAGGCCTTGTAAGGTGATTTTTATTGGATCCTGCGAGCCCAAACTTCTGATTTGATTCCTATTTCCTCATCCTTCCCAATCCAACTCAGCGATTCTGCACTCAGCGGAAATCACAGCCTTAAAAATCTCTTCACATAGATTAAATTTTAGGAAAAATTAAAATTAAATTTTAGGAAAAGTTTCTTAATGGAAGAGGTACAGGTTGACCAGAAGAGGGGTGGAGTCTCCATCCCTGGAAATGTTCAAAAACCACGTGGATGTGGCACTCGAGGACCTGGATTAATGGAGAACACGGTGGTGGTTGATGGTTGGAGATCTCAGAGGGCTTTTCCAACCTTAAAAATAAAATTCCATGATTCCAGACTCTATGGCAACTCCCTGTGTTGGTTTTTATACTCCTTTTTTTCTGCCTCTTTTATCTTTAGATAGAAGGTTTCGTTTCACAATTCCCCCACTTAAAAATGAGGTGGTAAAAAAGGAAATAAAACCTTTTCCAAAGTCGTCCTGCTCCCATTCCCAGCCCTGAAGGAATCCTGGCTCTGTTGGATAAGCTGAGATTAATTTATCATGTACACACTTGCACCAAGGAATGATAAAAAAGGTGGCAAATCCTATTGTCTGTGGCCAAAAGTGTGAGATGGTGTTTGAGGAAAAAAAAAAAAATTAAAAGAAAGGGGAAAAAAAAGGGGGGAAAATTGGTTTGGAAAATCCCAAGGAATAACGAGGTGAAAACTGCCTGGTAATTTGGTGTTCAGAGCAGAAAGCAACTGCGACTTTCATAAATAATTTTCACTTAATGATTTGAGAGCGCCTTCACTTGTGGCTTTTTATTGTACTTGAGAGCTTTATATTGCTCCAACAGCTCCGTGTTTTCCAGAGAAATGTGGAGCCTGGAATCTTGCAGAGACGGGAATTAAATCATAAAGCCGAGTTATTGGTGTCCCAAATGGAATGAGATTATTTTTAATTTAACATGAACGGACCCAGTTTAGCAAATCTGGGGCTTTGCTTGGACTCAAGTGTAAAGTGGAATTTTGAAATGTTTTAATTAAAAAGGGAAAGTGGGTTTTTTATTTTATATTTTACTATGGAAATGCTGAGGATTGCCTTCCCTAAAATCTAAGGATTCATCTACTAAAATGTGTCACATGAAATTAGATTTTTTTTTTTTTAGGTTATTAAGATTACCCTTCCTAAAATCTCTTTGTGGGTTTAATTAATGAATAAATCAGATTGTCCTGGTGATATTCCACTCTTATCCATAACCTTTCTCCAGTTATTGGAGGGCAGCTGGAATTAGCATGATCTGGATGCGTGCAGGCAAGATCTGCTCTGTGTTTATGAGAGGAGAAGATGTAATTAAAGGTTCAAGAGTCATCAACATCTTCTGCTTAATTAGTTCATTTCGTGGTAGGGATGCAAATAGGGAGAGCTGATGGGAAGAGGGACAGAAGGGATTTCAGAGGATCAAGACTTGGGAATTTTGAGAGGGAATTTTTTTGTTGAGGGCACTGAAGGTGGATTTTAATCTGGAAGTGAAATGGAATGGAAAGGGAAACAACATTTCTTGGTTTTTAACCCAAAAAAGAGGCTGGTTGTTATTTCTGATGCTTTTGTTATTCTGCTAATCACAAAATCCTGGAATGCTTTGGGTGGGAAGGGACCATAAATCCCATCCCATTCCATGGCAGGGACACCTCCCACTGTCCCAGGCTGCTCCAGGCCCAATGTCCAACCTGGCCTTGGGCACTGCCAGGGACCCAGGGGCAGCCACAGCTGCTCTGGCAATCCCAGCCCAGCCAGCAATTCCCAATTCCCAAGATCCCATCCATCCCTGCCCTCTGGCACTGGAAGCCATTCCCTGTGTCCTGTCCCTCCATGCCTTGTCCCCAGTCCCTCTCCAGCTCTCCTGGAGCCCCTTTAGGTCCCCTCAGCTCTCCCTGGATCCTTCTCCTCTCCAGGGGAACATTCCCAGCTTTCCCAGTCTGGCTCCAGAGCAGCTCCAGCCCTTGGAGCAGCTCCCCGGATTCCTCTGGATCGCTCCAGCAGCTCCAGGTCCTGTTTGTCCCCAGGGCTGGGGCAGCTCTGCAGGTGGGGTCTCACCTGAGCAGGGCAGAGGGGCAGAATCCCCCCCTTTCCCCTTTTGCCCATACTTTGGGATGATCCCAAAATCCAGCCAGCAATTAAATCACAGGAGACACTTGGAAAACTGGGCAAATCCAAACAAATTCCTTAAATACCATCAGATTTTTCCAGTCAATCAGGAAACATCAACCATTTATTCCAGCATCCATGGGGAGAGAAACGGAGAAACCCTGCCCATCCTCATCCACAAAAAATTGGGAAAATGAAATTCCCAAATCCCAAATCTCGGTGGAGATTTTTTTTTTCCCTGAGAGTTCACATCCTCCTCATCACTCATTGGAATTGCTCAGCCTGAGCACGAGATTAAATTTGCTGTATTTACGATAATTACGCAATTAAACATAATTAGGCTAATTATCCCAACCAATGAGGAAAATACATACATTTTTATAAATCTGCGAGCTGGGGACAGGATCCAGAATTCCATTGGGAGTTCAGCCCAAGTTCAACCTGGAGCTAAGGAGGGAATTGCTGGGGTGAAGCTGCTCTGCGCTTCCAGAGCTCAGTGCCTTTGGCAGCCTGGATCAGGCCCTTCCCTATTCCAGAAAAACCTCCTAAAGCAGGAATTTCATTTTTAGGAGCAGCTTTTCCAAGGCTTCATTTTAATCCCATCATTTCCATGGGATTGGTTGTCCATAGAAACCATTTAAATCCCAATATTCCCAAAATTTCTCCAAAATTTCAAGGACTTCCTTTCAGGGCAGGCTCAGCTGTATTTTTTAATATATTTTTCATATATTTTTTCCCAGTTTTGTACATTCATTTTCTCAAACTTCCATATTTTTCCTAGATATTCCTGGGTGGTTTATCCACATCCATGTGTTCCTAAGGCTGTGCCTTTCCCAGGCCCTTCCCTATTCCAGAAAAACCTCCTAAAGCAGGAATTTCATTTTTAGGAGCAGCTTTTCCAAGGCTTCATTTTAATCCCATCATTTCCATGGGATTGGTTGTCCATAGAAACCATTTAAATCCCAATATTCCCAAAATCTCTCCAAGATTTCGAAGAATCTTTCTTTTCTTCTCTTCTCTGCTCAGCTGTATTTTTAAATATATTTTTCATATATTTTTTACCAGTTTTGTACATTCATTTTCTCAAACTTCCATATTTTTCCTAGATATTCCTGAGCAGTTCGTCCACTTGATACCGTTAAAAATAATTCCATGTGTTTTCTGAGGCTGTGCCGATATTAAAGTTATTCAGATTTATCGGGACAGCAGATAATGAACATTTTCTACATTTTTCTTTCGGAACTTTGCAGGGGGAATCTCACATTCCCCATTCCCTGTCTGTGTTTGAAGGAATTCAACGTTCCATGTCCAGTTCAGCTCCCTGCTCCATCCCTGCTCCCTGACTAAAACCAGAATCCAGCAGCTCCTTAATTTAAAGGAAAACAAGAGGAATTTTGTACCTTGGGATTCTTTCTTCATGGAAATTGTACCTTAAAACAAATTATCCTGAAAAATTTGCTAGAAGAACTCCATTAAATTAATTTCCCTCTGGCTTTCCAGTGTTAACATTCCCTGTATCCTTTGGAAATCTTTTTAGGAGGATCTCGAAGCTTTAAGGTAGAACCCCTGGAAAAGTTGTTTCCATTTTGTGGAATTTTTTGTGAATTCATGATCTCGAAGCCTTTAGGTAGAATCCCTGGAAAAGTTGTTTCCATTTTGTGGAATTTCTTGTGAATTCACCATCTCGAAGCTTTAAGGTAGAACCCCTGGAAAAGTTGTTTCCATTTTGTGGAATTTTTTGTGAATTCACCATCCCGAAGCCTTTAGGTAGAATCCCTGGAAAAGTTATTTCCATTTTGTGGAATTTTTTGTGAATTCACCATCCCGAAGCCTTTAGGTAGCACCCCTGGAAAAGTTGTTTCCATTTTGTGGAATTTTTTGTGAATTCACCATCTCGAAGCCTTTAGGTAGGGAACGCT
>VWZS01004319.1:126753-137431 GCA_013397075.1 Rhabdornis inornatus | reverse complement strand
CCCTGGAAAAGTTGTTTCCATTTTGTGGAATTTTTTGTGAATTCATGATCTCGAAGCCTTTAGGTAGAATCCCTGGAAAAGTTGTTTCCATTTTGTGGAATTTTTTGTGAATTCACTCTTTTTTTTTTTTGGGCTCATCTTTCTGGATCAGTCACCTGTGTCTTGTGGATGTCACGTCAGCGATCAATCCCAATAAAAACGCACTTGGGAACGCTGGAGGATGGAAATCCCAGATCTGTGGCCGTTTTTCCTCTGCCTCTATCCCTTCTTGATGTTCTCTTATTTTTATTTTATTTATTTTTTTTTCCAGGGAGAAACAAAGATCCTGAAGCTGAAGAATCTGCGACCTCAGGACTACGCCAATTACAGCTGCATCGCCTCGGTGCGGAATGTGTGCAGCATCCCGGATAAAATGGTGTCCTTCCGCCTCTCCAACAAAACTGGTGAGCTCCAGCAGCGTCCCTGTCCTCAGCTCTGCCACCTGGGGCTCTTCCAGGGAATCCTGGAATGGTTTGGGTGGGAAGAATCTTGAATCCATCCCATTCCAGCCCCTGCTATGGGAGGGACACCTTCCATAATCCCAGGGTGATCCAAGCCCCAGTGTCCAACCTGGCCTTGGACATTCCAGGGATCCAGGGGCAGCCACAGCTGCTCTGGGAATTCCAGCCCAGCCCCTCCCCACCCTCCCAGCCAGGAATTCCTTCCCAAAATCCCACCCCAATCTCCCCTTTTCCAGCTTAAAATCATCCCCCCTTTTCCTGGTCACTCTCAGCCAGGAATTCCTTCCCAATATCCCACCCAAATCTCCCCTTTTCCAGCCTGAAGCCATTCCCTGTGTCCTGTCCCTCCATCCCTTGTCCCCAATCCCTCTCCAGCTCTCCTGGAGCCCCTTTAGGGACTCTCAGCTCTCCCTGGATCCTTCTCCTCTCCAGGGGAACATTCCCAGCTCTCCCAGCCTGGCTCCACCCCTTGGAGCAGCTCCATGACCTCTGGAATCCCTCCAATAATTCCTTGTCTTCCCTGTGCTGTTGAAACATAAGAATTTTTATTCCACAAAATATTTCATGGGACAAATCCCAACTTTTTCTCCTCTGGCATTGATTTCAGGGATTGATTTGACCTTTTCTTCCATCGACCTGAACATCAATTCCTTCATTGATTCCAACCAGAATGTTTCCCTTTGGATTTAATTGTTCCAGATGGAAATATCCAAGGGGTTGTGTTGAAATCCTTTTGTGGGATGATCTCTCAGCCTTTAGGGTTTAAAAGCTGTTTAAATTTTGTGGAATTTCTTGTGAATTTATTCTCTTTTTTGGCCTCATCCCTTTAGGTCAGTCAGTTGTGTCTCTCCCTCTTGTTGTGGCTGGAACGCCGAGGGTACATCCCAAGAAATGCACTTGGGAATGCTGGGGGAGGATGGAAATCCCAGATTTTTCCTCTCCTGAAGGTCCTGTGTCCAGGATAAGCACAGGATGTGTCTGAAATGGTTTCTGAACCTCCCAAAAAAGAGCCAAACTGAGCTTGGATTTCTGATTAATCAGGAATTTCAGGGGAATGTGCTTTGGAAAGTGATTCCAAAGGAAGTGTTGGAACTTTTTGGAGACTTCAAGTTAGATTAGGGTGGGTTAGGCCTTAATAATTTGTGTCTGAGGCCCTGAAATCAGGGAAAAAATGAACACAAAATTAAAATGCTGAGTGTGTCTGGGATCCACGAGGAATTTTATTGGCACTTCCATATTTCCCATCATTCCTGTCCTCAGGGATTTATTCCAAGGAGTTGCCTCCAGCTTTTTTTGGAATTACTGATTTGAGAGCAGGACTACTGTCCACAACCCTTGAAATCAGCTCCACCAGGAATTCTGGTCTGCTCCAAAAATATCCAGGAAAATGACTTGGAAAGCCTTAATTTACACTCCCATTAATTTTTCCAGGGGGAAAAAAAATATCCTGGAGTGAGGTTTGTCCATCATGAGCAGCTCTGGATTCATGGCAGGAGAAGTTTTTCCATGGGAGGTGAGGCTGGGAGTTGGGAGCAGCTCCTGACCCTCATCCACCTTCCCACTGAGTGTGGGAATTTATTCCACTCTCATTTTTTTTGGAATAACTTTGCTGTTGGAGCCAGCACAGTCTCAGCTCGTGCCGAGCCTCATCTTCAAAAAAAAAAATTGATGTTCCAGCACTTGGGGAACATCAAATTCTCATTTCCCAGGATGGGTGATCCTGGGGCAATTTTGCCAAAAGAAGGAATTATTCCCACCTTAACCATGCCATGGTTATCTGGGGAGAAAATTCTCTTTTCTGGAGTAATCTCCCAAAGAAACAAGCCTGGAAAATAACAAGGACTCCCAGTTTTCCATGAGGAATTTGATCACAAGCATCAGGGGCAGGATTAGATGTGAAAAGTGATTAATGCAGGAGCTCATTAAGGACAAGGACTGGGGGTGACTCTAAAGCAAAACTTCGCTCATTTAATGAAACTTCACCTCACAAAAGTTCTTTGGTTGAACTTCACCTGGCGTAACTCTTGAGAAATTAGAGGAATTGTAAATCCAGAGGAATCCAGGATAAATCCAAAGTAATGAAAATCAGAGCCTGAAGTTGAGGCTGCTTCAGTCCTGTCCTGTCCGTTGGTTTTAATTGGAAGCTGGAGGGATGGGATGGAGAGCCAGGAAAATCTGGGAGGTGCAAAAATATCCCAGATTTATTGTCATTGTCGTGAGAGTGTTTAATTCAGCTGCACTTCCTGGGACCAGAATGTGGGAATTTGGCTGTTCTGCATTTGATGGAATCATGGAATGGTTTGGATGGGATCTTAAATCCCACAGGGAAACCTCCCACTGTCCCAGGGTGTCCCAATGTCCAAGCTGGCCTTGGGCACTGCCAGGGATCCAGGGGCAGCCACAGCTGCTCTGGCAATTCCAGCCCAGCCAGCAATTCCCAATTCCCAAGATCCCATCCATCCCTGCCCTCTGGCACTGGGAGCCATTCCCTGTGTCCTGTCCCTCCATCCCTTGTCCCCAGTCCCTCTCCAGCTCTCCTGGAGCCCCTTTAGGGACCCTCAGCTTTCCCTGGATCCTTCTCCTCTCCAGGGGAACATTCCCAGCTTTCCCAGTCTGGCTCCAGAGCAGCTCCAGCCCTTGGAGCAGCTCCCTGGATTCCTCTGGATCACTCCAGCAAATCCAGAACTTTCTGGTGCTGAGAATTCCAGAGCTGGAATTTCCCAGGAGGGGTGTCCCCAGCATGGAACAGAGGGGGACAATCCCCTCCCTCCGTGTGACCCTGGATCCTCAGACCCCTCATCCAACGCTGTGACTTCACTTTTCCAACAAAACCATTTCTTTATCCCAGCACAGACCAGTCTAAAACACAAACCCAGCCCCAAAACCTTCAGTGGGTGCTGGAGACGGAGCAGCTGAGGCCACCCCAGAGGTGTCACCACGCACAGGCCAAAGCCCACGGTGACAATTAAATAAAATAATTTGAAGCGGGAGCTAGAGGTGCTTGTTGAGGTTGATTTTGTGCCTAAAGGCAGCGATTAATCTGCAAATTTCGTATCCCAAGAGAGAAGAAACTGGAAGGGAAGCACCCTCATGGCAGGTGGGGGATGGGATGGGATTTAGGGCCCCATCCACCCCAAACCATTCCATGATTCTGTGATTCCATCCCCATCTCTCTGCCTCTGCCTTGATCACGTTTCTCTGAGCAGCAACAAATTCCTCCTCGTGTAGAAATCCCTGGATCTGCTTTTCCAAGCCCAACTCTGCCGAGTGTCAAAGAGGAATTATTGACAGCTGATGGTGTCACCAGTTTCCATGGGAGGCACTAAAAAAAGGGAATTTCAGCTCCAGCTCCTGCTGAATGGCACATGGAACACTCCGAGCTAAGAATAACCTGAATGGAGCCTTTCAAGAGCTCTCATTGTTTTAAAATGCCAGAGAAAAAGCAGGATATTTACCCAGAAAACCACGGGAATTCTGGGCTCCTCAGAATAGTTCTTGTAATATGATTGAGGGAAAGCAAATCAGGCTTTTCTCTGCAGCTTGGGTGGCACTGATTCATTTAGAAATTATATTACCTTCTATTAGCAGCCAGTTTAGTGCAGGTGATCATTAATCCATAAATTAAGGCTGAGTTTTGGCAGCTCCCAGGATAAAATAAAGCAGCCCAGGAACTTTTCCCGAGCAAGATGAGTCTTTCAATCCATGATTTTTCAGCTGCCTGCCACAGCTCATTGAAATCACAGCTGAAGCTGCTGCTCTGTCTGGGGCATGTGGTGGGAGACAAATTAAGAAAGGCTTAATTCACTTTTAATCCCTCGATTAAGCTGGAGTCTGTCATGATCAACTCGCTTTGTTTCCCGTCAGTCACACAAAGGGAATTATGGAAGGTGGAAAAAATATTTCTCTTCACATTTCCTGGCATTGCTGGGGGGAGGTGACTGGGATCTGCACGAAAGGGGCTGGAAATCCTGAGGATGCTCCGAGCTGAGCACTGCAGGGGGACGATTTTATGGAATCCCAGAATGGTTTGGGATGAAAGAACCTTAAATCCCAGCCAGTGCCACCCATTCCATGGCAGGGACACCTCCCACTGTCCCAATGTCCAAGCCCAATGTCCAAGCTGGCCTTGGGCACTGCCAGGGATCCAGGGGCAGCCACAGCTTTTCCAGGAGAATTCTTTAGCAAGAAGGAATCATAGAAAATAAAGCTGAAAAGGATCCCAAGGGATCCCCCAGTCCTGTTTTTTATTGGGTCTAAACCTTGCCCTACCAATCCCATTATCCTGGCTGCTTTTGACTCCCTGCAGGGCTGACAGGGAATCTGCTCCTGGAATTCCTCATGGAATGAGGAATTGTCCTCTTCCCCTCTGCAGCAGGATTTTTCATGCTGGAATGTGGGTAACTTGTNTCTGCACAAGTCCCTGACAGGAGGGGACAGCCGGGGGGGTCGGGCTCCCACTTTCCATGTAAAAAACTCCAGGATCAGAGGAAATGGCCTCAGGTGTTACCTGGGGAGGCTCAGGTTGGATTTTGGAAGAATTCCTTCATGGAAAGGGTTCCCCAGCCCTGGCACAGCTGCCCAGGGCAGGGGTGGAGTCTCCATTCCTGGAGGGATTTCAATCCCTGTGGATGTGGCACTTGGGGACAAGGGGCAGTGGTGACATTGGCAGTGCTGGGAATGGTTTGGACTCGATGTCTTGGAGATGTTTTCCAATCCTAACAATCCCATGACTGTATAAAGAGCATTTTCCTTTATTCCCTGTTGGGGGTCACAGCATCCCAGTGCCCCCAGGTCCTGCTGATCTCCTTGGAGAAGCTCAGTCCTGAGGGAATGCTGAGCCCTCCACATTCCCTGAGCTGCTTCCCTGCATTCCCAACAAATTCCCTTTCCATCCATCCCTGGATCCCGGCTCCCTTTTCCTGAGCACATTGCTGATGTTTTCTTCTGCCCAGGCTGTGTCCTCCGAAATCCTGAGGGTCGCTCCTTCATTAGCCAATCGTCCCTAATTAATTAGGATGTGGCTGTTGCACAGGGCTGGGCAGAGCTGCACTCAGGGAATTGAGGAACAACTCATCCCTTCTATTTTTGGAAAGCTGGAATTGTGCTCCAGGGGCTCTTACATCCACGACCTCAGCTCCAGGCCTGATTTTGGCATGGCTGGGATGGATTTAATCCCACATGGATTGAAATTTAGCAGGGAAGGGACAATTCCATGATGGGTTTAAGGTGCTGAATGGAGGCATCAAAGTGAGAGGAGAAAGGGAGAGGAAAAGCTCCCAGGAAAAAAAGAGGCACAAAAATGTGAATCATCAAAGCTGAGCCCCACTTCATTTCAGGAAAGGGAAGGAAATCTTGGAATTGGAGGATAGAGTGGAACAGTCTGGGAAGGAGATGTGGTAAACGAAAAAAACAAACAAACAAACAACAAAAAAGCCCTAAAACAAAACAAAATAAACAAACAAACAAACAAACAAACAAACCTGAAATGGAGTGACTACAACCAAATGTACTGAGATTAAATGAGGTGCAGTGGAAAGGATTAAAACTTGCCAAATTATTTCCATTTATATCCCAAAAATCAGGGGGAAAAAGGTAAACAAAGAGACAGAGAACTGAAGAAAGGAAATAAAAAAAAAATAAAAATACCTGATATGAAGTGAAAACAGGAAAAGCAAATGGGGTGACATGAAATGAGGAATATGGACTGAAGGTTGACCAGTTGATCCTCAGTGAAATAATGAGATTTCATTCCCTTTCCTGAAAGGAGGCTCAGAAAGAAGAGGGATTCTGGAAAAGTTGGAGGAGGAGGGAAAAAGAGTGTTGAGGACAGAGAGGAGTGCAGGGATTGGGATAGGGATATATGGGAATATAAAAACACTGAGCTGAGCTGAAAAACCTTCAGCAAGATGATTTATAATTATATTTATTTCTAGTTTTCCATTTTAAGGAAAGGTTTTTCCCTCCCCCAGAGGGTGCTGGGCACTGCCCAGGCTCCCCAGGGAATTCCAGAGCTCCAGGAGTATTTGGACACCAGGGATGCCCAGGGTGGGATTTTTTTGGGCTCTGTGCAGGGCCAGGAGTTGGTCTCCATGATCCTTGTGGATCTTTCCTACTCAGGATATTCCAATTTGCAATTCTCTGAGAATTCCATTCTTTCTTTCTACCCATTATTTCTATTTCTCCATTCTTTATTTCTATCCTGTGACTCCCCTCTCTGCTCCCCACACCTCAGAATTTCCCATTTTTGACACAGACAAAATGATCTTGCTCTTGCCTCAACTTTAAGCCTCTTTATTTCAGGGCAGATTTAAAAATAGGATTTTTTTTTTTTAATCCCTGGCAGGAGCAGTGACTGCTCAGAGTGGGAGGTTCAGGGACACAGGCAAGGGTGGCTCTGGCCACCAAGGGACACCTGCCCTGGGTGGAGGGGAACCACCCCTTTGTCCCAGAACAGATCCTGGTGTTTTAACAGCTGGAAATTGCTCCTGTGATCCAGGGAAAACCCTAAATCCTGCCTGTGACAGGAGGGGTTGGGATTAGAGCATCTCTGAGGTCTCTTCCAACCCAAAGCACTCCACAAGGAACCATTCCATCATGATCCCAAAGCACTTGCAATGTTTAAAGCTGCTCTGGGAATATTTTACCTCAGTTATTCCATGTATCAGGTCAAAAAAAGGGACACAAACCTGAAAGATTTGGGATTTGAGAAGCTTCTCTTTATTTCTTCTCAGTCTGGCAGTGCTGGGAATTTAAAGGCAGTGAAAAGGAGATGGGAGAAAGGAGAAAGTCAAAAAGAAAGATGGGATGGAAGATAAATGTGTTTTATTTGCCTAAACACAAAGTTTTTAGAACTTGAACTGTTCCAGAACTCCAGAACTGTTGAGCTGGAGAATTTTCTCCTCATTTCACATGGTGTGCAGCTTCCACTGATATCTCTCTGTAGCAGTAGAGGATAAATAGAGAAAAGTGTAAAAGAGATTTTCATCCCTTGTTCAGTTTTAGGATTTTTTTTTTCTTCTGTTTTTCCCTGGGTTTGTTTTTTTTTTAGGGTTAATTTGTGTTTTTTGAAGGCCTGATGATGAAAAGAAAGGTCCTGCCCTATTGCAGGGCGGGCAAAAAAAAGTTTATTTTTGCCCTGTAAAATAAAAGTCAAAATAAATTTAAAAAAAGATGATAGGGAATGGAGCTGAAGGAAGGGAGATTTAGGCTGGATTTATGGAAAGAATTCCTGGCTGGGCTGGAATTGCCAGAGCAGCTGTGGCTGCCCCCGGATCCCTGGCAGTGCCCAAGGCCAGGTTGGACATTGGGCTTGGAGCAGCCTGGGACAGGGGTGGAACAGGATGAGTTTTAAACTCCCTCCCGATCCCATTCTGGGATTTTCTCATTCTAACTCAAAATCTGGGAATTCCAATCCCCTGTTGTTTGAACTTTCTGGAGTAAATAGTCACAGGAATGCTCTTCCAGCCTGGCAGGGAGCTCAAACCCTTTCTCCCAAGCCCTGCGTGTCTCGTTAGGAACATTGGCTTTGTGCTCCTGCAGGAAATGCTGGCTGTAAATGAAATGGATGCACACACAGCAATGCATATAAAAATATAATTCAATTATGTTCTATTACTTCGCTTCTGCCTTTCAAATAATGCCCCAAACTGGAGGAAATAATGTCCTTTCATTTCTATTCATCACAGCTGAGAGCCTTGTCAAGGACATGACTTGCTGCCTGTACTTTGATATTGCTATTAAATTATTGGGTTTCTTCTGCATTTCCAGTAATCCCTAAAGCCAATTGTGACATTTCCTCAATTCCATACATCCAGCCTAAATACCTCTATTTGTCTCACTGTAATTATGGCACGTTGGCAGTGGATTTTTTTTCGGGCTGCTCCAAGAATGACAGATGGATTTTCCTCCCAGTGCAATTCCAGCCTCGGCTCCTCATCCCAGGCAGCAGCAGAGACTCCACCCCTAAAATCCACTCAACATCTTCATCAGATCCTGGGATAAATCCTCAAATGATTTAGCTGGGATGGGACCTCAAGGATTATCCCATTCCACTCCCTGCAGGGCAGGGACACCTTCCATGGGACCAAGTTTTTCCATACCCCATCCAACCCAGAACATTCCAAGGATGGAGCAGCCACAGCTTCTCTGTGTAAATGTGGTAACTGCACCACTTAATCAGTGCCTTGTCTTCATTTTCTTCTGCCTTCACTCAGGGTCAGGATTAAAAACACAAAGGAGATGAATTTTCTCATCTTTGGGCTTGGTTGTTTATTAAATTTTATCTGAGTACAGAGAGTTCTGTGACACTTCCAGCCACCAGCTAAAAGTGAGCAAAATGGAGCTGAACCGAGCTGGTTACAAGGTGTTTTAAAGCTCAACAGTCCAATAGAGAATTAACACCTCTATTATTGATACTTTTGACCCAAAAACCAAACTCCTGTGACCCTCAGTGTGACACTGACTGTCCAACCAGAAACTGCTGCCTGAAACCATGGAGAAGAAGGAAGATGAACACTAAAACAGACACCACCCAAAATCCTCCATCTTGTCCCACACCTATTACTGTATTCTAAAAACCCCAAATTCCAAACCCTTCACCATGTGCAATCACACACTTCTATTTCACTGCACACCCGTGATTTTAACTCCATCACTCCAATTTGGAGCCTTCTCCAAGGGCTCAGGTCCAAAGCAGTGTTCTGCAGGGGGTCAGTGCCAGAAAGCACAGGAAGCTCAAAAATCCCAGGATTCTGGGATCCAACATCTCTGGTCCAAGTACTTTGCAGCCTGGTTTAATTAAGAGTGTTAACGATGACTTAAAGGGTGCTGGGTTTGTGCTGAGTCTGAGGAAGTTTTGTCCCAGTCATTAATCAAGACCAGGATGTGTTTCCTGCTGGTTTAGCACCTTTGAGGACTGGGCAATGTTGGAGCCATTAATTATTAATTTCCTAATCAATCTCCATCCATCTGCCACCGGTGCCTGACTTGCCTTTAACACGAGGCCGCAAAAATGGATGTAATTCCCACTGAAATTCCTGGGAGTGCCTGGAGCAGCGGGGCTGGGTGTTGTGACCCCCCCCTGGAATTCCAAGGGCACTTTGTGAACGGCGCCCTTGGCTTCCCAGGCAGCTCAGAAATCCCGGGATGCGGCAGCAGCGCTCGCACACGGGAAGCTCTGAATGGGAGCCCCTTTCCCAAGGCTGCAGCTGCAGTGTGAATGGGAGCAGCAGGATTCCCTCGGATCACTGGGGCCTTGTTCTGCCAGGGGAGGAGCTCCCAGGGGCTCTGCTTCTCTCTTTGTCCCCTGCCAAGCCGTGCCTGACTCCAAAATGTGGGATTGGTGCTCGGAAATCCCGGCTCCCAAAGGGCAGTGGGGATGCAGAGCCCTTAGGACACAATGTGGTTCCCAGGCAAGTTTTGGGAATGTTTCCCAGAGCTTGTTATTGTTCGATAATGATTTTTATTTTTTCTGATGGGGTCCAAGGAAGGTTTCCACTGGGAATGTTGGGTGGCTGAGGCTCGGCTGTGTTGGAGGTTGTGGGTGGGAGAAGCTTGGCTGGCCAAAGCTCCGTGGCCCAGTGTTCCCCTTGTTAATCCTGGAAGTTAGGACAGGCCTAGGACAGACTTTGGCTTGGGAAGTGGCTTTGAGAGTGGTAACAGACCCCGTTCAGTCCTGGCTCCTGGCAGGGATGGTTTAATTGCATTTGGAATTCTGGGAATTGATGGGATTTCAAACATGAGCCTCTCTGTGAGTTTTGGTGTTGGGGGATGGTGCTGGCTCTGAGGTTTAAATTCCCCAAGTTGGACTAAACCTAACTTAATAAAACCCATCACTCTTTAATTCCACATGGCAACCCTGGAATCAATCCAGGCTGGGGGATGAAGGGATTGAGATCAGTGCTGAAGAAAAACCTGGGAATTATGGAGGGTGAGAGCTGGGCATGGCTATCCCAGAACCCCCCAAAGCCCTGGGTGATCCCTCAGCATGGGCAGCAGGAAAGGTGGGAATTCTGCCCTGCTCAGGCGGGAATTCTGCCCTGTTCAGGCGGGAATTCTGCCCTGCTCAGGAGGGAATTCTGCCCTGCTCAGGCGGGAATTCTGCTCTGCTCAGGTGGGAATTCTGCCCTGCTCAGGAGGGAATTCTGCCCTGCTCAGGAGGGAATTCTGCTCTGCTCAGG
>VWZS01004319.1:89941-118902 GCA_013397075.1 Rhabdornis inornatus | reverse complement strand
TGATTCCATGAATATCTGTCTGCTGGTTTGGAGTGCCCATCCCTGGAGGTGTGCCAGGAATTCCTGGAGGTGGCACTCAGAGCTCTGGGCTGGGGACAAGGTGGGCATTGGGCACAGATGGCACTTGGTGACCTTGCAGCTCTTTTCCAACCTCACTGATCCCGGGATTCCACTGGAGACAAGGATAAGGTTTATTCTCACTCTTGATTGGCAGAAGTTATTAATTACTAAGGCTGATAATTGTTTTGGCAGGGTTTGTGCTGTACTTTAACATTTGTGAAGATCCTGGCTGATAACACACAACAAGATCTGGGTACTTTACCAACATTTTCTTTTTGGCAGAGATAAAGTTGAATTTTTCCAAGTTTTTTCTCCTCTTGGAAGGGGAGGAACCCAAGATGAGAAGGATGAGTTCACAGTGGTTCCTTCTGACGCTTTGCTGCCCCTGGAATGTGTTTTAATACACTTTTCCTGCTGCATCAAGCAACTGGGATTAGGATTTTTAGGAGCCTGCCCAGTCTGATAAATAATTATGGGAATTTTTATAGGATCCCAATGTCGTTTTGATGTGTTTAAGAGTGGGAGAAAAAGTGTGGGAGGAAAATGCATCCCATATTGGAAGAATCCAGGCTGTAAGGAAATCCTGAACTCCAACAAAGCTTCTGAGCCACCCCAGAAGCAGGAATTGGGATAATCCAGTGTGGAAATCTTGGGAATGGGGGGTTTCTCTGGGATTGGAGAATGGCTGACTTTCATGTGCAAAGAAAAGAGGGAAGATTTCCAATGGATCACTTCGGGGCAGGAAAACTCAGCAAGGCTTTTTTTTTTTGGGACAGCTTTGGCACAAGAATTAAACCTTGTAAAGGTCCTGGAGAACATCCAGCTGCAACATTCCAAGGATTTAAAATTTGTTTGGCAAGGACAGAGCCCACTGGGGGTTGTGACAGCTTCTCTGAAGGGTTTTATTTATATCCCAATCTTTGTTTGGCTTGTGACAAGACTCCTGAATTCCCATTTTCTTGTGGGATGGGACAACCCCAATCCACTGCTCTGGCCATGCATCCATGTCTGGGCAAGATGGGATTTTGGAATTTAGGGAATATTTTGGGTTTTTTCCCCCTTTTTCTTCTGCTTGGGCTTTTAAAAGTGACAAAATTCCTGCTGCTAAGTTGTCCCTGATCCTTCTTGGTCAAATTCCTGCAGTTTTTGGAATTTCACCCTCAGGTGAATATGTTGGGATCTCATCCACGATCCATTATTAAAATCAGGGAGGAAGCATCTTCCCATCAGGAGAAATGGAAGGAATTTCTGTCTCCAAACCCAGTGACACCACTGGGACAGCTCCTGGTTTTTCTTGGGAGCTGAGGGTGGGAAGTTGTGAAATTTCCATTCCTGGAGATCTTCAGGTCTTGGAAAACCTGGTGTGAGCAGGAGATCGGAGAAGGAACCTCCTGAGCTCAGTCCCACCTGGATATTTCTGGGAATTATGGAATGGTTTGAGATCTCAGAGATCATCTCTTCCCAACCCCCTCCGTCTTTTCTCCGCCGATTTCCATAGAATTTTTCCCTCTAAAAGCTGCTAAAGGAGGAACCACGCTGAGTTTCTCCCCCTTTGATCTCTCCTTCATCTCTTTAACGGATCAGATTTGGAGCAAGTTGTAAACTGAAATTTTCATCATTCAAAGGAATCCAAACCTCCCCCTCCTTCAAAAGAGCAGCTCCGAAGGAGCCGGGAGCTAATTAAGCCGAGCACACGGAAAAACAGGAATGAAAAATCCTTTTCTTTGCAAAATTAGCAGAGGTTTCTAAAAGTAGAGGCAAAACCTGAAGTCTCTCCGTGGGATTTGCATTTAAATTGCAAGTGGGAATGCATCTGGCCTTGGAAGTGCCAAATAATTACTTGATATTAAAAAGTTTGGAGATGCTTTAGGAGATGTTTGACATCTTAATTGTTCGGAGAGCTGCTGGAAGTTCAGGATTTCAGAAACTTCCATCTCAAACCATGCTGACAGGAGCAGAAGGAGCTGGTGCTGAAATGTTGGGAGCACGAGGGTTTTTTTGGCAGGAATTTATTCGAGCCTGTGTTGGTTTGCAAAGGGAACACTCAGGAAGAGGCGTTTTCCCGGTTATCTCCAAGTCTTTTCCTCATGGATTGGGAAGTGCTGGAAGAGGCTGCTCAGGGATGGGATTTGGGCACAATCCCTGGAATTGTGACAAGGTTTCGTGGTGACCACAGGGGTGGCACCGCTTGATGGTGGGACTTGGTGATCTCACAGGACTTTCCCAACCTGAGCAATTCCAGGATTCTAAATGCCCAATTTAAGGAATTTGCATTTTGAGATGGTCCAGATTGGAGTGTCATCCTTAAAAATTGAGACCATTTATTTCGTTACTCTATTTTTTAATGGGTTTTGAATTATTTGAGATCTACTTCCAACCCAGACTGATCCTTCTGACTGGAATTGCATCCAGGTCTGGGCTTCTCAGGACAAGGAAGGTGGGGATGTGTTGGAGGAGGCCACGGAGCTGCTCTGGGGCTGGAGCTGTTCCAAGAGCTGGGAATGTTCCCCTGGAGAGGAGAAGGATCCAGGGAGAGCTCCAGGGCCTGAAGGAGCTCCAGGAGAGCTGGAGAGGGACTGGGGACAAGGGATGGAGGGACAGGACACAGGGAATGGCTTCCACTGCCAGAGGACAGGGATGGATGGGATATTGGGAACTGGGAATTCCTGGCTGGGCTGGAGTTGCCAGAGCAGCTGTGGGTGCCCCTGGATCCCTGGCAGTGCCCAAGGCCAAGTTGGACATTGGGCTTGGAGCAGCCTGGGACAGTGGGAGGTGTCCCTGCCATGGCAGGGCTGGCACTGGGTGGATTTATGGACTCCTCCAACCCAAACCATTCTGGAATTCTGTGCTACACTTTGATTATGCAGAGCTGGTATCCACAAACTCTGGCATTTGGGGCGTGGTTTTGCTCTTCTATTCATAATTAAGTTTTACAATTAAGCCAGAAATCTGTAATTTCCTCTCTGTTATTTTCCTCTCCAATATTTTCCTGGTCCACAACAGCAAATGCAAATTTTTGGCAATGACAAATCCGAGTTTTTCCCATTCTTTATCCACAGAACAATGTCAAAATGTATTTTCATGTAAAGAATGAAGTTTAATGGCCACACTGGGATAACCACCAGTGAAAAAAATCTTTTGGACAGTTGTTAAATTGTTTGGATAATGGAGTTTAAGGGAATCCTGGAGAATGTTGAAGACAGACCCAACTTTGTTGCCCACAGCCAAAATAAACAAAAACTTGGTGTCTCTTCAGAGCTTGGGATAAAAACTTGGATTTTCCTTCTCTTGATTTGATAGCAGTGGATAAGTTACTGCCAAGCCAGCAGGGAAGGATTTCCATGGGTTTTTATTCAGCGGGAAGGAGAGTTTGGGGCTGAAAATGGATCCATTCAGGCTGGAATTCCAGATAAAAATAAATATGGACTGCAGGGCTCTTCCCATGTGGGTGCTGGAGCAGATTTTGTTGTTTCATCCATTATCCCATCATTCCAGGATGGTTTGGCCAGGCTGGATGGGGCTTGGAGCAACCTGGGATAGTGGAAGTTGTCCCTGTTCATGGGTTGGGACTGGACAATCCTTAAGGTCCCTTCCAACCCAATCCACCCTGGAATTCTGGGATCTTTGGTCATTTCCTTACTGTGTCTCTGTAGTCCATTGTCCCTAAAAATCTTTCCCAGGACCACAAACTCTGAGAAGGAAAGAGGAAGGGATCAGGAACACGTGGACACCAGGAAAGATTTCCTGGCTCCTCTGAGCCAGGAGATGAATTCCCAGTGATTTTGGAGGGTCCTGGAATTGAGTTGGGGCTGATGAAAATATTGGAATATGGGAAATTCCCTGTTCTGGGTGCTCAGGAACGAGGGCCAGGCTGGATTCTGAGCTCTCCAAAGCTCCAACATCTGCTCCGGGACCGTGCAGGGCTCCACATCTGCTGGGGTCAGGTTCTCCTCCTGTTCCCTGTGAACAAATCAGAACAAAATCNCAGGGATGGATGGGATATTGGGAACTGGGAATTCCTGGCTGGGCTGGAGTTGCCAGAGCAGCTGTGGGTGCCCCTGGATCCCTGGCAGTGCCCAAGGCCAGGTTGGACATTGGGCTTGGAGCAGCCTGGGACAGTGGGAGGTGTCCCTGCCATGGCAGGGCTGGCACTGGGTGGATTTATGGACTCCTCCAACCCAAACCATTCTGGAATTCTGTGCTACACTTTGATTATGCAGAGCTGGTATCCACAAACTCTGGCATTTGGGGCGTGGTTTTGCTCTTCTATTCATAATTAAGTTTTACAATTAAGCCAGAAATCTGTAATTTCCTCTCTGTTATTTTCCTCTCCAATATTTTCCTGGTCCACAACAGCAAATGCAAATTTTTGGCAATGACAAATCCGAGTTTTTCCCATTCTTTATCCACAGAACAATGTCAAAATGTATTTTCATGTAAAGAATGAAGTTTAATGGCCACACTGGGATAACCACCAGTGAAAAAAATCTTTTGGACAGTTGTTAAATTGTTTGGATAATGGAGTTTAAGGGAATCCTGGAGAATGTTGAAGACAGACCCAACTTTGTTGCCCACAGCCAAAATAAACAAAAACTTGGTGTCTCTTCAGAGCTTGGGATAAAAACTTGGATTTTCCTTCTCTTGATTTGATAGCAGTGGATAAGTTACTGCCAAGCCAGCAGGGAAGGATTTCCATGGGTTTTTATTCAGCGGGAAGGAGAGTTTGGGGCTGAAAATGGATCCATTCAGGCTGGAATTCCAGATAAAAATAAACATGGACTGCAGGGCTCTTCCCATGTGGGTGCTGGAGCAGATTTAGTTGTTTCATCCATTATCCCATCATTCCAGGATGGTTTGGCCAGGCTGGATGGGGCTTGGAGCAACCTGGGATAGTGGAAGTTGTCCCTGTTCATGGGTTGGGACTGGACAATCCTTAAGGTCCTTTCCAACCCAATCCACCCTGGAATTCTGGGATCTTTGGTCATTTCCTTACTGTGTCTCTGTAGTCCATTGTCCCTAAAAATCTTTCCCAGGACCACAAACTCTGAGAAGGAAAGAGGAAGGGATCAGGAACACGTGGACACCAGGAAAGATTTCCTGGCTCCTCTGAGCCAGGAGATGAATTCCCAGTGATTTTGGAGGGTCCTGGAATTGAGTTGGGGCTGATGAAAATATTGGAATATGGGAAATTCCCTGTTCTGGGTGCTCAGGAATGAGGGCCAGGCTGGATTCTGAGCTCTCCAAAGCTCCAACATCTGCTCCGGGACCGTGCAGGGCTCCACATCTGCTGGGGTCAGGTTCTCCTCCTGTTCCCTGTGAACAAATCAGAACAAAATCGCTGACAGAAAGTGAAGGGGAGCAACCAAAATGACTCCAGACCTCCTCCGGGGAGGGCACAGAGGAGCCTCCTCGGGCAGTCTGGCTGCTCAGTGAAGGTTAAAATCAGAAATTCGGAGTTTTGCTGCTCCACAGCTCCGTTGTCACACGTTAAACGCGGACAGAACCGTCAGCAAACACAAATCCAAGCATTCCCCGACTCCTGCATCCACTTGGGAAACAGCCAGGGGTCCATAATTCTAGAAATGGTGCAGAAAATGGAGCAGAACTTGGTGTTTTCAGTGATGGAATTTGAGCTGTTGGAAATTGGTGAGGCAGGAACGTTCTGAGGCATTAAAGGAAAATTCGGGGTTGATCAGGGAGGGGGTGGGAAAAAACCAACTGAACCCGATGAATGCAAATAGGCCTTGCTTGAGCTCCTGAACTGCATTTTATTACTTTGAAAATATAATTAATGAGGGAGGGCAGGGACTGTTTGTGAGGGGTTTGAGGACAAAAGTTGTTTCATCTCGGGTTGTTTGATCACATCCTCGTTCTTTGGGGCCTCTTTGGAGCGAGGCTGGCACTTTGCTGAGTCTCAAAGAACAGTTACAGATTTATTTGCACATTTGCTGCTCCTTTGGAGCTCTGTGTGCTGGTGACATTCCCAAAAAAGCTGCTGGGAAGGGTCTGCAGCAGCATCACCCACGTTTTGCTGGTTAATCAGAGAATCCTGGAATGGTTTGGAAATGACTTCAAAAATTATTCCATCCACCCCCTGCCGTGGCAGGGACACCTCCCACTGTCCCAGGCTGCTCCAAGCCCAATGTCCAAGCTGGCCTTGGGCACTGCCAGGGATCCAGGGGCAGCCACAGCTGCTCTGGCAATTCCAGCCCAGCCAGCAATTCCCAATTCCCAAGATCCCATCAAATCTCTTCTAGTTTATAACCCTTCCCTGTGTCCTTGCCTGTGTAAAAACCCCTTCACCTTTGATTTCTCTTTTATTTCTGTGTCTCACCCCATGGAAATTTCTCAGCCATGCCTAACATGTAACTGATAACACAGAGACAAAACCCATGGCATGGCTCCATTTTTGTGGCATTTTGGAATTTCCTCCCGGAAATGGAGCTCCAGGAATCTACAGATGAGGAAAATCCAAGCCACTGTTTTATGGGATTGCTGGATGGAGGAAATGATACAAAAACCCCTTTTCCTTTCCCTGCTGGGTTTGGATTAGCTCAGCTCAGTGGTGGAAATCAGGAAGGTCTGAAGGGATTTTGGAAACTCATCCGGAGTCATGGAATGGTTTGGGTTGGAAGAATCTTAAAGACCATCCAGTTCCAACCCCTTCTGCTTGCAAGGAACAGCTTTGACCCAAATTTTGACGTTCTGCCATCTTTTATTACCTTGGAATTGTTGCTTTTCCACAAAGGAAAGTTACCCTGACTTCCCTGCTAGACCTTGTTCAGTTCTAGGCAGGAGAAACTGCTGAAAATTCAGAAATAAAAATAGTTTATTGAGGTTATAAGCAACTAATTTGGGCTGAAACGTCGCTCTGGTCGTGCCCATCCAGTTCTTTTTTGGTTTTCCCCTGCCTGAAAAGGATCTGCATAAAATATTGAGGGATTTTGTGTGTGTAAGCATTGTTTGTGCTGTTATTTCCACACACACAAAAAAAAAAACCACCTCAGCTCGTGCCTCAGAGTTTAATTCTGTGGCAGTTTCCAAGTGGCTCATCCTCGTGATTCCAGCTTGGTAGTGCTGATTCCTGGGAATTGGCTGAGGCTTTCCCAAGGGAAGGAGAACTGCTCAGTAAAGAGAAGTGCAAAAAACCCCATCTTGATTAAAGCCATGAAAACTTCCTTAAATGAACAGAAAAGCAAATGAATAATGTAAATAAATTCAATAATAAATGAGTAAATAAAATCAACCGGCTGGATACTTTAAGATGTGGTTAGAACTAAGGAGCAGCACCCAAAATGATGCTTTTTTTAGAAAAATGCCAAATTTTCCATTTCTCTCCTTAAAAATGTTGCATTCCTCAATGGAAGGAGCCTCTCCTACTCTGTAGGACTGAGGGTAAATAGCTGAAATTTAGGCTTTTTTCCCCCACTTTGAAAAGACAACCTAATAAATAAATAAATAAATAAATAAATAAATTTGAATTATTTTCTGAGTTCTGGAAATGTTAATTCTTTTCCAGGTGGTGGGAGTGCTCCTTCAGCATGGAAATTGCAAGTCCCAAAGAGTTGTGTTGTTTAAGGAGCTACTGAATTGCCAAAATCGAGTCTGAATTAGCAAAAATGAGCCTGAATTGGCAAAATTGAGCCTGAATTGACAAAATTGAGTCAGAATTAGCAAAATTGAGTCGGAATTGACAAAATTGAGTCGGAATTGACAGAATTGAGTCGGAATTCACATTTTCACCACTCGTGGATGGAGCAGACTGAGATTTTTTTAGTATGTTCAAAGTCTGGAATCTCTAGAACTTTCCAGAGCCTGAAGGGGCTCCAGGAGAGCTGGAGAGGGACTGGGGACAAGGGATGGAAATCCAGACGGAAAAAAAGTTGGATAAACCTACAGACGTCCTTTGGCACACCTCTCCAGGGAAAAAAAAGGGATTTTGGGATTGTGTCAGGAGGATTTTATATTCAGTTCATCAAAAAATCTGTGCCCTTGAAAGGTTAAATGATGGCTGATCCTGAAACATTCTCCCAAAAATCAGGATCATCCCAACCCTCAGGTTCTTGATGTCAGTGGGGGTTGGGTTTTGGAGAGTTTTATGTTCATTTAAAGAAAATTGAGGTGAGTGAGAGGCAGGAATATTTTGGAATATGATGGAATGCCAGGAGAAGATGCTCCTTTTTTAGGAAAATGGTGGGAAATGAGGTTTTCCAGAATTGCTGTGTCCCTATGTATGTTTTCCCTCAAAACATTCCCATCTGGAACCCTGAGATTTCCTTATCCTGGTGGGAGGTGAAGAATTAATTGGATTTGTACTGGAGGCTTGGATAATCTTGGATGCTGAAGAAATTCCAGATGGATTGGAGGTGACCCCACTGGTTGTAGCAGTGATTTTAGGGTGATATTTCCCCTTTTTCTGGTGCTCTGATAGGACAGGGATGAGGAAAAGCCTGGAAATCTCTCCAGAGATGGAAAACAATCCCTGAAATCTCAGGAATTATTTTGGCTGGCAGCAGTTCAGCCTAATTTAGGTGCTGGGACTTCACTGTGGAGGTGATAGCACTTCAGAACTCTGTTATCCAGGATGGAATTTTATCAGGATTTGGGATCCTAGGAAAAATTATCCATGTGTTTAATACATGCTTTGGAAGGTCCAAAGGTTAGAGTTGGAGTTAGGGGTTCCACCAAAAAAATCCCAGAATTATTGGAGTGGGAAGAAACCTTCAAGTTCATCCTGTTCCATCCCAAGGGCAAGGACACCTTCCACTATCCCAGGCTGCTCCAAGCCCCATCCAACCTGGCCTTGACTTTTTCCAGGGAAAAACTGGAGCATCCTTTGCCTCTCCAGGAAACCCTGGAAGAATTTCATCCTAAAAATCCTGAAATCAAATAAAATTTCTACCTGATATCTCATTTATTTCCACACAAAAAAACCTCAGCTCGTGTCTCGGAGTTTAATTCCGTGCCGGTTTCCAACTGGTTCATCTTCGTGACTCCAAGTTGGTGTTGTGCAGATCCCTGGGAATAAAATCAAATCCCACGGCTGCAGCCTTGTTGAAAATCATATTTAGGCCTCCAGTGAAGCCAGATTTCTATTTTATGATAGAAAATTGCTGTGGCTGTATTTTAGGGGTAAGACACAGCTACACGGTCTCTCAAGATAGGAAAGAGCCAAATTTATTCTAACACACCTTGCTTAAACCCACTCAGGACACCAAACACAGCCCATTGGTGCAGAGAAAGTAACACCACTTTCCCAGGATTTTGTCACGTATCCAGCAGGTTTTTATCTTTGTTTTCAATTCTTCTCTTACGTTTACATTAGAGAAAAGCAGCAAGCTTTGGGAAAGAGCCCTGACTGAGCCTGAGAGAGCTGGACTGGGAAAATCCTCACAGGAGGTTTTTCTGGGCTGACATCCACAAATCGCTCATTTCTTTTTTTGTTGTTTTTTTTTTGTGTGTGTGTGTGTGTTCCAGCCTTAAAAAAAGGACGCTTTTGGATCACCCCTGACCCGTACCACAAAGATGACAACATCCAGATCGGGCGGGAGGTGAAGATCTCGTGCCAGGTGGAAGCCATCCCCTCGGAGGAGCTCACCTTCAGCTGGTTCAAGAACGGGCGGCCCCTGCGCAGCTCGGAGAGGATGGTGATCACCCAGACCGACCCCGACGTGTCCCCCGGCACCACCAACCTGGACATCATCGACCTCAAGTTCACGGATTTCGGGACCTACACGTGCGTGGCGTCCCTCAAGGGAGGCGGGATCTCGGATATCAGCATTGATGTCAACATCTCCAGCAGCACGGGTGAGGACAAAGCCCTGGGGGTTCTGGGAGAGGGGGTGGGCACAGCCCGTGGTGGTGAAGGTTGTGAGGAGACCTCCCAGAACATTCCAGGGGCTCCAGGAGAGCTGGAGAGGGAATGTTCATCAGGAAGTGGTGACAGGATGCAGGGAACGGGTTCAGACTGAAAGAGGGGAAATTTAAGTGGGATATTGGAAGGAATTCCTGGCTGGGAGAGTGGGGAGGGGCTGGGATGGAATTCCCAGAGCAGCTGTGGCTGCCCCTGGATCCCTGGCAGTGCCCAAGGCCAGCTTGGACATTGGGCTTGGAGCAGCCTGGGACAGTGGGAGGTGTCCCTGCCATGGCAGGGGTGGCACTGGATGGGATTTAAGGTCTCTTACATCCCAAACCATTCCATGATTCCATCATTTTAGTATCAGGAAAAGAACTGGGAGGATTCTTAGAGGAGAAGAGCCAACTTTGGAGTGATGGATGAACATTCCATGCAAACTTTGTCACCTGCCTGCCCAGGTGGAACAACCAGCTCTGTGTGTGCATTCATGCATCCAGTAACTGCTGCATTCCCTGGAATTCTTTGGGAATCCTTGGGAAAACTGATGGGATTTCCTAGAAACATCCACTAGTTGACCATTCCTATCAACTCACCACATTCCCTGCAGGAAATGATGAATTCTGTCAGCCCTTTAACTTCCTGTCCTAGAACACTCCAGAAAATCAGGAAATGGGGAAGAAAATGTGGAATTTGTGCTCAGCCTCTTCTAACATCCTAAAAGGAATTCTGCTCTTGGAATGACTTCATTACCCAGCCAAGTGGAAGCTGAAACAGTTGCAGTGCTTTGAAGGTCATTACTGATTCATCAAGATTCATTACTGCTCTGCTAATTAGGAACAGAAGGCCCAGGCACAAACACATTTCCCAAATGCCAGGACTTGCAGGGATTTATTAACATCCCTCTGGATGTCTGGGATGGGGGGGAATTTCCTCTTCCTGATGTTTGTGTGGCTCCTCCTGGAATGGGGCAGGAGGGGCTGTGTCAGATCCTAAGGAAGGAAGAAATCCAGGAATTCTCTGAGAGGTTGAGAAGGGACGTGTGGCTCTGGAATCTCCCTTGTTTAGCAGGAATATTTTTTTTCCCATGACATTTTCAGCTGGAAAAACACAGATTTATGTCCTGAGTATCTTATATAAACGGACCTGAAGTAATCCCCTCGCTGCTCCCCCAATATCCCAATAAAATAGGTCAGTGAAGAGTGGGAATTGAGACTCAGACATGGAATATCTGCCCTAGAAAAACCCTGTCATCCATAAAACCCACCCTGGGCAAACGTTACTGAGGGCCAGGCTGGGATTTTCGGGATATGTGGGATCATGTCATGGAAACCTGGAGGCAGAAGATGCCAAAAAAGCAGCAAGATGTTAAAAAAGCAACAAAAGCCTCAATAAAGCGGGTTTGTGGTGAGCAGAATAAAGGAGGTGGATCGGAGGGTGTCAGCCTGTGCAAGGGATTTTTTTCCCTGCCTCAAATATTGGATTTAAGCAGGAGGAATCAGCTTTGGGATTGGGATGGTTTGCTCTGCTCAGGACACTGTTTTTATTCCCAAAAATCAGCATTTTTCCCTTCTGGCTCATTCCTTTCCCACCTTTTCCCCGGAGACATCGTTGAACAGAGAAGGGATTTGTTATTTTGGGGTATTTTCCTTTATTTTCTGCTTTTGCTGCTCTGAATTGGCACGGGAAGGTCTGGAGGAAGTGCTGATCCCACTTTTCCTAAGGGAGTCTTTCCTGTGGCTCATTCCCACCCCGTGTGGGCACAGCCCCATGTCCCAAATGGAAAACCATCAAATTCCTGCCCTTGGGATGAGCCTGAGGATGTGCTGAGCTTGTTCCCTCAGGATGGGAATATCCCAGAGCAGGACCTGGATGAGCACAGGGCAGCCTGGAGGCCTCCAGATCTCATGGAATTGTGGGATCATGGAGTCATGGAGTCATGGAGTCATGGAATCATGGAGTCATGGAGTCATGGAGTCATGGAGTCATGGAGTCATGGAATCGTGGAATCATGGAATTGTGGAATCATGGAATCGTGGAATCATGGAATAGTGGGGTCACAGAATCACAGAATCATGAGTCATAGAATCATGGAATCATAGAATCATGGAATCACAGAATCATGGAGTCATAGAATAATGGAATCATGGAATCATGGAATCATGGAATCACAGAATCATGGAGTCATAGAATCATGGAATCATGGAATCATGGAATCATGGAATCACAGAATCATGGAGTCATAGAATCATGGAATCATGGAATCATGGAATCATGGAATCACAGAATCATGGAGTCATAGAATCATGGAATCATGGAATCATGGAATCATGGAATCACAGAATCATGGAGTCATAGAATCATGGAATCATGGAATCATGGAATCATGGAATCACAGAATCATGGAGTCATAGAATCATGGAATCATGGAATCATGGAATCATGGAATCACAGAATCATGGAGTCATAGAATCATGGAATCATGGAATCATGGAATCATGGAATCACAGAATCATGGAGTCATAGAATCATGGAATCATGGAATCATGGAATCATGGAATCACAGAATCATGGAGTCATAGAATCATGGAATCATGGAATCATGGAATCATGGAATCACAGAATCATGGAGTCATAGAATCATGGAATCATGGAATCATGGAATCATGGAATCATGGAATCACAGAGCTGTTTGGGTTGGAAGGGATCTTTGAGTTGGAAGTGCCACCTTCCACTATCCCAGGTTGCTCCAGCACTTCCAGGGATAAATTTGGCTTTCCATAAGTTCTGCCACATCCAGGCAGAGAAATTCTTGGAGAACCGCTCCATGTGAGGCTGTGCAATATGGAAAGGGCTTCCCTGTCAAGCTAATCAGCTCTGCATTCAATTATGAATTAATTAAAGCTCCAGGCTGCTGTTCCAGGACCTGCAGCCTTGATCTGGCCGTGCCACAGGGATCCTCTGGTCATCCTGTTCCTGCTTTGATGAGACATAAAACGAGGCCTTGATTCCAGCTCGAGATGTTTATTGGAATCACAGCCGCTGCATAACGAGGATGTGGGGTTGGGGAGGTAATTAGTGGCTAATTAAGATATTTGTAAACCTTGAACCGCCGTCCAGAGCGATCGTTGACTGCGGCCCCAGCAAACAGAGGCCTGTGGTTGTTGCAGCAAATGGATGGGTTTGGTGAGCAGCTATCCTTGGAATTTATCTTGGGAAGGAGCAGAAGGGACAGAAAAATGCTGCATTTTGTTAAAAAAATCTTTGTCTTTTATAGTTCTGTTTTCATCCTAAATGCACGGAGTTTTTCTTCCTTGGGAGCCCCTTCCTGTCCTGCTCTCCAGCCTTGGGAAATCTGATTTCTCTGGGATAAATCCACCCTCCATGCATTGATTCCAGCAGGATTTCTGGGAGCTGACACCCTCTGTGTGGCAGAGTCTCTTTGTTCTTCTCCAGAGCCTGTGGATGGAATCCTCATCCCGTGGTTCTCCTCATCCATGGATGCTCCTCAGCACAGCTCCTGCAAAAGCTCTGGAATTCATTTCCCTAATTTGCTGCTGGCTCTGCATGTTCTGGGTTTTAAATGTTCCTTTTTCCTCTGGCTGCAGAACAAGGTGGTGGTTTAGGGCTTTGGTGCTGTGTTCCAATCACTGATCCTGGAAAAATTTCCCTGCCTGAGCAGATTTTTTTTGTCCAAAAATCAGGATCATCCCAACCCTCAGGACTGGATCCTTTGTCCATAAGCCTCACCATCACTTCAGGGTGAGAGGAAGCGGCCTCAGAGGTGGTTTAAACTGGATTTTAGGGAAAATTCCTTCTCAGAAAGGATGGAAAAGGGTGTCCAGGGGAGTCCCCTTCCCTGGAAATGTTCAAGAAATGTGTGGATGTGGCCCCTGGGACCATGGGGTGATCATGGTTGATGGTTGGACTCGGTGATCTCGGAGGGCTTTTCCAATTTAAAGGATTCTGTGATTCCATAAAATCCATGGTGGATTATTGTGTCCTCATGTGCAGTCAGGAGTGGTTTGTGCCCCAGAAAACATGGAATTTCCTCTTTGGAATTGGGACTTGCCTGGGGGGACACAGGAATTGGAAGGATGGGAAAGCACCCATGAAATCCAGCCAGGAATTCCTGACAGGAATTTCCCTTCCACACCAGTGCCTTGATGGACCCTATTCCATGGGGATGAAAGGCCATGGAAAGGGTAAAGGAAAGGTAAAGGACAGGTAAAGGAAGTTCTCCTAAGTTTTCTTGGCTTCAGCTGCTTTTCCAACCATTTTCCTGGATCAGCAAATCTCCCCCTGGGCTCTTCTCTCTCCTCTGGGTCCCTTCCAGCAGCAGCTCCTCGGTGTTCCCCAACATTTCTCCCAAAAAACCTCAGAGCAGCTGGGCAGTTCCCACCTCTGCTTCCAGACAGGAGCAGCACAATTATCCTTCAGGGATAATTATCCCTCACTGCCCTTCCTGGCTGGAATGATCCTGCTCGAATTTATTTTGTGCCCCAGCTCAGCCCTGTCTTAACTCCGGCATCACTCAGGGCGTGAATCATGAGCTGGGACCAAACTGCCGCTCTCAGGCAGAGAGAGGATGATTAATCCAGGCCACTCAGCCCTTCAAATTCATAAATATTCCAGAAGTAGGACACACAAATAACTCCATTCTCCCTTCCAGCCAGCACAGCGTGGATTCCTCAATATTCCTGAGCCAGGCTGGGTTTGAATTCCTTGGATGATGTGAATTCCAACAGCTCCTTGTGCAGATTCTGTCTGGGTGATCTCCAGTTTGGGTGATTTCTTGATGTGCTGCTCAAACACTCCTTTGCTGTGCTTGATCCTCATTATTAGGATGAATCCATGTGGAGCAGCCTGGCCACATTATCCCAGGATTTCTCCCTGTCACTGACAGGGGTCACTCCAAGGAAATGGTTTCCTGAAGGCTCCCAAGGATCCAGGAGTGACAGCAGCCCCCAAAATCCCCAGGGAAGAGCTCAGCAGTTGTGAGGCCACCACTTGTAGGGGCTCCTTGTCCACCTCTGGTTGTCCTGGAATCCTGGAATACTTCGGGAAGGGAAGTTAAACCCATCCAGCCTTCATGGGCAGGGATCAGAGCCTCTGAAGGAATTCTCTGCCAACACCTCTCTGACAATTAATCTGTCTATCCATTAATTAAGCTGGAATTTGATCCATCAGGACTTCAGAAAGCTCGAGTAGAACTAAAAACACCCGGAATACACAAGGAATAAAGATACCAGGCTTAGGAATTTGGGGATTTTTTCTCAGAAATAACTGTCTGGTTCTGCTCCCGTTCTCCTCCAGAGTGTGCTGGATCACAGATCCTCTGGAATTCCAGTGGAACTGCCCCGGGAGAGCAGCTGGAAGAGTTCCTGTCTGGCTTTACTCTCTCCAGCAGCAGGAACATCTGTCCAGGGAGCAGAACAAGAAGTGAGGGGACAGCAGAGCGGTGACCTGCTGCCACCTCAGCTCGTGCTGGGCCAGCAGCCGGGGGGGCTGAGCTGTCCCAGAGATTTTATTGAAAACCAGGCTTGGACAGAGATCAGCAGAACCTGCTCACCGCAGGCCACTGCCCACTCACAGGGTGACAATGTGGCTTTACATCCGTGCTGCTGGAGTGCCACCAAGGCTTTCTGTTCTCCAGGTGTCACTTTTCCAAGTGTCACCAAAGCTTTTTGTCCTCCCAGTGTCACCAAAGCTTTTCCCTCTCCAAGTGTCACCAAAGCTTTTTGTCCTCCCAGTGTCATCAAAGCTTTTTGTTCTCCAGGTGTCACTTTTCCAAGTGTCACCAAAGCTTTTTGTCCTCCCAGTGTCACCAAAGCTTTTCCCTCTCCAAGTGTCACCAAAGTTTTTTGTTCTCCAGTTTTTGTTCTCCAAGTGTCACTTTTCCAAGTNTCCAATTGTCACCAGAGCTTTTTGTCCTTTGAGTGTCACCAAAGCTTTTTGTTCCCCGGCTGTCACTTTCCCAAGTGCCATCAAAGCTTTTTGCTCTCCAAGTTTTGTTTCCCAAATGTCACCAAAGCTTTTTGTTCTCCAGTTTTTGTTCTCCAATTGTCACCAGAGCTTTTTGTTATCCCAGTGTCACCAAAGCTTTTTGTCATCCCAGTGTCACCAAAGCCTTTTTTTTCTCCGGGTGTCACTTTCCCGAGTGTCACCAAAGCTTTTTGTTCTCCAGTTTTTGTTCTCCAATTGTCACCAGAGCTTTTTGTCCTTTGAGTGTCACCAAAGCTTTTTGTTCCCCGGCTGTCACTTTCCCAAGTGCCATCAAAGCTTTTTGCTCTCCAAGTTTTGTTTCCCAAATGTCACCAAAGCTTTTTGTCATCCCAGTGTCACCAAAGCCTTTTTTTTCTCCGGGTGTCACTTTCCCGAGTGTCACCAAAGCTTTTTGTTCCCCTTGTGTCACCCTCCACTTCAGGAAACTGCTGAGAGTGTGAACTTATTTTAAAGCCACTTGATGCAGGGATAAGTGCAGATTTGTTGTTTCCAGTTAGGATCAGGAAAAATCCTGGATTTGTCCTTTTCCAGCCTGGGCAGTGGATCTGCTCCTGGTTGGAACTGCAGGAATGAGGGAACATTTCTTGTTTCCATCTAGGATTTAGGAACTTTTCATTCTGCAAAGCAGGGACAGAGCTGCCCTTTCCTTGGAGCAGCCTCTGGAGCTGCAGGAGCTCTGGGATGCCTCAGGAAGAGGCTGAGCCCTCCAGGGCTGTCCTTGTGCCACAGCAGCACCTGCTGGCACAGCTGGTGACAGCGTGACACAGCTGGTGACACCGTCCCCCCTGCCTGGCACCCCTCCCTGCCCGTCCCACTGGCAGCATCTTGGCTGATGAACCATCCTTGGCTCATCCCTGCTCCTTTCCTCATGGATTTGAGCCTCCGGACCCAGCTTTGCCTGCTCATCTTTGCACAAGTGATGGGGAGAGAGGAAATGGCCTCAGGGTGGAGCCTTCATCCCTGGAAGGATTTAAAATCCCTCTGGATGTGGCACTTGGGGACATCCCAGTGGTGCCCATGGAACAGCTGGACTCAATGATCTCAGAGGATTTTCCAACCTGAACAATTCCATCATTCCCTATTTCTAACCTCACCCACACTCACCGTTCCCTGCTCCTGTGGGGTCTCCCTATATCTTTGGGAAGAAAACCATCCCATTTTTATTTTCTCCTCAACCCTTTTGAGCTGGATTGCTCATGGAGACAAATCCCCCACGCCCAGGCTGCCAGTGCCTGCTGTGCCACCCTCCCCAAAACCTGGGATTTATTTTCTCAGCCTGTTGCTAATTCCAGCTACATTTGCCAGAGGAACAGACAGCTCAGAGATAATTAAATACCTGTGAAGTTGTGACAATAAATAGCTGGGCTGAAAAGGGGAAAACCTGCAAAAAACCCTCCCTGTGCAAAGGTTTGGAGTTTTTTTCCCCTCTAATTAGAGAGTGGAGAATCAGGATCTAAATCTGGGGGATCTGGAGCCATAAATGGGGTGGGGACAGAGGAATTCAGGGTGGGACCTCACTGCTTTGGTCACTGTTCCTCAAATGTGACCCAGAGCTCAGCCAGGCTTTGGATCGATGGCATTGTCCCTGGAATTCTTCATCCCTGAGAAAAAGTTTGGGAATTTTTCTCCTCCTATTTACATAGTGGAGAATCAGGATCTAAATTTGGGGGATCTGGAGCCATAAATGGGGTGGGGACAGAGGAATTCAGGGTGGGACCTCACTGTTCCTCAAATGTGACCCAGAGCTCAGCCAGGCTTTGGATGGATGGCATTGCCCCTGGAATTCTTCATCCTAACGGATGGCCTTGTCTCTCCTGTCCCCTGTGCTGTTTCCAGGAAGAAGGTGAATAAATCCCAGGAGCCATAATGAGCTCACAGTGACAGGCACTGCAAAATGCCACGGGAATGAGGAGCCAGGGATTTGAGGGGATCTTTCCATGTGGGACAGTGACAGCGAGGTGCAGCTTTGTGCTGTGCTGTTATCTCTGCTTTTTCTGGAAAAACTGATGGGAAAAGAGAGGGAATTACTGCACCTGCACAGGGGATTTTTGTCGTGGATCTGCTTTTTGTCCCTCCTTCCAAACATGGATGTGCTTCCTGTGTTTTTCCCAAATTCCCAGCTGGAATGGCTGATTCCTGTCCCTGGAATTCATAACTCAGAATCTTTGCTCTCACACAGCCTGGAAATGTTGGAATGTGGAAGAGGCTGTGTGTCTATCCCACATGGAATTTCCAGAGGGAAAACTCCCACCCTGGCCCCACCTGGGGGTGGGCTGGCATAGGAATTTTCCCTTGGGATATTGGGATCACAGGGATCTCAGGATATCAGGGCTGGGACCCCTCGCTCTTGCAGGCAGTGAATCCCTGAGCCAGGGCAGGCCGTGATTCCCAGGAGCCTCCAGCATCATCCAGCTGGGAAAGGCTTGGATCCAAACACTCCCAGCCAGGAGCAGGTCTGGAAAAGGACAAATCCAGGATTTTTCCTGGTCCACACAGAGCTCTGTCACATTTGACCTCAGCTGAGAAGCCACAAGCCAGGTGAGCAGGAAAATCCAGGAAATTCCAGGATCTCCTGGCTGGACCTGTCCCTATAAACTGTATTTTCCTTCTTGGAACACCTGTCCCTATAAATTGTATTTTCCTTCTTGGAACAACACTTTTCCCTATAAACTGTATTTTCCTTCTTGGAGCAACACCTTTCTCCCACTTTGTTCCATGATTTCACAGTGCTCCAGCTCCCCTGGGAGTTTTCCTGTGCTCAGAACCTGCTGTGGAACAAAACGACATAACTGAGAAATGATAATGTTTTATTAATATTGGGAATGTTTTATTAAGCAGTTGTTATTTATTTCTTTTTATTTTTTCCTGATTTTTTTTCTCTTTTTTTTTTTTTAGCATAAAATCGTTTTTCCTTCCCTTCCCTGTGGAAAAAGCTCTTCCCATGTCTGCCTGTCCCACCTGACAGGAGTTATTAAAGCCTTCAAAACAGCTGAAAGCAGAACTTTGGTTCCTGTGAAAGCCCCACATTCCAGCTCTGATTCCTACCAGGCTTGTCAGGGCTGGAGACATGGAGCAGATCCCAGGGGAAAGCTGGAATTGCTTCTCACCAGGATGAGTTTGTTGTTTCTGTCCCTTGGGGGTTGAAAATTGCTTTGGAATATTTTTCCTGCAGACAGGAGGGAGGTGCAGGCTGGGTTTTGTCAGGCCTGGCATTCCAGGAAAGGAGCTGAGGGAAGGACAGGGAGGAGAGGAAAAGCTCCTGGAGGAGCTGCTTTCCCCCAGGGAATGTCCCTCTGTGCTTCAGGACAGAAGATCCATGAGGAAAGATGACTTTTCAGGAGGCACCAAAGGAAAAGGAGGATGGGCAGTGTTTAAATCAGGATTTTCCATCTCTCCACCCACCACACGCCATTCCAAACATTTCCCAAGGAATGCTGGACACCTGCCACTGTCCCAGGCTGCTCCAAGCCCAATGTCCAAGCTGGCCTTGGGCACTGCCAGGGATCCAGGGGCAGCCACAGCTGCTCTGGCAATTCCAGCCCAGCCAGCAATTCCCAATTCCCAAGATCCCATCCATCCCTGCCCTCTGGCACTGGAAGCCATTCCCTGTGTCCTGCCCCTCCATCCCTTGTCCCCAGTCCCTTCCCAGCTCTCCTGGAGCCCCTTTAGGGTCTGGAAAGTGCTCTGAGATTTCCTTGGATCCTTTTCTCCAGGGGAACATTCCCAGCTCTCCCAGCCTGACTCCAGCCCTGCAGCAGCTCCGTGGGTTCCTCTGGATTTGCTCCCACCCATCCTCGTCCTTATCCCTTGTCCTTGGCCGTCACCAGCTCACTGTTCCTGCTCCATGGGGCTGAAATAATTCCAGTATCCCTACTGGAATTCTTAATGCAAATCCCTGTGGAATAAACACCACTCTGATGAGCCTCCTGTGACACACCCCAGCTGCTTTTTGGGGTCAGGCCCTCAATTCTGGGGTGATTTCTCAGTTGCCACAATCCTTCCTCATCTGCAGCCATTTATCCATGGGCTGGATTAAAAATCCCATTTAAAAAAATGGGATTTAGTGCCAAATAATCCTAAGAAAGGAGAGCAGAACTGGCAGTGTGGGGGTGAGGGATGGTGGGAAGCACTGGGACAGCGCCAGGGGGGCACGAGTGTCACAGCAGGGCTGGGAAATCATCTCAGGCTGCTGAGAACTTCACCCCAAAAACCTGGCAGCTTCCTATGAGTACAATCCATGCTTTGCCATGGATAAATTGCTTTTCCATGGATAATTCCAAGCAGGAAACCCATCCATGGTGCCCAGTCGTTGACCCCTCTCTTATGAGACTGAAGCTTGTGAGTTCAATCCTCACACAGGGCACCACTGTGTTACTTTTTAGGATTTTCCTTTTTCTCTTCATTCAGAGTCGGGATTGAAGCACGAGAGATGGAATTTCGTGTTCAGACTCAGATGTTTATGAATTCTTATCCATGTTACAGTGAGTGCTGCAGCACTTCCAGCTAACAATCTAAAAATGGTGAAATGGGGATGGATCTCGCTCCTTACAAGGTCTCTTAAGGCTTAATTATCCAATTAAGAGCTAACACCTAAATTATTTTTACTTTTGACCCAATGACCAAACACCCATGACCTGCAGTGCAGCATTTTCCATCCAATCACAGAAATACCACCCAGACCCAGGGAGAAGAGGGACAAGAAGAAAGGAAACCTCTGCCCTAAAACCTCCATCTTGCCCTCTACCTAATAATGTATTCCAAAACCCCAAATTCCAAATTTTTCACCGTGTGACATCACACACTTCTATTAAACTACACACCTGTGATTTTAGTTCTATCATTCCATTTTGGAAGCCTTCTCCAAGGCCTCAAATCTTGGGAGAAGAAGAAAGAAAACCTCAGCTTTAAAACTTCCATCTTGCTTTCCGTATATTGCTGTATTCCAAACCCCCAAATTCCAAATTTTTCACCGTGTGACATCACACACTTCTATTAAACTACACACCCATGATTTCAGTTCTGTCATTCAATTTTGGAAGCTTATCCACGGCCTCAGGCCAAAAGCAGTGCTCTTTTTGGGGTGTTATAAACGAGAAACAAAAGTCTTGACAGTCAGCAAAATTCAGATTGTTTTATTTGATAGAAATGGATCAAGCAGCGCTGGGGAACGTGAGGGGTCACTGCCCACAGCACGCTCCACCAAACCTTGCTTTGCAGCCTCTTCTTATACTCTGGTTTCTCGTTGTGATCAATAATTTTTGGTTTTTTTTCTGTCACAATTTTGCCAGGTAAGCAGCAGTGGTCGAATAAACATCCTTACACAAATTCACAAAGTCTCCAGCGATAGTCAGGCACAGACAACCCTCTGGTCCTTGCAGATAACCAGCAGCGAAATCTGGAACTCTGTGTTTTGTAGCTGGGCAGCATTGATCAGACAAAGGCAGGAAGGGCTATCGGGAAGTTCTGATTTTGCAAGCTGGTAGCAGATACAACTTATTTGGAAAACATAATATCCGTACAAAGGTGATTTAAAACAGAATGATTTAATCACATCTTGTCCTTTATCTAGTGTCCGTGCTTCACTTCAGACCCTAATATTCTGGTTTATACAAACCCCAATACTTTTGTGATTAACATGAATCTTTTATTGATTATCACAGGGGTCTGACAGCAGGCACAGAAATCCCAAAACCCCCCAGAGTCTCCAGGGATCCAACACCTCTCCTTTCCCGTTTTCCAGTGCCGCCCAACCTGACGGTCCCTCAGGAGAAGTCCCCGCTGGTGACACGGGAAGGGGACACCATCGAGCTGCAGTGCCAGGTGACAGGAAAGCCCAAACCCATCATCCTATGGTCACGGGCTGACAAGGAGGTGGCCATGCCGGACGGGGCCCTGCAGACCGAGAGCTACGACGGGATCCTGCGGATTGTCAACGTTTCCCGGGAAATGACCGGCACCTACCGCTGCCAGACCAGCCAGTACAACGGGTTCAACGTCAAACCCCGAGAGGCGCTGGTGCAGCTCATTGTGCAGTGTGAGTGAGACCTCGTTTCTCTTGATTTTCTCTTTTTTTGTTGTTCTTGTTGTTGCACTGAGAAAAAGTTGATTTATTCCTCCTCTAAACAAACAGCGGCGAGAGTCTTATGGCTGTTACACATTTGATACGTCTCGTTTGTAGTTCCCTGAATCCATGAATTCCATGTAAATACGGAGGTAAAAATGACATAGGAGTCTCATTTCTGGTTAAAAAAAAAACAACAAAAGAACAAAAAAACAAACCAAGTGTGAGGCAATCATTATTTTCCCCACGGCTTTGAATTCCTTGACACAGGAACAAGCAGCTGAGATGGGAGGACATATTTCTCTAAATGCTGAGCTGATCCTGAGCTCATTTGTTGCTGCTGTGTAAAACAAGGAGGAAAAAAGGAGGGCAAGAGCTGTTCCCCGGGAGCTGATCTGCATCCAGATCCAGGCTGCTCTGCTCTGCCAGCCAGCCTCGGGAATGGGGAGGGAAAAGAGGGGGGGATCAGTTATTTTTTATTTTGGAAATGGGCAGCATTTGTTGTCAGAACACGGGCAGCCTGGTTTGAGGTGGTTTCTGGGGAATAACGGGGGGATAATGAGCCATTCCTTGTGCTCAGTGACCTCCCTGGGTCTGCTGCTCTGTCAGGATTTAATTTGGGTGTTTTATGAAGTGCAGCCCTCATTTATTCCACTTTCAGGTGCCCCAATCTTCTGTCTCTTGGATTTTTAGCAGTGCTCTGTGCCCAGCACAGGTGACCTCTTTTGGGGCCACCAGGGAAGAGCTGCTCCTCGCTCGTGCTGATAAGAAACTGATTGGTTTTTCCTGGCTCTGATTTGTGACAGATTATGGATGCATGGATTACATGGTTGGGATCTGCAGGATTTCCATCCCAGCTTTTTTCTGCTGCTCCAGCTTTAAATCCCAAAGTCAAGGCTGAAGGGAGGATGGAAACTTCTCCCTTGTGGGTTTATCTCAGTGGTGGGGTTGGCTGTGCTAGGAGCGGGATGATCCCACTGGGACTTGAGAATGAGGGGTCTGTGCCTCCTGCCCTTGGCCCAACCATTTTTTCCTGGGAAAAAAAAGAGGCTCAGGGGGGCCCTTGTGGCTCTGCACAAGTCCCTGACAGGAGGGGACAGCCGGGGGGGTCGGGCTCTGCTCCCAGGGAACAGGGACAGGAGGAGAGGGAACGGCCTCAGGCTGGGCCAGGGCAGGCTCAGGGTGGACAGCAGCAGGAATTTCCCCATGGAAAGGGTGGGCAGGGATTGGAAGTGCCCAGGGAGCTTTGGAGTGCCCATCCCTGGAGGTGTGCCAGGAATTCCTGGAGGTGGCACTCAGAGCTCTGGGCTGGGGACAAGGTGGCCATTGGGCACAGCTGGGACTCGGTGACCTTGGAGCTCTTTTCCAACCTCAGGGATTCCATGAGGTTCAGATTGGATATCTGGGAAAACTTCTTCCCCTAAATTTGTTGTCCAGCCCTGGCACAGGTACAGGGTGGAGTCCCCATCCCTGGAGGGATTTAAATCCATGTGGATGTGGCACTTGGGGACATTGGGCAGTGGTGGCCTTGGCAGTGCTGGGGAATGATTGGATGGACTTAGAGATCTTCTCCAACCTTAATGATTCCATGATTCCATGAATATCTGTCTGCTGGTTTGGAGTGCCCATCCCTGCAGGTGTGCCAGGAATTCCTGGAGGTGGCACTCAGAGCTCTGGGCTGGGGACAAGGTGGCCATTGGGCACAGCTGGCACTTAGTGACGTTTAGTTTTCCAACCTCAGGGATCCCAGGATTCTGTAAATCCGGGAATGAAGGCCACCAGAGAAACAGTGGAGTGTTGAGCCTTCTAAATAAGGAGGGGGAAGTAGTTTCTTTCCCCTTTTTCTGGTGAAAAGTAGGAAATATTTTGTGGCTGAAGAATTCCAACACTTCCTGAGGACCTGAGGCAGTTCCTGGTGGATCCCATGGGATGACTCTGCTGGCTCCCACATTCTGGGGATGCATTGCTTGGGTCACTTTAATTTTCACACCTTTTCTTGTTGCCAAACCTCCTCTTTTTGATGTATTTTTGTTCTGCTTGAGATGCAGAATTTTATTAATTCTGAGAGGAGAGGCACAACCTGAAAATACTTCCAAGAAGTAGGAGTTCAACAGGTATTTCCAGGAGCTTTTCCTTTCATCTCTCCATGTTTAGAATTCCGCTCCCTTTATTCACATCCTGACAAGTGACAAATTGGAGATGAATGGAGAAAAATTATGGAAAGCTTTGATTATTTTTCCTGTGGGAGGAAAGTTTTTGTTCTCAACGACTTGAGCAGCGTTTCTGTACCGAGGGTGGCATTTAACCAATTGTCATAAAAACCAGTTCTTTTCAGAATTTGGGAATATTTATCCTAAATGCTTCCAGCACTGATGAACAGGGAAAGATATTTAATGGAACATTTTATTTAGAGAATAACTCATGGAGTTCACTGTGGATGTGCTGAGTGATGATATTCCCACCCTCTGGAAGGTTCTCCTTGTGAGAGCAGGGCTTTGTCTCACTAAAAGTGGTTAATTAATCCACTTCCAAGGAATTATGGGATGTCCTGAGTGGGAAGAGACCCACAAGGATCACAAATCCAGACACCCCAACAATCCCACCCTGGGCAGCCTTGGGAATGTGCCCATTCCTGGGAAGCTGTTCCAGTGTTCCACAGGGCAAATCCTTCCATGGAATTACTGCTCCAGGTCACATCTGTTGGGTCAAGCTAAAGAAACATGAAAAGTAAATTCAAACAGAAAGGATTTTTTAAAAATTTGACCCCCTCATCTAATGAGTTTTTTTGTTTTCCTTACCTCTCTTTCCTGCTTCCATCCCTTTATCCCATCTCTGTGGTTTCAGGATCTCAGCCTGGGAGTTCTCCAGGAAAATTTCGGATTTGTGCTCTTGGTCGCAGCTTGTCCTTGAGCTGTGGTTTAAGATTTTTTTCGTTAAAGTTAAATCCTAAAACTTCTTCAGGAAAAATGAAAATCCTGGAGTCTCAGAATGGTTTGGGTTGGAAGGGAATTTCAAACCCATCCCATTCCAGCCCCCTGCATGGGCAGGGACACCTCCCACTATCCCAGGTTGCTCCAAGGTGAGTTTTCCTCTGTGTTTGGTTTCCCATCATGGAAAACCATGGGTTAAATTGGATTTTGGGATGGAAATCCTGGCTGGGAGGGGGGGATGGGTCTGGGCTGGAATTCCCAGAGGAGCTGTGGCTGCCCCTGGATCCCTGGCAGTGCCCAAGGCCAGGCTGGACATTGGGCTTGGAGCAGCCTGGGACAGTGGGAGGTGTCCCTGCCCATCCAGAGGTGACACTGGGTGATCTTCGAGGTCCCTTCCCACCCAAACCACTCTGGGATTCTATTTTATGATCTTCCAGCTGCAATTGTGGATAAATCAATTTTTAAGGAACAAATTAAACTCTGCTGATGGCAGACAGGGCTCAATCCAGGGACAATTCACCAGCCCCACTTTTCCAGCTGCAGGAGAGGCTGGGGACATGAAAGTGTCACCAGGTGCCACCTGAGGCCACATTTCCATCGTGTCCCTTCTCAGGAGATCGGAGCAGTGAGGACGGGATCGTTTTCCCTGGCTCCCTTTTCCTTCTGCACTCCATAAAATCCAATTCACAGCACAACCCCCTTCCCAAACCCCACCCATCTCCAAACCCTTGGAAATCCTCTTGAAATATCCGAGATGTTTCATGGAAGCCTGGCTGGCAGAGCTGTGGTGGCCACATCCAGAATTTCCCGTTCCGTTGGAGCTCGGCTTTATTTGCGTCGCTCTTCCTTGGCAATAAATCCCAAATAACTCCGGAAAAGGGGCTCATCCTGCAGGAATTACATTGGGAATGGAAAAGAGCGAATTGAGGAGAAAGATGAGGCTCAGTGATGATCTCAGGTGCTGAGTGGAGCAGCACAAATGAGTTATTCCCATTTTCCACCAGCTGGAGAATCCAACCCTGAGTCCTCTTTCCTTGGTTTTCGATTTCTTTGCAGCTGGAAATGGGAAAAGGAATTTTTCTGCCTTGGAAAGGAAATTTGGCAGCTCAGGAATGTGCTGGGTCTACTCTCGAAATAGCTGCCTGATTAAATATTTATATGCAAATATTGTATTAATAATGAAATAAAAGCTGTTGAGACAGAAGGAAGCATTCCCCATCCCAAATGGGACTGGCATTAATGAGCTAAAAACTCTTGGAATTTTAGGAAAGTCATTGGGAGAAACTGTTTGAACAGGTAGGGTGGCCAATCCCTGTGGGAATTTACCAACTTCATGGAATTGTCTTGTGAATGGGGATCAGGAGCGTGGTGAAAGTCCCAAAGAGTGGAATCTTCCAGAGTATAAAATTTTAATTATGAAAACTCATTAAAAAGGGATAACCAAGGAATCCGAGAAATCAAATGGAGCAAATATCTGGATTTTTAAACAAATCTGTTATAAATCTGTGCTTAGGCAGGCTGGAATGATGAAGGCAAGCAGAATTTGCATTTAATATTAATATTAATATTATTTACATCTCTTTTCTTCCCCCTTACGACTGAAGATTTGAGTGGGAAAAGCTGATTAATATTCAGGACAAATATTACATAACCCAATCCATTCCCAGGCTGGCGCCTTTATCACTTTCTGAATGAATTCTTTCTCTAGAGATAAAAGTTGGGTTTAATTTGGGCTGTTTGTGGTGGGAGAAAGGACAGCCTAAAAACAAGTCTAGAACTGGGTCAAATTTTTTTAGTTCTGAGCCATTTTCTCCCTTCTTTTCCAATGAAGAAATGGTCTTAAGGACTTGAAAATATCAAAATAATGGTGCTCCCATTGCTTTTATAATTTTGATTTGCTTTCCAAAGTGTTTTTTCCACCCTGGTGGTTGTATCCAAGGAATTCCACATTCCTGCCCAACGGGTTTTCCCTGGATATGGCAGAGGTTGATGCTAAGCTGAGCTTAAAGCTTCGACTTTCCCGTGGGGATATTTATTGCTGTATTTATTTTATATATAAATACATAGAGATTTAGGCACTCCAGATGGATAATTCCCATGTTGTGGTTTTTAACCTATGGATCATTCCCTGCTCTTGAATTCCTAGTCCAGAAACTTCCCAGAAAACTGTAAAACACCAAAATCTCTCCTCTAAGATCCTCATCCAATCGAGGCCAATTCCAGAATAACCCACAGGCAATGATGGCTTTGGGTGGGATTTATCCACATGGAGCAAGGCAGGGAAAAAAATATGGAAATCACGGATGGCTGGATCGGGAAAGAGAAATCCCAGGAGCTTTTTGACATTTAGCAAGGTCAAGGACAGCATGAGTTTGGTGACCCAGGGAGGTGATGAATATGCAAACCCTGGCGCCGCGGAAAATTTAAATGAGAACCAGATAATTTGAATTTTTTCATATTTTATATTAAAATTATTATCACAGACAGGCCTTTCTGTCAGAAATTCCAAAAAAGCCCCAGAGCACTCCGGAGTCTGAATAAACAGAGATGTTATTGGGGAAGCAAAATGAATTTATTTTGATTTGGTTTGTTTTGTTTTTAAGAATTGGTCTTGGAGAGGATAATCCTGCACTGTCTGAGGGCAGGAGCAAAGAGTCTTCCAAAGAAAAATAGTTTTGGAAGAAAAAAAATAATGAGTGGGAATATTTAAATATGGACTATTTACATAGTAAATATTCCATGTTTAAAATAGAAAGGATCAGAGCTTTGGTTGCTCCAAACCCCATCCAACCTTGAACATTCCCAGGGATGGAGCAGCCATAGCTGCTGCTTCTATTCCCAATTAATTACAGGCTAAGAGGTTGGATTTGAAGGGAAAAGGGGAATTCCAGCCCAAAAGGGTTGAGGAGAATCCATGAGATTATTCTCTAAACCTTGTGGAATTCTGGGATGTCCATCCCCACAGTTATCATGGGAAGAAGGTGAACAGCAGGATGAGAGGGAATGTTGTGGCTGGAATATAAAGGAGTCACAAAAACCCAAGGACAGCTCAACACCAACCAGGGAAAGGTAAATTGGAATAATTAACTTGTCCATGTAGTTAATTTTTAACAGCAGAAGATGCTGAGTAAATATAATTCCTTTCTTGTCCTGTAATACTTAGGAGATTAATTCCCATAATTACACAAAATATGGATTTCAACAGAACTCTGGTTGCAAAGTGCAGCATTAAAAATTAAGATTATTTGGATTGACACAGGACACAAATAATGCCGTCCATGGCTGCTGCTGGAATTTGTCCCAGCTGCTTTTTCAGCTCCATAAATCCCTCTCCTCCTGTCTCACTTTCCAATATTCAACTTTGTGCCTGTAATTGCCTCATAAAACAGAGTTTGGAAGGCAGTCCACAGATTTAAAGACAAGCTGCTGCTTTCCTTGGGCTCCCTCCCAAATATTTTGGATTTTATTCCCAATTCCAGCATTATAATTCAGACCTGTCCACTGCTGTTCATAGGGAGGTTTGCAAATCATTTTGCCTGTGGAGCTGGGAACAGGAAGATTCCTTCCAGCAGGAATGAAATTAGAGCTCCTTGTGTCCCACAAAATCAGCTTTTCCAGGATGTTGGATTCAGTATCGGAGGTCCTGGATGCAGGGAATGCTGGGAGGGTCTGTGGAAATGATGATTTTTTTTTTTTTTGAAAGATTTTCTTTGGGTTCCAACCAGGCTTTGAGGAACCACATCAGGACTGAAATCACTGAAGGCAAGAGGAGTTTTGAGTGGAATCACTGAGGCTGGAAAATCCCTTTGGGATCATCAAATCCAATTGTTCCCAGCACTTCCAAGGCCGCCCCTGACCCCTGTCCCCGGGTGCCACAGGGCTTGGAAATCCCTGCAAACCTCCCTGGGCACTTCCAAGCCTTTCCATGAAGGAATTTTCCATAATATCCAACTTCAACCTCCCCTGGTGACACTTGAGGCCATTTCCTCCGATCCTGGAGTTTTTTACATGGAAGCAGAGCCCGAGCCCCCCGGCTGTCCCCTCCTGTCAG
>VWZS01004319.1:52341-83500 GCA_013397075.1 Rhabdornis inornatus | reverse complement strand
GGATGGGATGGGATGGGATGGGATGGGATGGGATGGGATGGGATGGGATGGGATGGGATGGGATGGGATGGGATGGGATGGGATGGGATGGGATGATCCCTGATATCCCTCCCATCCCAAACCAGGCTCCATCCTCTTCCCTGCTCTGTTCATGTTCAGTGCAGTCCAACCCCACAAATGACAGAATGTTTGTTGCAGGAATGAGCAAAAAAAAAAATTATTTTCTCAAAAAATTTTCCAAAGGAATTGGTGTGAGTCACCCCAGGAATGAACCAGGATGTTGCACCCCTGGCTGGATCCCTGTGGGACGAGGGTTGGTTCAAATCCCAAATGGAATCTCAGAATGGTTTGGGTTGGGAGGGGCCTTAAATCCCAGCCAGTGCCACCCCTGCCATGGCAGGGACACCTCCCACTGTCCCAGGCTGCTCCAAGCCCAATGTCCAAGCTGGCCTTGGGCACTGCCAGGGATCCAGGGGCAGCCACAGCAAATCTGGGAATTCTGTGCCCTTGGGGAAGTGAGGCTGAAGGAAACATTCCCAGGCATTCCCTGCTCTCACTCCATATTTCCAATTAACCTTTCAGAAGGTTCCTGGATCCATCACGGAGCAAATCCTAAGGGAATATGGAATCCTTGGAATCCAAGAGAGCTCCAGGGATAAAATTTTCCTTAATTTTTTAGGGATAATTTTTTAACCACAGTGAAAATTTTTACTCAGATTAAAATCATTAGGTTTCTGCATTGAAGCAGTTTAATATTGACAGTGAAACACTGAAACATTATTGATTATATTAAAATCAAAAGATTGAAATATTTTCCTTATTTTTCATATTATTTTTAAGGAATATTTTAAGGAATATTTTTAAAACCTAGGTGTGAATGGGGGGGCTTTTCATTGTAAAATCCTCATTTTTACGCAGAATTCCTGAATGTTTATTGGATTATCTCTTATATTAGAATATAAGATTTAATTAGAATTAAGCAAAGATATTTTAATAAACATTTCCTGCTGTTCCCATTATTTATTTTAATTTTAGGTGAATTTGGGTTGGGTTTTTTTCCAGTTTTTAACTTAACCCACCTTTAAAAAATGTAGAAGAGAGACAGAAAATGATTTTTAAAAATAGACTTTTTAAAGGTCACAATTTTGCAACACGTGACCGGATTTTTCCTCCGAGGATTTTGGAAAATATTCCTGAAATATTATGATGAATTAGCCTAAGAAAGAGAATCAAAGACATTTTTGGTGGAGCTTGGGGTTTTTTTGAGGTCTGAGGAGAAACGTTTTGTGAAAAACTGGAAGGGCACGTCTTGGAAATCAGGGAAAAATAATTGGATAATAAAATTAATGGAGTGAGACAGCAAGTTTGGTACTAAAATAATAACACCAGATTCCATGGCTAACCAGGGCCCATGGAATATTGAGCTTCCCCCAGGGAAGGAGCTCGGATTCCCTCATTTATCCAGGAAGTCTGGAAGGAATGGGAATAAACAGGGAAGGGAGGATTGGTTTGGATTGATCTGGAGGAACGGGATGAGTCAAAACCACCCTGAGATGAAAAAGTCCTGACAGGATTGATCCTGGATGTTGATCTCCATGTGGGAGACCCTTTGGAATGTGCAAATCTGTCCCAGGGAGAAGAAGACGTGGGTTTGGAAATCTTTCCTCCAGATCTGAATTTCAAAGGAGCTTCCTGGGGTGTCCCAGCTCTCCAGAACAAATTCCTTCCCAACTTCTGCAGGCACTGTCAATGGAAATCCCAGATTTCCATTGGAGCGGCTCCAGTGGTTGTGGGAAACAGGGATACACAGGTTTGGGGATGGATCCTGGAGCTGCTGTGGAATCGCAGGGACTTTCATGGCTCCATGAAACACTTGGAGCCTGAGTGCTGGGAAAATAAATCCAGCTCCGTGGGGTTGGCTGAGGATCATGGAATTCCAGAATGGGTTGGACTGGGGGGGATTCAGGGATCATCCAGTGCCACCCCATGGGAAGCATTTTTAATTCCTGCCGTCACTCAGCGCTGAGCAGGGGCAGGTGGATTCAAATATCCTGGGAAAGGGTTCATGGGAAGGCTCAGTGGCTGGAAAAAGGAGACAGGAATTTTCTGTCAGTGCCACAGCACAGATCCCATAGCCCTGGATAAATGGCTGTGGATAAAGGGAGTGAGGATACATTTATTGCCTTGCTGATTAAAGAATCCCAGAATCCCAAAATGTTGTGGCTTGGAAGCCCAAATCTCATCTCATCCCACCCTGCCATGGCAGGGACACCTCCCACTGTCCCAGGCTGCTCCAAGCCCAATGTCCAAGCTGGCCTTGGGCACTGCCAGGGATCCAGGGGCAGCCACAGCTGCTCTGGCAATTCCAGCCCAGCCAGCAATTCCCAATTCCCAAGATCCCATCCATCCCTGCCCTCTGGCAGTGGGAGCCATTCCCTGTGTCCTGTCCCTCCATGCCTTGTCCCCAGTCCCTCTCCAGCTCTCCTGGAACCCCTTTAGGTCCTGGAAGGATCTCCCTGGATCTTTCCCTTCTCCAGGTGAGCACCCCCAGCATTCCTAACCTCCATGGTTTTTTTTTAGCTGGAAAATGCTTTAAAATGAGTGCAGAGGGTTTTTTCCCCCAGCTCACCAGTGGGTCCCTGCTCCTCCAGGGACATTCCTTAATCCTGGAGATGGAAGGGACAAATTTGGGATCCAGGACCTGCCCATGGAGAAGGAGGAACAACCCAGGGCTCATCCACGGCTCCCCTCGTGAGCTGTGTAGGATTAAAATGTTGTTCACTGCTGTTCATCGATTTATATTCCAGCCAGGATAATTTTAATTCCATAAAATCCAAGGAACAGCAGCAGCAGAGCCCATAAAGGTGCTCAGAAGAGCAGACACCTTCAAAAACCCGGATTATTCCCATTTCAAGGTTTTTTAAGGAAGCTCCTCATTATTCACCCTTAGTCCCCTTCTGGACAAATCAAGCAAATCATGATTTGCAGATATGGAGGGAAATGAATGGTGCAGCTTTGCCCCAAAGTTTTTTTTTTACATCCATTTCTTTTTCCTCATTTGAATATTTATCCCTTGCAAACATTGCACGTGCTCGAGCACAAATATTGAAGCTCAGGAACGTGGGAGTTGCTGGGTAAGGCTGGATCAGGATTTCCAGAGAATTCAATGCCCTGTCAAGGACAGAGGCACCAGTCTGGAAAATCCCAGTGAATTCTGCAGACAGGGGAAACAACTTGAAGCACAAAATTCAAGTTAGCGAATTCCTGGCAGTGGGGACTGGGATTTTCCTTTGTAAATCCTTCTGCAAAGCAGGCACGGACACAGAATGCAAAAGACAATTAAATTAATAATAATTTCGCACTGAAAGTTGCCATCAAAACCCCTCTAACTTGAAATTAGGAGTTCAGCAGGAGAATTTTGAGAGTTCTGACGAGGGATGGAGGGACAGGACACAGGGAATGGCTCCCACTGCCAGAGGGCAGGGATGGATGGGATCTTGGGAATTGGGAATTGCTGGCTGGGCTGGAATTGCCAGAGCAGCTGTGGCTGCCCCTGGATCCCTGGCAGTGCCCAAGGCCAGCTTGGACATTGGGCTTGGAGCAGCCTGGGACAGTGGGAGGTGTCCCTGCCATGGCAGGGCTGGGATTTAAGGTCCCTTCCATCCCAAAACATTCCTGGATTCCATGAAACTGGGAATTTCCTCATTGTACCATGGATATATCTGTGCAAGGCAGGGTTTGGAATGCACAATTCCAGGATGGATTTGCACACCTATTTTGATTTACTCCCAGATGTGCAATTGGCTTTTTAATTTATTTTTTTTTTTATTTTATTTTATTTTTTTTTTTCTGGCTATGATGCTTTCATTGCAGTCGAATAAATCCGTTATCCAAGGTGTAACATCCCTGTTCCGAACTTTGGCTGGAAAATTGCTGTTGTCATTTCACAGGGACCACAATCCCTGTGCACTGGAGCTTCCCAAAGCTCCTAAATCCCATAATATCTGGGCTTCTCCGTGTCCTGGGCTCCAGGCTCCATTCAGGCACCCCCAGAGCCACCTCCAGAGCTAAAAAACCTGGAAATGTGGAGAGTCTGGGAATAGATGGATTTGGAAATGTTGGATAACATTCCTGTGGTGTGAATCCAACAGTGGCCACAATCCCAATGGAAAGTGAGCAGAGGCACCACTTTTTATTATTATTATTTATTTATTATTCCCATTGCCGGAGCTGGGAGAGAAAAACTCATTATTTGTTTAGCTTAAAATGCAAATTGGAGAGGCCAAACCAGCGGGTGAAGCTTCTGCTCGGGGCCACGAGGTGGAAATAAATTCCTGGAATTTTCTCCTTAACAAATCCCACTACAAAAACCAGGATTTGATCCTCACCATGAGGAGCAGCGGTGTGGTTCAAACCAAGCAAACATCTCGCTGTCATTTCTCTGGATAGCTCCAGAACTTTCTTTTTTCCGTTTCCTAATCCTTAAAACATGAATGTACTTAGGCTAAAAAACTTCATTAAACATTAATAGAGAGCCTGATTTAACTCCAGCCCCGTTTGCTTCCCAAAGATAATTGTGGAAGAGAATGAACCGTGCTCCCTTGGCAGCTTTGCTGGAGATTTTTCCAAAACTAATAGTGGAATTATGAAAGGAATAAGGAGGAGAAAAGTAAATTAAATCAAATTGCCAAAGCCTTGGGGGAGAGCTGATGCAAATGAGTTCAAAGCAGAGAAGTCACAAACAACTCCAGTTTTTCTTCTGCGCATCTGGGAAGTCACAATCCTCTAAAAACCATGGAAAAATCCGACAGAAAAACGAGCTCTTGACTCTGGCTGGGGCTTTTATCAGCCCTTCCCTTTCCCATTAAAGTTATTACCTGCAAAAGTGGGATTGGGGAATGAGCAGCGCGAGTTAATTTTCTCTTGCTGTCACTGGGGATCATCAGCCCCTGGATAAATGGGAATTGTGGGGTTTAAAGACTTCTGTGACCTTAAAGGCAGGGGAAAGTTTCATTTAAAAGCTGTTTATAAAGGTAAAGTAGCTTGATAAGTAAATAAAGCAGGGGGAGAAGAGAGAACGGCCTGAATACAAATTCCCGTTAAAATCGTTAAACTGAGGCGCCACGGGGAGGGGAAATCGTTCCCTGGATTCAGTCAATGGAAGCAGCAAGGAAAACAAAGGTGGGAATGTTATTCCACACCAGAGATGAGTTTTGGATGCTCAAACATTCCAAAGATTTATGAGCAAGGGGAGAAAATGATGGAAAAACCAGCCATTAAAGGCTTTTTAACACCTCAAACACGGAGCTTCCAAGATATTCCTGTCCCAAAATTCCCGTGCTCTCCCTCAGGGATTTAGGATCAGGAGGGTCCAAATCATCCCTGAAATCATTCCCAGGATTCAGTCAATGGAAGCATCAAGGAAAACAAAGGAGGTAACATTTCTCCAAAGCAGAGATGAGTTTTGGGTGTTGAAACATTCCAAAGATTTCTGAGCAAGGGGAAAAAAAATATGGAAAAAATCATTGATTAAAGGCTTTTTAACACCTCAAACACGGAGCTTCCAAGATATTCCTGTCCCAAAATTCCCGTGCTCTCCCTCAGGGATTTAGGATCAGGAGGGTCCAAATCAATCCTAAAATCATTCCCAAAATAATTCCCTGGATTTGGAGCGTTCAATGGAAGCAGCAAGGCAAACAAAGGAGAGAACATTTCTCCAAAGCAGAGATGAGTTTTGGGTGTTGAAACATTCCAAAGATTTCTGAGCAAGGGGAAAAAAATATGGAAAAAATCATTGATTAAAGGCTTTTTAACACCTCAGACACAAAGCTTCCATGATATTCCTGTCCCAAAACTCCTCTGCTCTCCCTCAGGGATTTAGGATCAGGAGGGTCCAAATTATTCTGGAAATAATTCCTGAAATAATTCCCTGGATTTGGGATATTCAATGGCAGCATCAAGGAAAACAAAAGTGGGAATGTTATTCAACCCAGAGATGAGTTTTGGATGCTCAAAAGAGATTCCAAAGATTTATGAGCAAGGGGAGAAAATGATTGAAAAATCATTGATTAAAGGCTTTTTAATTCCTCAAACATGGGCCTTCCATGATATTCCTGTCCCAAAACTCCTCTGCTCTCCCTCAGGGATTTAGGATCAGGAGAGTCCTCAGCAGATGCTGCTTGAGCATCTTTCCGTTGTTATTTTAGAGATTTTTCTGTGCCTGGCTCCAAGTTTAAGGAGAATTTTCCCAGGATTCTAAGGTGTATTTTGGTGTAGCTGGAAGGGCTGGAGAGGTCATGGATATGGAATTATCCTGGCTGGAATGGGGAAAAAAATAGAGAATTTCCAATTAAAAATCAAATGTTTATTTCATTTAAAATTGGCTTTGTTATAAAGATCAGAGAAATTATACCAGGAACAGCAGTGAGTGCCTGATTGTGGTCATGATCAATAAAAATATGGAGAGTTCATGGAATCTTGGAATGTTTTAGATTGGAAAAACCTTCTGAGATCGAATCCAGCCATTCCCAGAACTTCCAATTCCCTGGAAAAAGAACCTGGATTAGTCTTGTCTCCCAGGACTGGTCCTAAATGAGAGCCTGGGTTAGTCCTGTCTCCTAGGACAAGTTTCAAATAAGGACCTGAGTTAGTCTTGTCTCCTAGGATGGGTGTCATACAAGAACCTGGCTTAGTCTTGGTTCCTATGACGGGTCCTGAACAAGAACCTGGGTTAGTTTGGATTCCTAGGATGGTTCCTAACCTGGCTTAGTCCTGTCTCCTAGGACAAGTCCTAAAGAAGAACCTGGGTTAGTCCTGTCTCTAGGACAGGTCCTAAACAAAAACCTGGCTTAGTCTTGATTCCTATGACAGGTCCTGAACAAGAGCCTGGGTTAATCCTGTCCCTAGGACTTGTCCTAAACAAGAATCTGGGTTAATCTTGTCTCCTAGTACAGGTGTCAAACAAGAACCTGGGTTAGTCCTGTCTCTAGGACAGGTCCTAAACAAGAGCCTGGGTTTATCCTGTCCCTAGGACTTGTCCTAAACAAGAACCTGGGTTAGTCCTGTCTGTAGGACCCGTCCTAAACAAGAACCTGGGTTAATCCTGTCTCTGGGACAGGTGCTAAACAAGAACCTGAGTTAATCCTGTCTCTAGAATGGGTCCTAAAAAAGCAAGTGGGTTAATCCTGTCTGTAGGACATCCTGTCTCTACAAGAACCTGAGTTAATCCTGTCCCTAGGACTTGTCCTAAACAAGAACCTGGGTTAGTCCTGTCTCTAGGACAGGTCCTAAACAAGAATCTGTATTAAGCCTGTCTTTAGGATAGGTTCTAAACAAGAACCTGAGTTAGTCTTGATTCCTGTGACGGCTCCTAAACAAGAACCTGGGTTAGTCCTGTCTCTAGAACAGGTCCTAAAAAGGAAAGTGGGTTAATCCTGTCTGTCGGATATCCTGTCTCTACAAGAACCTGAGTTAATCCTGTGTCTAGAACGGGTACTAAAAAAGAACGTGGGTTAATCCTGTCTGTCGGATATCCTGTCTCTACAAGAACCTGAGTTAATCCTGTGTCTAGAACGGGTACTAAAAAAGAACGTGGGTTAATCCTGTCTGTCGGATATCCTGTCTCTACAAGAACCTGAGTTAATCCTGTCTGTAGGACATCCTGTCTCTACAAGAACCCGAGTTAATCCTGTCCCTAGGCCTGGCTCCCTGCTCTAACACCCCTCGTGCCCTCGGTGTGTCTCCGCAGACCCCCCGGCCGTGGAGCCGGCGTTCCTGGAGCTGCGGCAGGGCCAGGGCCGCGGTGTCACCATGAGCTGCCGCGTGCTCCGGGCTTACCCCACGCGGGTGCTGAGCTACGAGTGGCGCCTGGGCGGGCGCGTGCTGCGCACGGGGCACTTCGACCTGCAGGACTCCACGGAATTCACCGTGAGCAGCCTCAACCGCGACTCCTACGGCGTCTACAACTGCAACATCATCAACGAGGCGGGCGCCGGCCGCTGCAGCTTCCTCGTCACAGGTAGGAGGCCTGGAGCTGGGAATTAATTGGCTTTTTAATTCGGTTTTTCATGTTTTTTTGGAAGGAGTTTTGGTCAGTTTGTTCCATTTTCTCTGGGGGTTGAAGTTTCTCTTCAAAACTCCGTTCGCGGAGTGTTTGGGTTTTGTCGGGTGAGGCTTTGCTGATGGGACTCGAACAATAAAAGGAAGATTCCCAGATTTTAAGCTTGGAATTTCCAGGTTAGGAGTAGCCAGAAGGAGATAAATGGACATTACCAAATGTCAGCTCCTGGCAGGGATTGGAACAGCTGGGATGGAAAAGGATTGAGAAGAGAAGCAAAAAATGGGAACCAAATTAGCATGGAAGGGATTGATAACCAAGAGGAGATCCAAGACTGAAAACGGGGTCATTTGGGACCAAGGAATGAGAATTTTTGGGTTTTTTATGTATAAACATGGGAAAACTCTGGTAAAGAATTATGTGGTTGGAATGATTTCCATGGCACAGAATAAAGTAATTCTGGCTTCTCCAACACTTAAGAGATGGTGCTGGAGAGTTTCTTTTGTCCCTGAATTTTGGTGACAGTGAGGTCTTGGAGGCCCAAGAGTGAAGGTTTGGGTTTTGTTGGATCACTCTACTCCTGCTCCAGTTGCCAAAAACATCCTCCTCAGCTTGAGGAGTCTTGTTGGGATTGTGGTTGGTGAAAAGAAAGTGAGATTTAGCTCATTTGAAGATCAGGATTTCCCTGTGGAAAATGTGAATATTCCTTTTCTGTGGGCACCAATCCAAAGAGTTTTGGGGGAGGCCTGAGAGAGTCAGCAGCAGCAAAATTCCACTGTGTGAAATCCACTGAAGTTGGATTTCCTCTTCTCCCCAGCTTGGACAGTGGGGTGGGCACACCAGAGACCCCAACCACTCCCTTGGGAACAGAGGGATGTTGGAATTTGTTCCTTTTCTCCAGCAGTAACGAATTTTGGGAAGTTTTCCAGCAGATCCCAGGCTGGGGGAGGCTGTGCATCCCTCAGGGTCCACCCGTGCTGTGTAATTCCTGTGATGGAGCCAAGCTTGGTGTGTCTTTTATCTTCAGGATCTTGGAGCTGGAAAAAAGAAATTATTTTTCCAGGATTGGGGCAGTTGGAGTGGTTTTAGCAAACCACAAAACTGAAAATGAGTCCTAAAATGATTTTATGATGTTTTCCGCTTCCCATCCCAATCTGTGCTCATTTAGGGTTCATCCCATCCTGTGAATTTATGGTGGATTGAGGATGCTGGAAGTAACACTTTGACTTTTCTTAGTCTCTTAAAGTTAAAACTGAGTTTATTTAGGAAATAAATTCTTTGTGCTCTGTTGTGCTCCCGAATCTCAGTAGCACAGATGGAGTCAAAGCCCCGGGGAACAGAAAACGCTGAAAAAAAAAGACGAAATGGTTAAAAAGGAGGCTTGGATTTCACTGGGAATGTGAATAGAGACAAGAAATTGGGCACTTCTTAGGCATGAGAGGAAAAAAAAACCCAATAAATAACTGCAAGGCAGGAATGTGGCAGTTGTGTGGAGCTTTTGTTTCGGGGGGAATAATGGGTTCTTGTAACCCATTTTTAGCTGGTTTATTTCTATTTTTTCACGCAGGGAAATAGAATTGTGCTGGGCTGGGGCTGCAGAGAACCATTGGTATGCTCAGAGAAAGCTTTTCAGTGCAGCATTTCAAGCAGCCTGGCTTGAAAGATTTATTCTGACCCTCGAGCCTGCAAAAATCTCCTTTTTTTTTTTCCTGTACATTTGGAGCCAGATTGGAGGAGATGAAAGCCAAATAAATCACACTTGGAAAAGGGGTTAATTTACAGCATCAGGGCCAACACGAGGCAGATGTAACCTGCCAGTCTCTTCAAAATAAATAAGAAGTGACAAGGCAAATTGTGTTTGTGGGGAAGCAGAGCTGAGTTCATGCTCCTCACAGCTTCACCACCTCGAGATTTTATTCAGGGCCAGATCATATCCAGAGAGCAACAAAAAGTCCATTGCAGGCCGTGGCTTGGGACAACCCTGCCAGGGCTGGGAGCAAATCGATCAAAGCAGATCCGTGAATGGCAGAGGCTGAGGGAGGAGCTCAGGGAGCTTCTCCCCCCCTGCAGCGGCTGCTGAGGTGCCAGAGTTCCTCCAGGACACAGCTGAGCCCTGCTGGGTCACAGCCTGGCCTGGCCTGGCCGGCTGGGGACACGCCAGGACAGATTTGCGCTGTGGCTTGGGCTCCTCAAGGCAGCGTGGGCTGATGTCCACGTTCTGCACATTCCCAGTTTGCAAAGGAGGGGTGAAATGAGAGTGAAATGAGACCTTCCTCTTCTTCTTCCTCTTCTTCTCCTTCTTCTTCTTCTTCTTCTTCTTCTTCTTCTTCTTCTTCTTCTTCTTCTTCTTCTTCTTCTTCTTCTTCTCCTTCTCCTTCTTCTTCTTCTTCTTCTTCTTCTTCTTCTTCTTCTTCTTCTTCTTCTTCTTCTTCTTCTTCTTCTTCTTCTTCTTCTTCCTCTTCTTCTTCTTCTTTTCTCCTTCTTCTTCCTCTTCTTCTTCTTCTTCTTCTTCTTCTTCTTCTTCTTCTTCTTCTTCTTCTTCTTCTTCTTCTTCTTCTTCTTCTTCTTCTCCTTCTTCTTCTTCTTCTTCTCCGTCTTCTTCTTTTTCTTCTCCTTCTCCTTCTCCCCCTTCTTTCTTCTTCTTTCTTCTTCCTCATCTTCCTCTTTTTCATCTTCCTCCTCTTTCCACTCCACCTTCCCCATTATCATTATTCTGCACCATTAACAAGTGATAGGACCAGAGGGAGCAGCCTCAGCCTGCCCCAGGGAAGGTTCAAGTTGGATTTTAGGGAAAAATCCCTCCTGGAAAGGGTTGTCAAACCCTGCCCAGGGCAGCAGTGCAGCCACAATCCCTGGAATTGTCCAAAACCCATGGATGTGGCTCCTGGGGCCGTGGGATCGTGGTGCCCGTGGGGGTGGATGGACAGCCAGACTTGATCCTAAAGGTCTTTTCCAACCTGAGCAATTCCATGATTCTCTGTGCCCCTGGGAGCCAGGATTAGGATTACCTAGACCTGAGTTTACCTGACAAGTCCTGGTTTAAAATTTCTCCTCAATTTGGGAAGTTTGACCTCCTTGAGCTGGAATTTGCTCTGCTGGAGCTGCCCTGGGCTGAATTTGTCCCCAAAGTTGTGTCCAAAGAGGAATTTTTAGGTTTTTTAGACAATATTTTGTTCCTTATCCATTAAATCCTTTAATACACATCCTTGTGGAATTCCTTCCTTAATTTCCACCAGGAATCTCTGTCCACAGCGGATGGGGCTGGCTTGGCAGGGCTGCAGATTTAATATTAAAATTCATTCTTTCAATTATTCATCACAGCCCTGGGTAGGACTAAACAAAGCTCTAATGGCATTCCATGGATTTAATTCCTTTTATCAACCAACTCCTGATCCCACCAGCGAGGGGAGACAGTTTGGAATATTAATTCCGTGTTGTTCTGGCCCGTGGAATTTTTCTGCCACGGGATATTGNTTCTTCTTCTTCTTCTTCTTTTTCTTCTTCTTCTTCTTCTTCTTCTTCTTCTTCTTCTTCTTCTTCTTCTCCGTCTTCTTCTTTTTCTTCTCCTTCTCCTTCTCCCCCTTCTTTCTTCTTCTTTCTTCTTCCTCATCTTCCTCTTTTTCATCTTCCTCCTCTTTCCACTCCACCTTCCCCATTATCATTATTCTGCACCATTAACAAGTGATAGGACCAGAGGGAGCAGCCTCAGCCTGCCCCAGGGAAGGTTCAAGTTGGATTTTAGGGAAAAATCCCTCCTGGAAAGGGTTGTCAAACCCTGCCCAGGGCAGCAGTGCAGCCACAATCCCTGGAATTGTCCAAAACCCATGGATGTGGCTCCTGGGGCCGTGGGATCGTGGTGCCCGTGGGGGTGGATGGACAGCCAGACTTGATCCTAAAGGTCTTTTCCAACCTGAGCAATTCCATGATTCTCTGTGCCCCTGGGAGCCAGGATTAGGATTACCTAGACCTGAGTTTACCTGACAAGTCCTGGTTTAAAATTTCTCCTCAATTTGGGAAGTTTGACCTCCTTGAGCTGGAATTTGCTCTGCTGGAGCTGCCCTGGGCTGAATTTGTCCCCAAAGTTGTGTCCAAAGAGGAATTTTTAGGTTTTTTAGACAATATTTTGTTCCTTATCCATTAAATCCTTTAATACACATCCTTGTGGAATTCCTTCCTTAATTTCCACCAGGAATCTCTGTCCACAGCGGATGGGGCTGGCTTGGCAGGGCTGCAGATTTAATATTAAAATTCATTCTTTCAATTATTCATCACAGCCCTGGGTAGGACTAAACAAAGCTCTAATGGCATTCCATGGATTTAATTCCTTTTATCAACCAACTCCTGATCCCACCAGCGAGGGGAGACAGTTTGGAATATTAATTCCGTGTTGTTCTGGCCCGTGGAATTTTTCTGCCACGGGATATTGCGTTAATTAATGAGCTCATCTTTAATTATTTACTTTGTCTTACATCACCCTGTCAGTGCTTCCAGCCAAGTGCAACATCAAGCCAATCAAGGGCTAATTAGGGAGGGTTTAATTGTTAGCTGGTGATCCGAGCTTTCCATTTCCTTGGAGCTCTTGGAAGCTCTTTGGAGCTCTTTGGATGCTGAATTGAGAGCTGAGCAAACCTGACAATCCAAACACTCCAACAGCTCCAGCAGGGATTGTCCCCATCCATGGCAGCATTCCAGTGGTGCCAGGAATAATTGAGGTTGGAAAAGATGATCCAGTCCAACCTCCCAGCACTAATCCATGGGATACTCAGGTGCCTCACATCTCCTGCCTTCCCTTCTCCCAGAAAACTGGGATTTCAGGAGATGGACACTGGATCATCCCTTCTGATATCCCAGAATCCCCCTCTGCAAAGAGCTCTTTGGAAACTCCTTTTTCTCTAATGAAAAGCACCTTTTGGAGTTTTCCAGGAGAAGAACACATGGAAATATTTTGGTTTTCCAGGTTTTCCCTGATTTTTGGATATTTTCAGTGGCAAAATAGAGCACAGCACACTCTGGATTGGGTTTGCCCCTGTCTTGTTTCTCATGGATGGGGCAAGGATGGATCTGTTCCATGAAATATCTTGGAATTATGGAATGGTTTGTGTTGGAGAAGGCCATGGGAAGGGACATTTTTAATGAAATCTGGTTGCTCCAAGCCCCATCCAACCTGGCTTTGGACAATTCCAGGGATGGAATATCCACCCCCTCCTCTGGCAAACCCTCTCCATAGATTTAAATTAACATGAACTCAGATTTAGTGGATTTAGGAATGTTTTATCTTTTCTCTGGGAAACCATCCTTAGTTTTTCCCACATTTAAGAAGGATGAAGGTTTGGATGTGCTGGTGATCCTCTCATTTTCCCAATTCCCTGGGAGATTCCCTTTTCCTGCCTTCTCCAAACCACAACTGAACGATGTCCTGTAGGATCAGGCACCTCTCCAGGTGCTTCTTTCAGGAATTTCTGCCTCAGTGTTTGCTCTGTGCCCCTGTCACATTCCTGGAAGCACCGTGGTCCTCAGCATGGAGCTGGAATCATTTCCAAATTCCCAAAGAAGCTGTGGCTGCTACTTTTGTGGGCTTTAAAATTCCAACTGGAGCAGCAGCACCTGTGCAAAAATCCTTTTCCATTCATCTGCCAGGAAAAGGGATTTTTATTTTAATTAAACCCCTTGTTGATTCCAACAGGGCATCTCCTAAAAATGTCCAGCAGGAATGATCCTTTCCAAGGCATGCAGAGCATGGGTATTGTTTTGTTTCCTGCTGAATTCCTGCCTGGCTTTGGAGGATTGGGATGAGGAGGAGCTTTGCCAAGCCCTTGGCAACAAATTCTGTCCTGCCCTAAAAACCAGGGCAACCTAAACTGCAGGTGGGAAAGTGGGACAGACAATTCCCACTGGGAAACAGGAATTTTTCATGGATCTCCTGGTCTAACACCCAGCAAAGGCAGTGGACTCGGAGCCAGCAAACTCCTGCTTGGCAATTATTGCAGAGTCTGGAAATTTGGGATATTTACTTTGTCAGAGGAGCAGGCAGTGCCAAATTTTAGGGAAGAGGACAAGGTGGGATTGCTGGATATCAATCCTGCTTTTCCTGTCAGCAGAGAGGAGAGGAAAATGAAGTGAATTCATTCCATCCCGAGGCTGGAGGATCCAATTCCAGGATGAAAGCAGAGGGTGGCTGAGATTTTCCCTCTGCTCCAGATTTCTGAATCCTTCCTGGGGGTCTGCCCTTGGAGGAGAAGGAAAATAAAGGAATTTCACCCCAAAAAGTCATTGCTGGATTTGAACCAGGAATCTTAAACCCGATTTTGTTCCACCCCTGCCATGGGCAGGGACAATTCCCACTGTCCCAGGCTGCTCCAAGCCCCATCCAGCCTGGCCTGGGACACTTCCAGGGATCCAGGGGCAGCCACAGGGATGGGACATTCCTTGGAAATCTGCATTTCAGTCCATTCCTGGTTGCAATTTTTTTGGTTTCTCCCTGTAAAATGATTCTTTGTGGGAAGTGAGGGAATTGTGGGCTGGCTCTGGAGCAGTTGGAGCAGCCAAGAGTTGTGGGATTTGTCAGGAATTTGGGAGCCCACAGCTGGGAAGGGACAGGGATAAAGAGGCTGAATGCCAAGAGGGGAGAGCTGCAGCTTCCTGGGAAACCCTGAGAAGTTTGGGAAGCCTTGGGGGATCCATGGATGGAGCTGGATGGGCATGGACAGCTCCAGGTGTGGAGGCAGAGCTGTGGGAATGCCCAGGAATGCCCAGGAATGTTCAGGAATGTGGGAATGCTGTGATTCCCACGGGCTGGAGTCGATCCAGGGGCTGCTCCTGTTCCTTGTGTTGCTCCAAAGATTCCTCAGAGCTGTCCTGGCCGTGTTTCCCTGTGCTCTGATCCCATTTTTCCAGGAGCTTCCCCCATCTCCTCCCTTCCTCAGAGGCCACAGTTCCCTCCCTGTGCCTGTGGTGACATTTTATTATTGATTATTTACAGTTGATCATTGATTATTATTTTATTATTGATTATTTACAATTGATCATTGATTATTATTTTATTATTGATTATTTACAATTCCAAGCCCACATCCCATCCCTTTCCCTGCCCATCCTTCAGGAATCAGGTGTTTGACACTTCCCCCTTCCTCAAGTGCCGTTCCCGTGGCATTTCTGCAGGATTCCCTTGGGATTTCTGTAGGATTCCCACTGGTGACACATTAATTGTCACCTCCAAGCTGAGCCAGGGATTTCTTTGGAATTGTGGACCCCATTCCTTCAGGAATTGCTTCCTGCCAGGCACAGATGTGCACATCTGTAGGGGGGGTGTAGCCACAGAAAAATGAAGGCATGGAATGCTGCCAGGTTTGGATATCTGGGAATGGGAGCTTCCCAAACCTCCCCTATCCCAGCTTGGCAAGCAGGAATCTCCAGCTCCTACAAAAACTGGATTTATTTGTCCCTCAAGGCAGCACCACACTGCTCATGGCCCCAGATTCATGGAAATGGAGCTGAGGAACACCTCGAGTTCAGCTCCTGGGGTTGGGATTGCTGGGATTGGGAATCCCGTGCTGGAGCAGCAGGAATTGCAGGAAGAAGAACGGGAGCTCTTGCAGGGCTCAGCCAGCAGATGTCACATTTGGGAGGAGTTGGATCCTCGGGAAAACCCCAGGGAAAGGGAGGAAGCCGGGAAGGGCACCTGGAAAAGGAATCTCATGGATGCCACTGCAGCATTCCACATTTTTCTTACTTTGGGATGTTGGGTTTCTGTGCCTGGAATGGGAACCTCTAAACCCGTTGGAAATGGACAGACCTCAGAAAAATTGGGATTTGTGCCCTAATTAGGCATTAAAAAGTTCATTTTATTCCCAAATCATCCCTTCCCTGCAGGTTGCAATATATTCATAATTCTGTAAATATTTTGGGAAGAGATTTTTCTGGGAAGGGTGGGAAAGTCTCATCCCCAAGTTCCCAGTGGGAGCAGCAGGCACAGAATTGTCTGTCCCTGGAATTCCCTGGAGCAGCTGGGAATATGGGAATCAATCCTCCTCCACCTACTGGGGTGATTATTTATTATCAATATTTTAATATTAATAGGCTTTGTTAAGTTTAACCCTGATCAAATGTCTTCAGCTGCTCAGCCCAAACAATCCAGACCTTGGAATTCATTCTTGGAGGAGAGGGAAGGCCCTGGAATTCATTCCTGGAGGTTTAAGGGAAGGCCACAAATACAAGAACATCTTTAAGGTCCCTTCCAAGCCAAATAATTCTCTGAATTTCAGCTTCCATGTTTATGGGGAGGCTGGACTGGGATGATCCAGCTGCAGGATTGGGATGAGGAGCAGATCCAGGAGGAGACAGATGTTGCCTTTCCCAAATGCAAATAAAGAACAAAACATCTTCTTTTTCTTCCTGCAACCCTTCCATGAAATAGAGAACCTGGAATAAAGCAGAGCACGGGAAGGGGCAGCATTTTCCATAAATTCTCTGTCTCCCACCATTTCCCACAGTTTAATGCAGTGTTTTATTTAGGATTTGTGCTCTCCCAGCAGTTTAAAGATGGAAAGAGCTGGAGCTGAGGTTGCCAGAAGGGGAAGCAGGATTTATAAATCCCAGATTTTATTTCCTTTCCCTAAATGTGACAAAGTGGGAGCTGCTCTGCTCAGCACTCACAGCCAGCTCCTGTCACCAGGAGTGCCACAAACATGGGACAGAGATGCTGCAATTCCCAAGAGTCAGACTCCAAGGAATTGGCAGAACTTGATGGGAAGAGAAGGAGGGAACAGAAAAGGAAATGATTCCTTGACCACACAATTCCCACTGTTTGTTCCTGCAGGACAGGGAGCCAACATCAATCCCACCCTCTGGGATCTGGGACATTTAGGGACAGAGGCTTGGGGCAGTTGTGGCATTGCTGAGATCCCTGTGCTGCTCTGCTCTAATCCCAGCTGGAATTTGCAGTGCCCAGTCCAGCAACAATTCCTTTAAGGGATTCTTTTCCTCAGGGATAAGTGGCTGAGTGATCCCAATGAACCACAGGATCGGGAATCCTGGCTGATTGTTTCCTCTAAAATGGAACAGCTGAAACTCTTTCATTTTATTTTAAAAACTAAAATTCCCAAATCTTTAGGAATAAGGAATGTGGAATCCAAGAATGCAGATTTTTTACAGATGCAGCTTTTATGGGCTACAAATCGACAGCTGAGTAATTCAGGTGGCAGAAACAGCCAGTCCTGAGCCAGGTTTATTGTCTGAGATCCGAAGATGAAAGGGATGGGAACACTGCACGGAAAGCTGGGCTGAGGAAGCCACGGAGCCAACAATGAAATCCTCCTGAAATGTGGAAAACAGCTCTGGGATTGAAGGTGGGCTGGGAAATGGACACTGAGACAGGGATCCTTTTCATCAGAGTGAAATCAGAGTGCAGCACCAAGATCTGCTAAAAGCTGGAGAATTGGGATAGGAACCACTCTGCCTCCTGGACTGCCATCCCAAGGGATGATAATAAATGATCTTGGAAGTTCTGGGTTAGGACACTTTGGTCTGTTTGGTAAAGAAATGGGAATTTGGGGGATTGCAGAGCTGGGAGGGGGATGTTGTTTCCTTGTTTGGAACAACTTCAAACCCAGGGACAGAGAGAGGGACTTTGGATAAAGGCCTGGAGTGCCAGCACAAGGAGAATGTCTCAATCCACTTCTGCCCAGGACATTTCTCCAGATTTTAGATCCCAGTGGAGCTTGGGATGAAGCAGCTGAAGTGACTTTTCCATTTGTTTGGTTTCTCTAATTCAGTGCCACAGTGATTTCATCCCATTTTTGACCTGACACTGGTACAGGGCTGGTGGAAAATGTTGGGATTTTTTATGCACTGCCTGGAGGGATTGAGTGCTGCACAACAAATGCTCATGACTGAAAATGTTCTGCTGGAGAAGGGAAGGATCCAGGGAGAGCTCAGAGCCCCTGCCAGGGCCTGAAGGGACTCCAGGAGAGCTGGAGAGGGACTGGGGACAAGGGATGGAGGGACAGGACACAGGGAATGGCTTTAAGCTGGAAAAGGGGAGGTTTAGGTTGGATATTGGGAAGGAATTCCTGGCTGGGAGGGTGAGGAGGGGCTGGGCTGGAATTGCCAGAGCAGCTGTGGCTGCCCCTGGATCCCTGGCAGTGCCCAAGGCCAGCTTGGACATTGGGCTTGGAGCAGCCTGGGACAGTGGGAGGTGTCCCTGCCCATGGAATGGGATGGGATTTAAGGTCCCTTCCATTCCAATCCATTCTGGGATTCTGGATTCATCATCTCTTCATTTCTCTTCTAAATTTTGTTGGCTAACTGCTCTGATGGGGTGGTGGCTGCTTGGGGGGGGCGGGGTATTTCTGGAATCACAGAATCCCAGGGTGGGTCAGGCTGGAAGGGACCCCAGAGGGTCACTGGTGTCACCTCCCTGCTCCAGCAGGGCCATCCCAGAGCTCAGGGCACAGGATTGTGTCCATTGGCTCTGGAATATCCCAGGGACGAGACTCCAGCCCCTCTCTGGGCTCTGCTCAGGGCTGGGCACTGCCCAGGGCAGGAGTTCTGCTCCTGTGCCAGGGAATTCCTGGGATCAGTCCCTGCCTGGAGCAGAGCCTGGGCCCTGCTCTGCCCCTCCCTGCACACAGGGACACTCAGGGACACTCAGGGATGCCCAGGGACACTCAGGGACACTCAGGGACAGCCAGGGACACTCAGGGACAGCCAGGGCTGAGGCCCCTCTCAGCTGGGGCTCCTCTCCAGGCGGAGCAGCCCCAGCTCCCTCAGCCTTTCCTGGGCACGGAGATGCTCCAGCCCTTCCTCATCCTCACATCCCTCCTCTGGCCCAGATCCTGTCCCTGCTGATCCCAGAGCTGGACTCAGGATCCCCAAGGATGAAAACTCCACAAACTCTGGGCCAGCTGGGCTTTCAGGTGGGAAGCCCATGGAGAGCTGAGATCCCAGAAACCTCCCACATTCCCGTCATCCCAGCTAAAAATGATCTTCCCAGCCCAAAATCCACATCTTCCCAACCTCCAGGCTCCCCAGCACGAGCTGAACTTCCTGGGTGCCACAACCCAACTTCTGCTTCCATGAAAAGCTCTGGGAAACCTCAGAGAAAACCAACAACCAACATCCTCTCATCCTTCCACTGGATCATATCCAGGAGCTCCAGATCCCTCCTGTCCCAAGGATCCAGAGCCAAGGGCTTTGGGGACGAGGGACATTTCCGAGCTCCCCATAACTCCCACACTTCCTGAAGCCAGCTCTGCTTTCCCTGCACTCGAAACCCCAGCCCTGCTTCCCGAATTTTCCAAGGGAAGCTCTCGGTGTTGTGCTGTTGAATTTCCAGCCCCTCCATTCCCAGGGTTGTTTTCACAGGGATTTGGGATAATGCAGCTCTTCAGGGCTCCTCGTTATTCCCCCAAAGGTGCCGGTGTTGTTCAAGTGTCCCTCTTGTGACAAGTGGCTCATTATGGCTCCTCTCAGTCCCCCCCAGAGATCCCATTATATCCAACAGCCCTGGGAGTGGGAAGAGGATAATTTGCATCCAGCATGAGCTTTTCCCATTATTCCCACTTCTCAGGAACAAGGAAAACAAATTGTCTCGACTGCTGCTCCCTTTTTATTCCTGCTACAGCCCCTTTTTTCCAGCAGAGGTTTTGCTTTGCTCCCTCCCCTTGGAATATTGTTGTTTGTTCCTCCACTCTGGGCTAATTGCAGGTGCTCCTTCTCCAGGAAATTGGGAAAAATATCTTGGCTAAAAATGCTTTTTATCCTTGGAAAAGAAAAGCGTGGTTGGAGACAAAAGCTGGTTCAATAAGTGCCACGTTGGTGTTTATTCCCAGGATTTTGTCTTTGTTCCTTTGCTTTTTGGGGGTTTTTGAAGGCATTTCTTCCTCCTCTTCTGCTGATGGAAGTTGTCCAATTTGGAATTTGAAATGCTTCTCATCCCTCTCTATTTCCACCTGGATCAGGGATAGTTTTGAAGAGAAAATCCCTAAATTGTGTGTTTGGTTTGTCACAAACTCCTAAAATCTCAATTAAGGTAGGGGAGTAATGAATCCATACCCCTCCCATATTCCATGTGACAGGCAGGCTGTGTTTTCCCAGGTTTTTCCAGCCCTTTCCCAATTATTCCCACTGTCAAATCCCTGCAGAAGTACGGATGGAAGTAGAAACTTCAGGAAGTGGAAAATCCCCCTCCTGCTTTGGTTTTTCTCTAATGAAAAGCATCTTTTGGAGTTTTCCAGGAGAAGAACACATGGAAATATTTTGGTTTTCCAGGTTTTCCCTGATTTTTGGATATTTTCAGTGGCAAAATAGAGCACAGCTCACCCTGGATTGGGTTTGCCCCTGTCTTGTTTCTTATGGATGGGGCAAGGATGGATCTGTTCCATGAAATATCTTGGAATTATGGAATGGTTTGTGTTGGAGAAGGCCATGGGAAGGGACATTTTTAATGAAATCTGGTTGCTCCAAGCCCCATCCAACCTGGCTTTGGACAATTCCAGGGATGGAATATCCACCCTCTCCTCTGGCAAACCCTCTCCATGGATTTAAGTCAACATGAACTCAGATTTAGTGGATTTAGGAATGTTTTGGGATGTTTTGTCTTCTCTTTGGGAAATCATCCTTAGTTTTTCCCACACTTAAGAAGGATGAAGGTTTGGATGTGCTGGTGATCCTCTCATTTTCCCAATTCCCTGGGAGATTCCCTTTTCCTGCCTTTTCCAAACCACAACTGAACCATGCCCTGTAGGACCAAGCACCTCTCCAGGTCCTTCAGGACAACTCCAGAGCCTTTCCACTTGGGAATGTGGAGGGGAAAGAAGGGATGGAGGCAGCAGCAGCTGCTGGGAATATCCAAATTTTATTCCCAGCTCTGGGATGGCATTTCCTATCATTGGTGCCCATCCTGGAATCTCCTGGTGTAGTTTAGGAGGGATTGGGGCTCTGTTTTGGCAGCAGTGCAGAGATTCCAACCGGTCTTTGCCACTGGATCCAGGAATTTTTCCTCTTCCATGCCCACACCCAGAGGTGGGAAATAATGATAAAGGCAAAGCACGGCCGTGAATCCTTAAAAAATGTGGTTGGAGGAAAATAATCCTAAAATGTGGTTCTGGAATAAGATAGTGAGCAAAACCACTCCTAACAGCAGGAGAGGGATGGGTGAAGTTGGATCTTAACCTTTGGATCCTGGGAATGAGGGGTTGGATCTCAACCCTTGAGTCCAGGAATGAGGGGTTGGATCTCAACCCTTGAATCTGGGAATGAGTGGTGGGATCTCAACCTTTGGATCCTGGGAATGAGGGGTTGGATCTCAACCCTTGGATTTTGGGAATGAGGGGTTGGATCTCGACCCTTGGATCCCAAGAATGAAGGGATGGCTCCAGCTGGATCTCAACACTTGGATTTTGGGAATGAGAGGTAGCTGCAGTTGGATATCAACCCTTGGATTTTGGGAATGAGGAGTGGCTGCAGCTGGATCTCAACCCTTGGATTTTGAGAATGAGGGGTTGGATCTCAACCCTTGGATTTTGGGAATGAGGGGCTGGATCTCAACCCTTGAATCCAGGAATGAGGGTCTGGATCTCAAAGCCTTGGATTTTGGGAATGAGAGATGGCTCCAGCTGCATCTCAACCCTTGAATCTGGGAATGAGGGGTTGGATCCCAGCCTTTGGATCCCGGGAATGAGGGGTTGGATCTCATCCCTTGAATCTGGGAATGAGGGGTTGGATATCAACCCTTAGATCCTGGGAATGAGGGGTTGGATCTCATCCCTTGAATCTGGGAATGAGGGGTTGGATATCAACCCTTAGATCCTGGGAATGAGGGGTTGGATCTCATCCCTTGAATCTGGGAACGAGGGGTTGGATATCAGCTTTTGGATCCCAGGAATGAGCGGTTGGATCTCAACCGTTGGATTTTGGGAATGAGGGGCTGGATCTCGACCCTTGGATCCTGGAAATGAGGGATGGCTCCAGCTGGATCTCAACCCTTGGATCCTGGGCATGAGGAGTGGCTGCAGCTGGATCTCAACCCTTGGATTTTAGGAATGAGGGGCTGGCTGCAGTTGGAACCTTGGATCTGGGAATGTCCAGCTGAAGTAATTCCCCAATGATTTCCCAGTGTTTTCCCTCCTTTTCCTGATGGCTGGATGAACTCTTGTCTGGCTGAGTTACTCCCAGGCTGCCCGGCCATTCCCTGATTTCCAGTTTCCCTAATCCCATCCTTTTCCCGATGGCTGGCTGAGTTACTCCCAGGCTGCCTGGCCATTCCCTGATTTCCAGTTTCCCTAATCCCATCCTTTTCCTGATGGCTGGCTGAGTTACTCCCAGGCTGCCTGGCCATTCCCTGATTTCCAGTTTCCCTAATCCCACGGTTTTCCCGCAGGAAAAGCCTACGCCCCGGAGTTCTACTACGACACGTACAACCCGCTGTGGCAGAACCGGCCGCGGGTTTATTCCTACAGCCTGCAGTGGACGCAGATGAATCCCAGCGCCGTGGATCGGATCCTGGCATATCGCCTGGGCATCCGCCAGGTGAGACCGGAGCGCGGGAATGGCCTGCCGAGATTCCCGGGATCGGATTGGGCTGCAGAGATTCCCGGCACCTGGGATTGGGCTGCAGAGATTCCCGGGATCTGGGATTGGGCTGCGGAAATTCCCGGCACCTGGGATTGGGCTGCAGAGATTCCCGGGATCTGGGATGGGCTGCAAAGATTCCTGAGATCTGGGATGGCCTGGGGAGATTCCCAGCAGCTGAGATTGGGCTGCGGAGATTCCTGAGATCTGGGATTGGACTGGGGAGATTCCCGGCAGCTGGGATTGGGCTGCGGAGATTCCCGGGATCTGGGATTGGACTGGGGAGATTCCTGAGATCTGGAATGGACTGGGGANGGACTGGGGAGATTCCCGGCAGCTGGGATTGGGCTGCGGAGATTCCCGGGATCTGGGATGGCCTGCGGAGATTCCCAGGATCTGGAATGGGCTGGAGAGACTCCCAGGATCTGGGATTGGGCTGGGGAGATTCCTGGGATCAGCCTGGGGAGACTCCTGGGATCTGGGATAGGAATGGGGAGACTCCCAGGATCTGGGATGGACTGGGGAGTCTCCCAGGGTCTGGGGTTGGACTGGGGAGATTCCCAGGATCTGGGATGGACTGGGGAGATTCCTGGGATTTGGGATTGGGCTTGGGAGACTCCTGGGATCAACGTGGGGAGACTTCTGGGATCTGGGATGGACTGGGGAGATTCCTGGGATCAGCCTGGGGAGACTCCTGGGATCTGGGATAGGAATGGGGAGACTCCCAGGATCTGGGATGGACTGGGGAGTCTCCCAGGGTCTGGGGTTGGACTGGGGAGATTCCCAGGATCTGGGATGGACTGGGGAGATTCCTGGGATTTGGGATTGGGCTTGGGAGACTCCTGGGATCAACCTGGGGAGACTTCTGGGATCTGGGATGGACTGGGGAGATTCCTGGGATCAGCCTGGGGAGACTCCTGGGATCTGGGATAGGAATGGGGAGACTCCCAGGATCTGGGATGGACTGGGGAGTCTCCCAGGGTCTGGGGTTGGACTGGGGAGATTCCCAGGATCTGGGATGGACTGGGGAGATTCCTGGGATTTGGGATTGGGCTTGGGAGACTCCTGGGATCAACCTGGGGAGACTTCTGGGATCTGGGATGGACTGGGGAGATTCCTGGGATCAGCCTGGGGAGACTCCTGGGATCTGGGATAGGAATGGGGAGACTCCCAGGATCTGGGATGGACTGGGGAGTCTCCCAGGGTCTGGGGTTGGACTGGGGAGATTCCCAGGATCTGGGATGGACTGGGGAGATTCCTGGGATTTGGGATTGGGCTTGGGAGACTCCTGGGATCAACCTGGGGAGACTTCTGGGATCTGGGATGGACTGGGGAGATTCCTGGGATCAGCCTGGGGAGACTCCTGGGATCTGGGATAGGAATGGGGAGACTNATTTAATTTAATTTAATTTAATTTTCCCAGTCCATTCCCACAATCCATCCTCCTCCAACCCATCCTTCTCCATTCACCTCCTTCCTTGGGAGCATCCACCTGATTTTTTCTGGGAATTTTGGGAATTTGGGAAGCTCCCATTGAGCTTTTCCTTCAAATCATCCCCCAACAGATCAATCCCAAAAAACTTTCTTTGGATATTCAGCACCTGGAATAATAATTTGGGTGGGGACATCGAGGGGATGGATTCAAATGGATTTTGCAGAGGGATCTTTTGGAAAATATAAGGAAGAAATTTGTGATTTCCCACAGATTTCCCACTGGGATGAGCTTTAGAAAAACAAATCCTTAATTTCAGTGTTTTATTTATTGGGATTTGTGCTTGGGATGAGCTTTGGAAAAATAAATCCTTAATTTCAGTGTTTTATTTATTGGGATTTGTGCTTGGGATGAGCTTTGGAAAAGTCAATCCTCTGTGTTATTTTGTAAATTTAATTTAGTGGGATTTGTGCTCGGGCACTTCCCTGGAAGTTGTGGAATTCCTGGGACACGCCCAGGGAAGGGCTCTGCTGCCTGGAGGGGGCTGGAGTTGGGATTTTCCTGAATCCAAGGAATTTGTGATGAAAACGGGAATGATTATTCCAAATTTCTGCAACTCCTGGCATTGCTGGGCACGAATCAGCTCTGGGATTTCCAGGCCTTGGGAGGAATCGGGAAATTCTGGAAGGAACTCACTGAAGGAAAGGAATTTCCAATGGGATTAATTGCATTAGGAATTTTAGCTGCTTTTTCCGTTTAATTTTCATTTCATTTTAATTATCTCTTAATGTAATTAACGGAGTTTCTCTGTGCCAGCCTAATCCAAATATTCCCATTTTTCCTCTCCAAAGCCTCATTTCTTTGGGAATTCTATCCCAGCCTCTCCTCACCCTCCCAGCCAGGAATTCCTTCCCAATATCCCGCTAAGCCTGGCTGGGTCACAGATCCCTGGGACACATTCCTGTCCCATCCTGCTTCTCTGTTGTCACTGGAATTAAGAGAAATTCCTGTCTCAGAGATGGATTCAGTGCTGGGAATGCAGGACACAGGAAAAACCTCTGGCATTCCAAGCATTGGTTAAGGAGAATTCCAAAAAAACCCCATCACAGATAATGTTATAAATATTATGTGATAAAATAATTAAGCTTGGCTTAACAACAAATCAGGGAAGCCAGGAGGGGATGGAAAAGGAAACATAAAATTAGGGAATTGTCACTTTTCCGCCTGTGGAAAAATGGGGAAGTGGGAACTGAAGTCCCCCAGGAGAAATGGATTTATTGGGGCACCATAATAATGAATAAATCCAAGAAATTGGATTTATTTCAGCCCCCACCTGAAGAGCAGGAATTCTGCAGATTCCTTCTCTCAGGATCATGGGGATTGAATCTGCTCCGAAGGGGAAGATGTTTGTGAGCTGGGAATTTCCAGCAAATCCGTTGGATTTGCTCTGGGACATGAAAAATATGGAAAGTTTTTTTCCGAGCCAGTCACAAAAATTACATTTTTAGCAATTAATGCAGTGAAGGAAGAGAGAGAGTTGGAATTCCACATTTTTATTGGAATATTCCTCATGTTTTTCCCGTCAAGGATTTTCATCTTTCTCCTCCAAGGAAATATTTTCTGTCCCAAAGATTTCCCTGCAAGCATCGATTTTGGAAATCTAGAGATGCTTTGTGGTTTTTTTTTTTTGTGGAATTAGGGAGGGAGAGTTTGGCCAAAAAAAACCGAAGAGATTGTGACACGCAGGGACACGATTTATTTATTGATGTTGCTGGCTTTGGGAAATTAAATCAGAGCGGGAATGGTTGTGATTCCCAATTTCCACTTTTCAGGGCTGATTCCTCACGTGCTGCTTCTTCACAGCTCTGAGGCTGCATTTGCAAACAGCGAGGTGAGGTCTGGGCCAGGTCTGGTCCTGGCAGCTTAAAACTGGTTCTAAGCTCCAGATGGATCAGGGAAATATTTATGGATCATGCCGGAAATAAAATTTCTGCTGATTTTGTCTTAAAGAGTTGAGAGCTGGGAGTTGGAACTCCTGTGGGGAAAGGCTGGGAGAGCTGGGAATGTTCCCCTGGAGAGGAGAAGGATCCAGGGAGAGCTGAGGGTCCCTAAAGGGGCTCCGGGAGAGCTGGAGAGGGACTGGGGACAAGGGATGGAGGGACAGGACACAGGGAATGGTTCCCAGTGCCAGAGGGCAGGGATGGATGGGATGTTGGGAATTGGGAATTCCTGGCTGGGCTGGAATTGCCAGAGCAGCTGTGGCTGCCCCTGGATCCCTGGCAGTGCCCAAGGCCAGCTTGGACACTGGGACACCCTGGGACAGTGGGAGGTGTCCCTGCCCATCCAGGATGGGATTTAAGGTCTCCTCAAGTGCCCATGGGGAACGTGCCATAAACTTCACATGTGACACCACCAGAACCCCTGGTCTGGATCCTAGAGCAGCTCAGGAAGTTCCAAATCCTCCTGCATGGAGAATTTTATGGAAAAGGAGCTGGAAGGGATCCACCAGGATCATCGAGTCCAGCTCCTGGACTTGTCTTTGAGAGCCTTTGGGCTCTGTGAGTTACCCTCACCTCGTCTGTCAGCTGGGATTTGCCTCGGGATTTATTTGGTGGCCATGGAATCAGCCATAAAACTGGCACATGTGACAGTCAGGACACCTGGTCTGGCTTCTAGGGCAGCTCAGGGGGTTCCAAATCCTCCTGCATGGAGAATTTATGGAGAAGGGAGTGTGGGGCACAGGAATTTCAGTTCCTCAGGGGCACTGCTGAGCGCAGCCCCTTGTTTGGAGCTCCCTGGAGCTGATGGGAACAGCCCTGGTGTCCCATCGGGGGAACTGCCTGGATTTGGTCACCCTCAGCTTCCTTGAGAATGTGCCAGGGTCTGCCAGGACATTCCTGCACAGAATGGGACATTTTTCCATCTCCTTAAGAGCCCTCTGAAGAATATTCCAACAGTAATGCATCTCATGGAGGCATTTTTGCATTTCATTTTTGCATTTCATTTTTGCATTTCATTTTTGCATTTCATTTTTGTATTTCAATGATGCATTTTTGGATTTGGCTTCACAATCACTGATCCAGATTCTTCCAGGCTTTTTTCCTTCCCCAAGCATCCCTGTGTGTATTTCCTGCTCAGCCTTTGGGGACACCAACACTCCAGGAGTTGATTTTATTTATATTATTTTTATTTATATGTTTATTATTATTGGAATGTTTTATAAATATTCAAATCATGGAATATTTAGGTTGGAAAAGCCCTCTCAGACCAGCAAATCCAACCATTCCCCAGCACTGCCAAAGCCACCACAAATCCATGTCCCCAAGTGCCACATCCACACTTCCAGGATGCCAAATCCAGCACTTCCCTGGGCAGTTTGTTCCAAAAAAATATTTTCCAAGTGTGTAAAAAATGGTCCCAAATGCCTCTCAGAGGGTTTTTCTACTCCTGTAAATTTATCCACCCAGACAAAACCACTTTTGGACCTCTCATTCCACCTCCTGCCTCATGGAGCTCAGTTTGGAGCAGCCGTGCATATCCTTGTGCTTTTCCAGAAGCTTCACCTGGAGATCCCAGAGCAGCTCCGTTCCTGCAGCTGCTCCAAACACCTCTGGCTCCCTCTGGCACCACGGAGAGATGTTTNGGGACTCCATGGCCCATGAACAGGAGATATCTCCTGGAGGGAGGATGGGCTGTGGGAAAGATAAAGAACACTGCCCCAGCTGTTTAACAGATGTTCCATGGGCAGAGGATATCTCCCAGAGATCAGGATCATTTCCCCCCTGTTTTCAACAGATGGTGATAGAATAGAAACATTTGGTCACACCCTTTATTGCAACTGAAGACACCTTCCCACTGTTTTCCTGTCCCCAAAGCCAAATTCCCATTTCTTCCCAATAAATGATAACGTTTAGCTACTCCCAGATCTGAGGAGCACCTCCAGCTCTCTGATATTTCCTGCCAGCAGGATAAAAAGCAAATTGAAGCAGGGAGAGTTTTCCAGAGCAGCCAGGAAGGGTGTGCAGCTCTGATCTCTGTGGTGGCTGCTCCCAGCAGGTGACAGCGGGTGACAGCCACGGCCCCGCAGCCGCGCTGACCTAGAAAAGGAGCAGCTCTGCTCTGAAGGAGTCATAAAAATTCAGCTGGTCCTTGTAAACCAGAGAGCAGCTTGTTCCAGCTTGTTCCATAAAAGATTCAAGCTCCCACCTTTCCTTTATTCCCAGCCCCGGGAGCCTGTGGTGTCTGTGGGTTGGGAATGAGAATCTCTTCAAACAGCCCCAAGCAGGGCACGGTTCTGGTGCTTCCTCCTGGTCTCCTTTTTTTTAGTGGAGTGGATTTTTAATTCCTGCCGTCACTCAGCGCTGAGCAGGGGCAGGTGGATTCAAATATCCTGGGAAAGGGTTCATGGGAAGGCTCAGTGGCTGGAAAAAGGAGACAGGAATTTTCTGTCAGTGCCACAGCACAGATCCCATAGCCCTGGATAAATGGCTGTGGATAAAGGGAGTGAGGATACATTTATTGCCTTGCTGATTAAAGAATCCCAGAATCCCAAAATGTTGTGGCTTGGAAGCCCAAATCTCATCTCATCCCACCCTGCCATGGCAGGGCCACCTCCCACTGTCCCAGGCTGCTCCAAGCCCAATGTCCAACCTGGCCTTGGACATTCCAGGGATCCAGGGGCAGCCACAGCTGCTCTGGCAATTCCAGCCCAGCTCCTCCCAACTCTCCCAGCCAGGAATTCCTTCCCAATATCTCATCCATCCCTACTTCCTCACAGTTTGAAACAATTCTCCTTGTGCTGGCACTCCAGGCCTTTATCCAAAGTCCCTCTCTCTGTCCCTGGGTTTGAAGTTGTTCCAAACAAGGAAACAACATCCCCCTCCCAGCTCTGCAATCCCCCAAATTCCCATTTCTTTACCAAACAGACCAAAGTGTCCTAACCCAGAACTTCCAAGATCATTTATTATCATCCCTTGGGATGGCAGTCCAGGAGGCAGAGTGGTTCCTATCCCAATTCTCCAGCTTTTAGCAGATCTTGGTGCTGCACTCTGATTTCACTCTGATGAAAAGGATCCCTGTCTCAGTGTCCATTTCCCAGCCCACCTTCAATCCCAGAGCTGTTTTCCACATTTCAGGAGGATTTCATTGTTGGCTCCGTGGCTTCCTCAGCCCAGCTTTCCGTGCAGTGTTCCCATCCCTTTCATCTTCGGATCTCAGACAATAAACCTGGCTCAGGACTGGCTGTTTCTGCCACCTGAATTACTCAGCTGTCGATTTGTAGCCCATAAAAGCTGCATCTGTAAAAAATCTGCATTCTTGGATTCCACATTCCTTATTCCTAAAGATTTCAGAATTTTAGTTTCTAAAAAAAGGGGGGGAAAGAGAATTTTTTTAAATGTACGTATCACAGAAAGCCAATTACACAAGATGATAAACTTTATGAAATAATGAAATAATAAAAATGAATGGGAGGAGCAAGTCCAGGGGGATTCTTGATATAATCCTGCAAGGAGAAAGTTGATTACATGCCCAGGATTTTTCTCCTGGATTAGGAATGGTTTAATTGGGAAGGATTGTGCCCACTGTTAAATGGGCTTTAGAGCAGAAAAATGCAGGGAAAGAGATTTATCATGCAACTGCCAAATCAAGGAATCATGGAATATCCTGAACTGGAGGGATCCCAAAGATCATGCAGCCCAGCCCCTGTCCCTGCACAGACCCCCCAGCAATCCCACCCTGGGATCCCTGGTGTCCAAACTCTCCTGGAGCTCTGGCAGCCTCGGGAATGTCACCATTCCCTGGGGAGCTGTTCCAGTGCTTATCCCACCCTCTGGAGGAGGAACCTTTCCCAAAATCCATCCTAAACCTCCCTTGGCACATCTGGATTTCCTCCTGCTCCGTTGCTGTTCCCTGGGAGCAGAGCCCGACTCCACTCAGGACATTTTGGATCAGTTTGTCCCTGGCTCAAGCCAAGCCTCACCTGCCCAGTCTGGGCTGGGTTTGAGCTGCTGGTCCCAGTTGGATCCACAGGAGCTGGGAACAACCTCTGCAGGAGAACAGGGGGGTGGGACCAGCTCCACACAGAGAGACACGCCAGGGATTGGGGTTCTGCTGATTGTGAAAATATTAATTAAAGAGAGAAACGAGGGGAAACGAGGGGAATTGTGTGAGGAGCAGCTGAGGGCACTGGGATTGTGCAGCTGGAGAGGAGGAGACTGAGGGGAGACCTCTGATTTCAGCTCCCTGGCACAGAGACAGAACCCAGGGAATGTTTAAGGTGGGTTTTGGGAAAGGTTCCTCCCCCAGAGGGTGGGATGGACACTGGAACAGCTCCCCAGGGAATGGTGACATTCCCAAGGCTGCCGGAGCTCCAGGAGTGTTTGGACACCAGGGTGGGATTTTGGGGTGTCTGTGCAGGGACAGGGACTGGACTGGATGATCCTTGGGATCCCTTCCCAATATTCCCAATATTCAGGATATTCCATGATTCTCTGCCGTCAAGAACAGGCCATCCTTTACAAATCCCAGATATTTGTCTCCGAGTCATTCCAAATCCATTCTTGGGAGTGAAGAAGACTGAGGAACCACTCCTCAATTTCATATCCTCACCTGGATAATTCTGATTGTATTCCAGTCAGAGCTAGGAAAGAGAAGCAGGAATAACACAAACACTCCCTAGGGATTTTCCCTCTGTGATGTGCAAATGGAATATGTGTCCATGAGCTGAACAGCCCAGTTTTAGTTTTTAAAACTTCCAAAGAAATCTCTTATTTTTAAAGGAAAATCAATCTGTGCGGTTATGAATGGCAAAGAAATTACTTTAAACACCACCACAGTTTTTTATGGAGTATCCAATGGATTAATTGACTTTCCCATTAATTTTTTTGTCACCAATTAATGTTGTCATTAATTATACAGATTCTTGTCCAGCTAGCGGAGACAATGAAGGAATTTGTGCTGGGAATCAACAGGCCATGAACAATGGAGTGAGGAGCTGGGTTTTTTAATGAACATATCTCAGAACACAAGGAATCGATCTCTTTTCATCCCAAAGGATTGACTCCTCAGGAAATTCAGAATTCCAAGGATTTAAGAGAATAGAG
>VWZS01004319.1:670-51796 GCA_013397075.1 Rhabdornis inornatus | reverse complement strand
TTTTGGGAAAGGTTCCTCCCCCAGAGGGTGGGATGGACACTGGAACAGCTCCCCAGGGAATGGTGACATTCCCAAGGCTGCCGGAGCTCCAGGAGTGTTTGGACACCAGGGTGGGATTTTGGGGTGTCTGTGCAGGGACAGGGACTGGACTGGATGATCCTTGGGATCCCTTCCCAATATTCCCAATATTCAGGATATTCCATGATTCTCTGCCGTCAAGAACAGGCCATCCTTTACCAATCCCAGATATTTGTCTCCGAGTCATTCCAAATCCATTCTTGGGAGTGAAGAAGACTGAGGAACCACTCCTCAATTTCATATCCTCACCTGGATAATTCTGATTGTATTCCAGTCAGAGCTAGGAAAGAGAAGCAGGAATAACACAAACACTCCCTAGGGATTTTCCCTCTGTGATGTGCAAATGGAATATGTGTCCATGAGCTGAACAGCCCAGTTTTAGGTAAAACTTCCAAAGAAATCTCTTATTTTTAAAGGAAAATCAATCTGTGCGGTTATGAATGGCAAAGAAATTACTTTAAACACCACCACAGTTTTTTATGGAGTATCCAATGGATTAATTGACTTTCCCATTAATTTTTTTGTCACCAATTAATGTTGTCATTAATTATAGAGATTCTTGTCCAGCTAGCGGAGACAATGAAGGAATTTGTGCTGGGAATCAACAGNAAAACTTCCAAAGAAATCTCTTATTTTTAAAGGAAAATCAATCTGTGCGGTTATGAATGGCAAAGAAATTACTTTAAACACCACCACAGTTTTTTATGGAGTATCCAATGGATTAATTGACTTTCCCATTAATTTTTTTGTCACCAATTAATGTTGTCATTAATTATAGAGATTCTTGTCCAGCTAGCGGAGACAATGAAGGAATTTGTGCTGGGAATCAACAGGCCATGAACAATGGAGTGAGGAGCTGGGTTTTTTAATGAACATATCTCAGAACACAAGGAATCGATCTCTTTTCATCCCAAAGGATTGACTCCTCAGGAAATTCAGAATTCCAAGGATTTAAGAGAATAGAGTTTTCCAACAAAAGACATGGAACAAATCTCCTTTTATTGGCAGCACCAGGCTGGTTCCAACCTTCTGGAATAAAAATCTGACCCATTTACAGCCCACTTTTGCTTTTCTGTCTCCTTTGGGAACAAAGATTCCTAAACATTCCAAGGAAAAGGAGTCCTGTCCCAGAAAAACCTCCTGTGCTCCAGGTTGCCTGAGCATGGATATTCTCTGCTTAATTAATTACAGGATAATGCAAATAAAAGCTCCAGGAACTGCTCCCATTTTTCCTCAGAGCTTCATAAATATTCCCAAACCATTGGAAAATTGTTATTCCGGCTTGGCCTAAGTCAGTTCCCCACCTGAGTTTCATCCTTTGTGAGGAAAAGGGCTTTGATTGTGAGACTTTTTTTCCCTTCAAAAATTCCTTTTCCAACCCAACCTGGTTCTTATGGATATTCCAGCTCTGGTCACAAGAATTGAGGTGCAGAGTTGTATTTTGTGGTTGTTTCTTGTGGATTTTCTCTTGGAAGCCTCAGTCTTGGATTTTTCATGGCAAAAAGCACAGGCTCAGTGTTAGGGATGGGCTGCACAGGGAATTTTGGGAAGTGGTGCTGGGAGTTTCCAGCACCCCAAGGCGTTGTAGGAATTAAATCCTATTTTTAGGGTGTCTTGGGCTCCATTTATTTTCAATTATTTCCATATTTTTTAGCCCAGATTGTTGGTGTTTCCCAAGTTCTCCAAAGCTCCTGGAATTACAGCTCCATTTCCGAGGCTGGGTTGGTTTTCCAAGTGGGAAAACCAAAGTTGGGTGTGGCATATCCTGAATTTCTTTATTCAGATCAATATATTTATATATTTACTATTTATGCATTTACTATTTATATATTTTATATTGATATATTGATATATTTCTTCATTTATATATGTATATATTTATTTTATGTATTTTTATTTATATATTTATAATCTATATATTTTTTTGTATTTATATGTTTGTGTGCTTATATATTTATATATTAATATATTTATTTTTATATATTTATATATTTACTTATTCCACATCAGAGCTGGAAAATCAGAGTTATTTTCCATCTAACACAACGACAATTTTCTGTTGTTTTGGATTTTTTTTCCCCTGGTTTCCATGGTGAAAAATAAGGATTAGACCAGAGCTGGTGTTGATTGCGAGGGGAAAAAAAAAAATCAAAATCTATGTTGCTTCCTATGGAGAAATATCAATATCCAACCCTGGCTTTGGAGGGATAATCCTGAAAGGAAAAATGCAATTGTTTTGCTTCCCAAAGGAGAAAATAATGGAGATTTTATTCTGGAGAGAAGGGCAAGGATTCAAAGCAGAGGCTGAATTTGATAGAAATTCGTGTCTGGTTTGAGCAATTGCAAATTTTCCTTATTAATTACTGAAATTCTTTGGGAAATCTCTGTTTATGTGGTTCCTTGGCCAAAGACGAGATGGAATAGGGAATATTTTTAATTTTTGTCCTACAATGCTTACAGATATCATTGACATAAAGCGTGGCTTAAAAAGCTTAATTCTATTTATTTTTAAAAACTTAATCACCACAAACTGGCCCTTGGTCCTTGGCTGTAATCCCTGCCTGCCGAGCATCCCAAATCCCGAGGAATTGGGGGAACTCCCCGCTTTTCCTGCCCCAAAACACATCCAAGGGCCATCAGATCTCTTAGAGAAATATTCCCAATTGTGGGGAATATTCCCGAATATTCCCAAATATTCCCAAAAGTGGAGGTGTGATTTGTGGCAGAAATATTCCATGGTGGGATAGTTCAAGTTCATCCTTCTTGTACCTTAATTCTTTTGGAATTTTGGAGGTTTCCCAGGTCTGCTTTGCTTCGTAAAGTGAAGACAAATCCCAAAATCTCTGACCTTCGAATCCTTTGGATTCCAGGCTGGACAACAATTTTGAAAGGAAAAATTAGGATCTTTCAGATTTTGACAAGCCAGTTTTAAGTGTAAATGGCAAATTTTTGAAGGAATTGGGAATTTTAAATCTAAAAAATGCCACAGGACCTGCTGGGTGTTTCCGGATCACCACAAACTGGCCCTTGGTCCTTGGCTGTAATCCCTGCCTGCCGAGCATCCCAAATCCCGAGGAATTGGGGGAACTCCCCGCTTTTCCTGCCCCAAAACACATCCAAGGGCCATCAAACCTCTGGAGGAAATATTCTCAATTTTTGGTGTGATTTGTGACAGAAATATTCCATGGCGGGATAGTTCAAGTTCATCCTTGTTGTACCTTAATTCTTTTGGAATTTTGGAGGTTTCCCAGGTCTGCTTTGCTTCGTAAAGTGAAGACAAATCCCAAAATCTCTGACCTTCGAATCCTTTGGATTCCAGGCTGGACAACAAATTTGAAAGGAAAAATAAAGATCTTTCAGATTTTGACAGTTTTAAGCATATTTTGTTACAGAAATATCCCGTGGTGGGATAGTTCAGCAATTCCATTCCTTGTTGAATCCCTTGTTGCATTCCTTGTTGATTCATTCGGAATTTTGGAGGTTTCCCGGGTCTGCTCTGCTTTCTAAGGTGAACCCAAATCCCAAAATTTTGGTAGGACCCCAGCTGGTCTGTGGGTTAGAGAGGGTTCCTGAATGAGGTTTGGTTTGAGAAGAATTCTCTCACCAAGGCTGTTGGCTTGGAGACCAAGAAGAGAAGAAGAAAAGCAAGAAAAAACCCACATGGGGAAAAGTATTGCTGGAAAAATCTCATGAACAACAGAGGTGGAGATGGGTTTTACACCGGTGATTGATTAATTGTTAATTGATTAATCAACAATTGATTGTTGACTGCTTGCAACCAATGAAGGAAGTGTGAACTTTGTAGAGTGTATAAAAGACAGCACACTGCTGTAATAAACGGGATGTCAGCTTTCTGAAATGCAGTGCGTCTCTTCGTGTGTCACACCCGCCCCTACGGCGACACAAAATCTCTGACCTCGTGGGGTTTTTTTTGGATTCCAGGCCGGCCAGCAGCGCTGGTGGGAGCAGGAGATCACGGTGAACGGGAACATCCAGAAGGGAGAACTGATCACCTACAACCTGACGGAGCTGATCAAGCCCGAGGCGTACGAGGTGCGCCTGACGCCCATCACGCGCTTCGGGGAGGGCGACTCCACCATCCGGGTCATCAAATACAGCGGTAAGGAGCCCAAATCCAGGGAAAAGTGGGCTGGGAATCTTCTGGGTCGCCAGGAATGCTGGGGTTGTTCCCAATCCTGGAATAATGTCATGAGAGTATTTGCTGGTTTGGTATATTTGAGGTTTGGCAAGGAGGGAAGGAGCCACCCATGGAAATGATTTTCCTGAGAGGAGCTGGGATGAGGGGAAATGTCCAAGCAGAAAATCCCAATCAGCAGAATGTCCAAAAGCATCCCAGAGATCCAGAATTTCTTCCGTGCCTGACAAAAACCAATCCGTGATTGGTTTTGAGAACCTGTTAAAGCACTGAGAAAGCTGCACACGCCTCTGTGAACACACATTTTAACAACAAAGAAGCCCAGGAAATCTCAACCTGGCAAACCAAAACCACTACATGGAATTGCTGCTTCCGCCCGGTTCGGAACTGAAACCACCACATCTTCTGGTGGAGAATGTGGGCGATTGATAAAAGCTGTGAGATAAGATTAATTAGGAGAAATAAAGGGCAAAGCACGCATTAAATCAAAAGATTAAGTAGAACGATAGCAAAAACTTCTGCTGTAATTATGGTGCAATGTCTAGGGGTGGAGGTCAGTGTAAGAAATTTTTTCCCTCTGTTTAGTTTAGAGGTTTTTATTGTTCTAGGTAGAAGTTGTATGTTGAATTTTGATAATAATTTTGAAAATGTGTATCCACAGGGGTGGAATGTGCTGGTTTTGCACATTTGAGGTTTGGCAAGGAGGGAAGAAGCCACCCACGGAAATGATTTTTCTGAGAGGAGCTGGGATGAGGGGAAATGTCCAAGCAGAAAATCCCAATCAGCAGAATGTCCAAAAGCATCCCAGAGATCCAGAATTTCTTTCCAAAATCATCAGCAAATTTAAAAAAAAAAATATTTCCAATGGACAATACAAGATAGTGAATATATCTGGGGGAAATTCCATGTCTTGAGCATCTTGTGGAATTCTTCAGGATCAGAGCTGAGCTCAGCCCTGCTCCAGCTCATCCGCACCTATTTTTAATAAAAAATAAATTTAAATTTAAAAATTACATGGAATGTCCCTGAAATATCAATTCTAATGGATGTGGGGCCCATTTCCCTCAATGCCACCTCCGCTGCTGCTGGGGATGGGTGGAGTTGGGGTTTCACCTGTGACAGGGAAGTGTTGGCAAAGTCAGCATTTCCCAAAAGCTCAGGAGAGGAAAATCTCAGGGAAAGGAAGGATTTGGAATCATGGAATGGGTTGGGATGGAAAGGAACTGAAATCCCATCCCATTCCACCCCGTGCAGGGACATTTCCCACTGTCCCAGGGGGCTCCAAGCCCTGTCCAGCCTGGCCTGGGACACTTCAGGGATGGGGATGGACGGGATAAACAAGGATGGGTTGTTTATTAAATCTATGAACACACAAATGAGAATATGGAGATTTTCCTGTGATTCCCATTGGATTTTGGCTCCCTGTGGGACCCCTTTGCCCTATTTCCTGACAATGATGAGAGTCCAGTCTCTCTGCACACACACATGGGAAAAACCTGGATTCTTCCCAAGAAATCAGGAGCAAAACCTTCATCCAAATATTTGGGATTTCTGTGCAGGAAACCCAACCTGGCTGTGATGGAGAGACAAATCCTCCCAGGCAGCCACTGCCCTCATCCATCCTGATTTATCCCATGATTTATGGACTGACCAGCATTCCCATAAGGAAAAACTCCACCATTCCAGCCACTCCTGCCCTTTTTAGTGCTGCTTTCACTCTGGGAACTCTCGGGAGGTCGATTGAGGTCGTGGCTGCCACTCCTGCCTGTGCTGAGCTCGAGATTTTCCTGACACTTGATGGGATTTCCATTCCCAGCCTGTGGCTGGCAAGAAGGACATTCCCATGCAGCAGAAAGAATGAATTTATCCCACAAATATTCCTGCTGGGATGTACCCTCAGCACAGATGTGAACAACATCCCGTTCCAAACGTGCCAAGGAGCTGCCAATGCCAATTCCAGCCTCTGGGAATTGCAGATTTTGGAGCAACACTTGGATGCTGACAAATCCAAAGCCTCCAAAAATCCCAAGCCAGATCCTTATCCATGAGCTAAACCTAAAATTTAGCCCATGGATCGCCCTCTGAAGAGAGATCCCAGAATTGCAGAAGCTTTTTTGTGTTCATAATGGGCATTTTTATCCCAGCATTCATCCCGGGAATGGTATCAGGGTTTTTATGGATGTTGAGACTTCAGCTGTAAAATGAAGATATCACAAATGTTGTCAGAGGGAAAAGTTACCATGTGGAATGCTGGAATATTGGAAAAGCAGTTAATGGGATGTGGGGATGCAAGAAATAATCACAATACCCAGAAAAGAAAAGACATCAGGAAAATATTTTTTTAAATAATTAAGATAATTTTTTACATTTTTCCCCTAGAATCCTTTTTTTTTTTTTTTTTTTTTTGCCTGGGGAGACCTCAGGCATTTGCATTTCCAGCTGTTCAGAAGGATTTGGGATGTGGGTGTGGCTCTGTGTGCTCAGTTCTGAGCAGTGCCAGCCCTTCTCCCTCATCCACCAATTTTGGAATATTCTTTTCAGAGGAGCAGGAGCAGGCCATGGAATCATCCTGGAATGGTCTGGGTTGGAAAAACCTTCAATCCCAAACAGTGCCACCCCACCCAAGGGCAGGGACACCTCCCACTGTGCAGGGAATTTGGATTTTGGCTCTGTCCAACGTGGCCTTGGACACTTCCAGGGATCCAGGGACAGCCACAGCTCCTCTGGGATAATCCAGCCCCTCTCCACCCTCCCAGGGAAGAAAAAATAATTCCTTTTCCATATATTCTGTTATCCTTAGGGAGAAAATCCCCCTATTTTTAAAAGGGGGGACAGCCAGGATCTGTGGGAAATGTCGCTGTCACCACATCCATGAGGCTGCACCTAAAAACATTGGGAAAAAAACATTCATTCAACCCAAGATTTCTTGCCCAAAAAAGATCAAAACCCCACCACCAAGCTGAAATTCCTACAGGTTTTGTTCTCCTTGCCGAGGGAACAGCAGGAAAATCAAGGAATAATTCCCAACACTTTGTGCTTTTCCCAAAATCTTCCAGCAGCAAAAATTCCCTCCCTGCAGGGCCAGCCCCACCCTGAGAGGGGCATGGATTTTCCAGGCATTTCAGGCAGCTTTGGGAATTTAGGGCCTCAATTATCCACGAATTTCCCTTTCTGGTGAATTCATCCTTTGTGATGTGCTGCTCCAAAAGTGGGAGTTTTGGGGTATTTTTCCTGGTTGTTTTGGTGTTTTTTTCCTGGTTGTTTTGGGTTTTGGGTTTTTTTTTTTTCCCCACAAGTTTATGAAGCTGGATAAATTCAGCTTAACCACTTTCATTTTCTTGTCTGCCTTTGTGCCTCGGTGTGACACAAAGTGTTGGATTTGCTCTGCTGGGAACAATCCAAACCGTGTGACTCCAGGTGACACCTGATGAGATTTTTCCATCCAAACCCCTGCATTTAGTCACAAATCAAGCCCCAGTCAATGCAGCTGCCAGCAATTGCAGCTAATTCCAGGTTCAATCACTCAGGGATCCCATAAAATTGAGGTTTTTTTGGAGAATCAGAGGTAATTTGCAGGTAAAAGATGTAAAAATCAGGTTTCTCAGGGAGAGGGCACTGGAGCAAATCGCTGCTCGTGTTTCAGACAAAGTGGTGCTAATTTAGAGCTGGTTTGGCAACTCCAGGTTGAATTTAGGATTTTGCTGAATCTTAGGCTGGGATTAAAGCAAGGAAGGGCAGCAGGGAAACATGGAGTGATGCTCTGGCATTGCCAGATGTCCCCATTAATTGGAGATAACATTTAATTTTGAATTCCCTGTGAATAAAATTCAATTCCAGCCCTGAGCTCGGCCTCCTTCTGCTTCCCACATGTGGCAGAAGGGCCTTTTCCTAAATAATCCATCCTCAAATTTCTCCTGCAAATAGAGCCACAAAATAATCCCTCCTTCAATCCCATTCCCAGGTTTTAGCAATGCACAGATTCCTCTGCATTAACCTGGGAAGCCATTCCCATGTTTAGGACATTGTGAAGGTTTGGATTTCCTTCTCTTCCAGCTTCTAAAAGTGTGAAGTAGATGAATTTTAGTATTCAGCAAGGAGAAATTTAGGATAACCTGCATATTGATGAATTGGAATTTTTTCTTTGCATTGATTTCATTTTCCCTCTGTTTTCCAGCTCCGGTGAATCCACATCTCCGTAAGTATTGAAAGTATTTATTATTTTATCTTCCATGAAGAACAGTCCTTGCACTGTTTGTCCCTCACAGTTCAAAAGTCACGTTGAAGGATTTCACTTCCAGCTGCAGCCCATGGATGGCAGGAACCACCTGAAGGTGCCATTTGTGATTCCTCTTGTTCCAACAAGGATAAAGGAAGGAAAATCAGAGCTCCAGCTCATCTTCCTCACTGCCCCGGACATTTCATCCAAAGGAAAATATTCAGGGGCTGAAATTAAGATCCAGCTGTGGTGGAGCAGCTTGGGAGGTGTTGGGGAATCCATGGGAAATCATGGAAGGGCAGGGACACCTGCCACTGTCCCAGGTGCTCCAAGCCCAATGTCCAACCTGGCCTTGGGCACTGCCAGGGATCCAGGGGCAGCCACAGCAAATCTGGGAATTCCAGCCCAGCCAGCAATTCCCAATTCCCAAGATCCCATCTAAATCTCCCCTCCTCCATCTCCAAGCCATTCCCTGTGTCCTGTCCCTCCATGCCTTGTCCCCAGTCCCTCTCCAGCTCTCCTGGAGCCCCTTCAGGCTCTGGAAGGTTCTCTAAGGTCTCTCCAGAGCCTCCCCTGTGGTTCTTGAGTTTTTCCCTGCTTTTTAGGGCAGATTGAAACCAAAAGGAAGGAAGTTCTTGCCCACAGAGATCCAGGAATCACGGATTCATTGCACAGAGAAATTTGGAGACCCCAAGTGGATCTTGGTTTTCCCCAGATTCTCAGGACACAGCTCCTCAGGAAATGATCAGGCACGGGAATGTCCCAGGCTGGAAATGGCTTCAGTCCCACTTTGTCCTTCCACTTTTCCACAGGCACCAAATCCCTGCAAACACCCAGGCAGGAGACTGGGATGGAGCTTTGGCACATCCCAGTAACACCACCCTGTTCCCACAGTCCCACATCTCCCTACTCCATCCTGTTCTCCCAGTCCCCAACAAATCCATCTTTTCTGTCACAACAAATTCTTGGTTTCAATCACACGTCCCAGAATTATTCCCACCGAAGGAATGAGGTCCAGTCTCTCATTTTTCCTGCTGCAGGGCTGAGCCATCAGGCAGGAGCAGGCTCTGCTCCATCCCTCAGACTCAACTTTAAGCTTTTGTGTAAATTTTAAACTTATTTGCAGAAGATCTTGTCCAACACGTTAATAATTAAGCAGGGCTTAGCTCAAAGCTCCCAGGAGCTGCAGGAATTTCTCCCATGGAGTCTAACGAGCAGGGAATTAAACTCTTGCTAATTAATATATTAAATCTAGGCTCTGATGGGAAGAAAAAATACAATCCCAAGTGCTGCGCGCTCCTCTAGGATTTTAAGATCTCAAACTAATTTTCCAAAAGTCTTGCAGGATCATGATGGAATGTGGGTGGCATCCAAATGGGAATAAGGAATGTGTTGGCTCAAGGGAGGGATGGGAAAGTTTTTCCACCAAAGTTGCAGAGTCCCCAGGGTCACTCCTTTCAGGTGGCCAAAGCCATGCCAGAATTCTGCTTTGCTTCTTTTCCCTGAAGATTTTTTGAGTGGAATCCCCTGGTAGGAAAGAAATCCTGGTCTCCATCCCATCTCCGTTCCCTAAGGCCACCTCTGCCCCATGGCCCCAAGTGCCACCTCCACATTTAAATCCTCTAGGGATGGGGACCCCAAACCTCCCTGGGCACTTCCAACACCTGACCATCCTTTCCATGAAGGAATTTTCCCAATATCCAATTTAAACCTGCCCTGGCCCAGCCTGAGGCCGTTCCCTCTCCTCCTGTCCCTGTTCCCTGGGAGCAGAGCCCGACCCCCCCGGCTGTCCCCTCCTGTCAGGGACTTGTGCAGAGCCACAAGGGCCCCCCTGAGCCTCCTTTTCTCCAGCCTGAGCCCCTTCCCAGCTCCCTCAGGAATTCTCCATTCCCTTCCCAGCTCCCTCAGGAATTCTCCATTCCCTTCCCCAGTTCCCATGTCTGTGCTTCCCACAAAATCCCTGTTGTTCCTAAACCTGTTGGGCTGATTTCTGGTTTTATTTATGCTGTGTGAACAAAAAGGAGGAACTGTATCCAAGCAGGACAAGATTCATGACTGGAAACTGAAGTCATGCTCTTCCAGCTTCGCTTCTGGCATGATCCCATTCCCTAAATCTTACCTTTTGATGCCATCTCTGTGATATTCAAGCAAGAAGCATCATAAGATTTCAACTCACATCTCCATTTCATTTTTTACCACCTAACAGAAACCATTTAATGGAAACCTGAAGGATTTTTGATCAATTTGCACAATTAGAGATCAGCCCTGAATAATGGAAGAGAGGAGACTTTCAGGAGTCACATCCAGCCTGGATTTTATGGGAATAGATGGCAAATCCATGCTACAATGAAGGGTCTCACCTCCCGAGCAGCTCCAGCTTCTGCCCTAATTGGCAAGGAAATTATTAATGACCTGAATCCACTTCATGTGCCCTGACAAAAACCACCACTCTCATTAATGTTAATTAGCACCATCGTTAGGGCCATGGTTGGAGCACCTATGGAAGAGCTGCTTGTTCCCCCTGCTCCTCAATTAACAGATCCAGACCATCCAAATCTATTTAAATGCTCCTACAGAAGTGTGGAGCAAAGCCTCAGGAGCTTTTCCCCATTTTTCTTCTGCTGTCATTTTTCAAGGAGTGTTCAGTGCCAAGAACATTTAGCACTAACCTTTTCCAAGGTATTCCACATAAAATCAATGTTTGACTATTAAATAAATGGCAAACTTTGACTCTTTTTTTTTCCCATCTGGCCTGAGCATTTATTTTATTTCTTTTTCTTCACCTGAGGAAAAAAAATCTTTTGTTCTGCTGATGTGGAATTTCTTAATGAAGCTCTGAGGGCACAAGAAGTTGATGCAGCTTTTAAGGCACTGGAGGGGCAGTGCAGAAAGTGCTGAATGGCAGAAAATTCTTCCTTTTGCTCACTTTGCTCCAGGACTGGATCTGGGAATCAAAACTTTTCTCCTTCGCTTACATTTTGCCTTTGAATTTCATCCCCTTGTGTAGAAGCAGCAACTTCTGGGCTGCAGGAGGATGCAGAAGTGGAGGTGGAAGCAAAATCCACAAAGTGTGGGGTAAACTAAGGGAATTTGGAACTCAGATGGAGTAAAAGGAATTCTTGGAGATGAGAGGCACGGCTGGTGCTTTGTTCAGGAAGCTTTGTTTGAGTCCTGGAGTATCCCAAGGGTTTTGGCAGAGTCTTGGAATTCCCTTCCCAGTTTTGGGATAAAGACAAAGATGTCGATCGCTGGTTTTCTCTCCTGGAGGGTTTGGGTGTGATCATGGAACCATCAAAGGATCAGGGACTGGTTTGGGTTGGTGGGACCTGAATCCCATCCCATCCCCCCCTGCCACGGCAGGGACACCTCCCACTGTCCCAGGCTGCTCCAAGCCCAATGTCCAAGCTGGCCTTGGGCACTGCCAGGGATCCAGGGGCAGCCACAGCTGCTCTGGCAATTCCAGCCCAGCCAGCAATTCCTTCCCTGCTCCCCAGAGCAGCTCCCATCATGCTGAGGTCACCTGGGAGAACCAGGATCCCACATCCTGCCCATGTCAGCCCGGGAAGGAGCTGTGCTTTAGGGAATGGATTCTCCTGCAGGATCTGGTGATGGTGATGGATTTCCTGGGACACCAAATCAGTCTGCAAGAGGTGCTGGTAGCCAAGGAGGTTTCTGGGAATGGCATTCCTGTGATAACCTGGTTTTATAGGATTGTGTTCTATACTGACAGTCCTGGAGGGGCACAGAATCCCAGGATGGGTCAGGCTGGAAGGGACCCCAGAGGGTCACTGGTGTCACCTCCCTGCTCCAGCAGGGCCATCCCAGAGCTCAGGGCACAGGATTGTGTCCATTGGCTCTGGAATATCCCAGGGACGAGACTCCAGCCCCTCTCTGGGCTCTGCTCAGGGCTGGGCACTCCCCAGGGCAGGAGTTCTGCTCCTGTGCCAGGGAATTCCTGGGATCAGTCCCTGCCTGGAGCAGAGCCTGGGCCCTGCTCTGCCCCTCCCTGCACCCAGGGACACTCAGGGACAGACAGGGAACCCAGGGACACTCAGGGATGCCCAGGGACACTCAGGGACAGACAGGGAACCCAGGGACACCCAGAGACAGGCAGGGACAGACAGGGACACTCAGGGACGCCCAGGGACTCTCAGGGACACTCAGGGACACCCAGGGACACTCAGGGACAGCCAGGGCTGAGGCTCCTCTCAGCTGGGGCTCCTCTCCAGGCGGAGCAGCCCCAGCTCCCTCAGCCTTTCCTGGGCATGGAGATGCTCCAGCCCTTCCTCATCCTCACATCCCTCCTCTGGCCCAGATCCTGTCCCTGCTGTCCTGCTGATCCCAGAGCACTCCAGATGTGCCCAGGGCTGAGCAGAGGAGCAGGATCCCCCCTGACCTCCTTCCTGATCCCCCCTGGACCCTTTAGCCTCCTGTTGTTCTTTGGAAAGGCAGGAGGAGAACCAGGAATACTTGGAAATCACTCCCAGTGCATCCTGGGGTTTGAAGTGAATTTTCCAAGCTTATTTCTGAGCCTGCAGCATCACCTGAGTGTTGCAGCGCTGAGCTCCAGGTCCCTCTCTCCTCACTGATTATCCAGTGGCTTAAGTGGATTTAGAACTCCCCAAAAGCCCAAACCTGCAAACATTTATCCACCTTCTCCGTTTAACAGGGAGGAGCAATCCCCTGGCACCGAGGGTTTGAGTTTCTCCTTCCTGCCAGTGAATATAAATCCAGCCCTCCAAGCTGCCACCGTGTGCAGGCTGCTGCCTTCTCCCTGGAGAAGGGAGATTTCCTGCTTCCCTCAGATAAATCAATGGACTTCTCAGGAAGAGTGAACTCAGCAGGAATTGTCCATGCAGTGAAATTCAGCTTTTGCATGTTTTACTCCACGGGGCCTTGTTGTGCTCTGAGAGAACTGAACCTCTGAGTTGGGTTTTGTTTTGGTTCTTAAATTACAGAAGGAATTTCTTATCCCATCATCACCCAGCAGGGCAGACCTCTGGGATCACTGGGCTCTCATAATTCCATGCAGGAGAGGATCCCAGGATTCCTCTTTGGGCTTCTTGGCAATTTTTCTTCTTTAGACCTACGTGTTTACCAGTTCTTTCAAACACATCCCAGAAATCTCAGTGAAAACCCGGGAGGTGTGTCCAGGATCCCTCTCCTTCCCATATGGATTCAGATATTCCTCCCAGGAATTTGTTATGATAATCTGGTGATGGGGACTCAATTCCCTTCCTGATATTCCTCCATGTGCTGCAATGTCCTGATTTTTAGAGATTTCCTTCATGTCTATCCCAAAGCTCCTTTGCCTCATTTTATCCAATTCTTCCTTTTCCATCCCTATTGAAATTAAGGAACATTTAGGAGATGCCATGTGAAGATAATGTTCACAATTTGAAAAGTTACTGTCTCTCATCCCTAAACCACATTAATCCATTTCCCACTTTTTTCCCCCATATTTCATTTTTTATCCACATGCTGCCTGTTCTTCCCAGCTTTTTAGAAATTTTAAAAGAGACAACACCTCTAAAAACCTGAATATAAATCTGAATACGTGAGGGAGAACTCTGTAAAAAGATTTAAACATAATTTCAACCTCACTGGCACAAATTGATGGCCCTGATTTTTTATTTATTTTTTTTTTGTTGAGCTTGCTACTAAAAAAAACCTGTGTCTAACTGACCAGGAATTGGAAAAATAAGGATTGGATGGAAAATTGGCTGCTAAATTCCTGTTGTTTCTTCTGGCAGGAGAGTTCCACTGCGGCTTTGAGGATGGGAACATTTGCCTTTTCACTCAAGATGACACTGACAATTTTGACTGGACAAAACAAAGCACTGCCACGAGGGACACGAAATACACGCCCAACACGGGGCCCAACGCCGACCGCACCGGCTCCAAGGAGGGTAAGATCCAGCACGGAGGGATTTGGGATCAAATCTGCCCAGGACAGGCAGTTCAGCCTTTTCCTGGCCATGGAATCCCAGATTGATTGGGATAGGAAAGGGTTTAAGTTCATCCCATCCCAGCCCTGCCATGGCAGGGACATCTCATGTTGTCCCCAGGGTGATCCAGCCCCAATGTCCAAGCTGGCCTTGGGCACTGCCAGGGATCCAGGGGCAGCCACAGCTGCTCTGGCAATTCCAGCCCAGCCCCTCCTCATCCTCCCAGCCAGGAATCCATTCCCAATATCCCATCTATTCCTTCCCTCTGGTGGTGGGAAGCCATTCCCAGAAAATTGGAGTTCATCTGGGAAACAACAGAACAAGTCCATGTCCCTTGGAAGGTCCCACTGCTGTCCCTGTGTCACACAAGGCAGGGACATCTCAGCCTCCTTCTCACCCTGCTCCAGGAGTTTAAATGGAGAAGATCCCAGAATCCCAGACTGGTTTGGGCTGGAAGGGACCTTAAATCCCAGCCAGTGCCACCCCTGCCATGGCAGGGACACCTCCCACTGTCCCAGGCTGCTCCAAGCCCAATATCCAAGCTGGCCTTGGGCACTGCCAGGGATCCAGGGGCAGCCACAGCTGCTCTGGGAATTCCAGCCCAGCCAGCAATTCCCAATTCCCAACATCCCATCCATCCCTGCCCTCTGGCAGTGGGAGCCATTCCCTGTGTCCTGTCCCTCCATGCCTTGTCCCCAGTCCCTCTCCAGCTCTCCTGGAGCCCCTTTATGCTTGGAAGGGGCTCTAAGTTCAGACCAAGATCCTCCAAGAACTTCCAGAAGGAATTTCCCGTGCTGAGGAGTGGCAGGTCCCAAAGCACGGCCCCTGCTGGTGCCATTCCCACCTCGTCTCATTTTTATTGTGCCGTTTTCAAAGCGATTCCCTTCACATTAAACTCTGGTGGGGAAATCTGGCTCACCTTGGAATATTCTCCTGCTTTATGTCGTTTAAATCCTCCCTTGGGCTCTCTCAGCCCATCACAACGAGGTGGTTTTTGCCCCATTTTTCCTCTGGCTGTTTTTCAAATGTGCAATTTTCAATCTGCTGCCCCCGTTAACGTGTGCTCGTGGCTGCAGCAGGGATTTGTGTTTGAAAATTCCGACACGCCGAGCTGAATTTATCCAGACCTGCAGTAATTCCTGCTGTTTCATTGTGGGCACTTCCAAAGGGGGAAAAAATTCATCCTGCACCACATTCGTTTGGTTGGATTAATTAAATAATACCTCTGTGGTTGGCACTTCCAGAAATGGAATAAAAGGATGTTGTCTTGTTTGGGATATTGAAAATATTCCTTGAAAGGTTTCCATCATATTTTCCCTTTATTTTACAAGTCATGTTTCCAGGGACAAATTCCCCCCTTGGGACTGGAGGCTGAACCCCGTCACATTTTGTGCAAAAGTTCATCGGTTTGGAGATGTTTTCCAGCACTGTCCCACTGGATTTTTTCATGGAAAACAGTTTTGGAGCAGCTTTTGGAAACACAGGGGCTTCATGCAGGGGAAAAATGAGTCCCAGAAATGACATGGTAGGGGATGGAAGGGAAAACTTTATCAGGATGCTTGATAATTCCGAGGAGTTCCTGCATTTATCTGTGTTGGGTGACAAGGACCCGATCCCAAGGATTTCCTTTCAGATTTTTCCAGGTTTTTACATGTCCACACTGTTGATAGCCTCATCCCAACGGTTCCCTTTTGGATTTCTCCAGGTTTTTACATATGCATTGAGAAGTTCCAGATGTTGAGGGCCTCATCCCAATGATTTCCCTTTGGATTTTTCCAGGTTTTTTAGTGTGCATCGAGACATCCCAGGCGTTGAGGGCTTCATCCCAAGCATTTCCATCTGTGTTGGGTGTTGAAAGCCTCATGCCAGGATTTCCCTTTGGATTTTTCCAGATTTTTATATGTAGACAGGTGTTGGAAGCCTCATCCCATGATTTCCCTTTAGATTTTTCCAGGTTTTTACAAGCATATGGAGACATCCTGGATGTTGACTGCCCAATGATTTCCCTTTGGATTTTTCCAGGTTTTTACAGGTATTGATGTCCCCATCCCAAGGATTCCCTTCGGATTTTTCCAGGTTTCCACAGGTGTTGATGTCCCCATCCCAGTGGTTTCCCCTTGGATTTTTCCAGGTTTTTACAGATGTTGAGGGCCTCATCCCAATGACTTCCCTTTGGATTTTTCCAGGTTTTTATGTGTACATCAAGACATCCTGGATATTGAGGGCCTCATCCCAATGACTTCCCTTTGGATTTTTCCAGGTTTTTTAGTGTGCATCGAGACATCCCAGGTGTTGATGGCTTCATCCCAAGGATTTCCATCTGTGTTGGGTGTTGAAAGCCTCATGCCATGATTTCCCTTTGGATTTTTCCAGATTTTTATATGTAGACAGGTGTTGGAAGCCTCATCCCATGATTTCCCTTTAGATTTNGGATTTTTCCAGGTTTTTACAGGTGTTGATGTCCCCATCCCAAGGATTTCCCTTTGGATTTTTCCAGGTTTTTACAGGTGTTGATGTCCCCATCCCAAGGATTTCCCTTTGGATTTTTCCAGGTTTCCACAGGTGTTGATGTCCCCATCCCAGTGGTTTCCCCTTGGATTTTTCCAGGTTTCCACAGGTGCTGACGTCCCCATCCCAACGATTTCCCTTTGGATTTTTTCAGGTTTCCACAGGTGTTGATGTCCCCATCCCAATGATTTCCTTTGGATTTTTCCAGGTTTTTACATGTACATCGAGACGTCCCGGCCCAGGCTGGAGGGGGAGAAGGCCAGACTCGTCAGTCCCGTTTTCAGCGTGGCTCCCAAAAATCCCTACGGAACCACCAACACAGCCTACTGCTTCAGCTTCTACTATCACATGTATGGACAGCACATAGGTGAGAGAAAGCCAATTCCTTTGGGGAAAATAGCTGGGAAAATCCCTCTGGATTTGGAGGAAAAGCATGGGAAGAGAGCCAGCCCTCCCAAGGGTCTCTTGTAACCCAGGGAAGTGCTTGAGAGCACAAAAATTGGGCCAACGTTCTGTTTTCCACTCATCAGGAATTTGTAGGATGGAGGAATTTTGCTCTTATAGCTGGGAAGTGTTTCCTGCATGAGTGGGATTTTGGGCAGGGAGCTGAATGGGGAACTCGTTGGTTTGAATGGGAATTTTCGAGGCTGGAAAGGGAAAAGTTGATTTTAACAAGGATTTATTTTTTTTTTCCTGATTCTAACGGGATGTTTTAGGAATTCCTGATGGATTTGGAATCAGGCAGGGAGCAGCAGCATTCCTCAGGTGTCTCCTGTGGAAAAATCATGGAAAAATTGCTCAAAAGCCCCAGGAATACGGATTTTCAAGGAGTATCTATGAGTGTTTTTGGAATTTCTGAGTAGAATCAAGATTGGGCAAGGAGCAGAAGCATTCCTCAGCTGTTTCCCATGGAAAAGTCATGGAAAATTTGCTATTTGCTCAAATTCTGCTGGAATATGAATTTTCAAAGGATATTTGTGAGTGTTTTAGGTATTCCTGACTAAATTTGGGATCAGGCAGGGAGCAGCAGCATTTCCTGTGGAAAAGTCATGGAAAATTTGCTGAAAACCTGCAGGAATAGGGATTTTCAAAGGGTACCTGCCAGTCTATTTTTAATCCTGGCTCTTTCAACACCCACATTAAATTTCTTTTTGTGATATAAGAAAAAAAAAAAAAATAAAAAAGAAAGAAAAATAGGAAAATATAAAAGCCTAAACAACAAAAATCCAATTTTTGCAAGTCCTCTGTGGGTTTCTCGGTGCTCCCAGTGTGCCAAGAGGTTTTCCAGAGTCAAAGTGACCTGGTTTGAGGTATTTTTATCTCTGTGTCAAGGGCAAACTCATCCTCCCAGAGAGTTCTGGAGCCTGCCCCCAGGCAGAGCTCAGATTTTAAGCAGAGGAGACAAGAGCAGTCAGGTTTGGTTTTTTTTTTGTTGTTTTTTTTTTTGTTGTTGTTGTCTCTGTGCTGCAGGAAGGTGGATGCAGCTCCAGGTTGGAATTCTCCTGGCTCTGTGCTGGGTTTTTTTTTTTATTGGAAGGGATTCAGCCACTACGTGCTGAGGGAAAATCTAAAAATTGCAATATCTGGTCATCTCCTGGTTGTTTTTAATACAAATGTGTGTATTGTGAAGAATAAACTACAAACATAAAGGGTTAGAGAGTGTTTCTGGAATTCCTGATAAATATTTGGAGTGTAAAGTTATTTGGGATAACAGAAAGAAAACAGGCACTGAGGTTTGTCCAAAACCAGTGGGATTTGGGGTTTTTTCCCTGGATTTCCTCTTCAGGAAGTGTCTGGCCTTAAAATTTGGGGGTTTTTGCTGGGATCCCCCTTTCCTTGTGGAAATCCTTGAGTTGCCAAGGCAAGGAAGGATCCAACCTGTGACAGTGGTGATCTGTGACCACAATTCCACTGGATTTATTCCTGGAAATCTGGACATGAGTTGTCTAAATCCAGAATTGCTCAGTATTACTTTGGTCCCTTAATTTTTAAAAAATGCAGTTTCCATCATTTTAGCCAATGTTCAAAATTCCATTCTTATACAGAATCCCAGAATCCCAGACTGGTTTGGGTGGGGAGGGACCTCAAACTCTTCCTGTTCCAACCCTTTCCATGGGCAGGGACACCTTCCACTGTCCCAGAGTGCTCCAAATCCTGTCCAGCCTGCCCTTGGAAAGGCTTAGGGGGACCTTATCCCTTGGATAAATTCCTGGAGGAAAAGTGTGAAGAAGCTCAGGGACAGGAAAAGTGACAATGGGAATAAACTGAAATGGAGACAATTCCATTAAACATAAAACCACTTTTTTTTTTTTTTTAAGCTAGGAAGGGTCAAACACTGGCACAGGTTGCTCAGGGAAATTCCTGTCCTTGGAGGTTCCCAAATCCAGCTCTATCTGCTCCTAAGCTTTAATTAAGCCATGCTTTGGATGGGATGAGCTCCAGAGGTGCCTCCAACCCTGGTGATTCTGTGAGAAATATTTAATTGGTGATAGATTTTTGGAAAATTACGTTTTATTGAGGATAAATCCCAAAATTACGTTTTTTTGAGGATTAATCCCCCATGGATAATTCCAAATCCCATTGCTGGGATGGATGAACTGTTTCATCACCAGCTGTTCCAAGCCTTGACCCTCCACTGTGGCTTTGGAATTTGCTGCCAGTTCCCCTTTGGGAGTGAATCCTGCTTAAACATTCCCAGCTCATGGATTTATCCACCAGAGCAGGGAAGGAGCTGCCAGCTGAGCTCCAAACACCACAGAATCCTGGAATGCTTTGGGTTGGAAGGATCTTAAATCCCATCCCATCCCACCCCACCCCTGCCAGGGACACCTCCCACTGTCCCAGGCTGCTCCAAGCTGGCCTTGGACACTTCCAGGGATCCAGGGGCAGCCACAGCTGCTCTGGGAATTCCATCCCAGCCCCTTCCCACCCTCCCAGCCCGGAATTCCTTCCCAATATCCCACCTATGATCTCTGTGCTGTGGGATCCAGAAGATTCCCAAGCAGTGCCAGGGTTGTTATTCCCACATTTCAGGGACAAAGTTTTGTTTCCAAAATAATGCTCATTAAATTGTTTCCATATTTCCACTAATGTTTGGAAAGATCTCTGAGAAAATAGGATGTGATGCTGGAATCATGCTCTGTTCCTGGTGTGGATTGGTTTTGGGATTTAAAGGAAATCATGCTTCATCCTCCATTCCTAAAACTGAGGGATCCCAGTGGCATCCATAGGAGAATATTCCTATTTTAAATAATTAAAACCCCTTCCCAGTTTATCCAGGTCAGCTTCTGCTCCTGCTGGTCAGCTCTTGGGATTTAGTGGAGAAGGGGCTGAAATTTCCCTGGAGATAAGGAAGGTCCTTGGGAATGTTTGCAGGGAGCAGAGTGCAGAGATGAGATCATCACTGAGTTCATCCCAAGTTTTTATCTGGGAGACAACCAGGGATCTTTCTCCCATTCCATGGCAATGGGATTTGGGAAGACAAAAGGTTTCTTCACCTGAACAGGCAGCTCCTGCTCCCAGGTGGGATTGTAATTCCTGACAGATCCCAAAGTTATCCCTGGGAACGCTGCTCCTGTGGGAATTTGGCTGCCTCAAAGTCTCAAAGGAAGAGAAATACACGGAATTTACAGAGCACAGAGAGGCCCCACTGCCCCACAACACCTGCAGGCAACCACGGTGGCCAATAGCTCCAAAACCCCCAAATCCTGGGAATTAATGAACCCAGATCAATGGAATTTGTTCTTCTTTTTGGTGCACCAAGAGAATCTGGTTCTGTTCCTGCCTGCAGGTGACCCTGGTGCCAAAAATGTGCTGGCACCAGTTCCATGCTGGTGGGCAAAAGGTGCAGCTCTGAGGGGTTTCCTGCACAGGGAGGGATTTTGGGTGTTATTTGAACTCAGAGGGTGGTGGTGTCCTCCAGAAATATTCCAAGGGCATCAGCTCTCTCCCTGGGATGGATCTGCCAGGCTCTGGGGAATTCCAGCAGCGGGCAGAGCAAAGCTGGGTGGTTTTAACAAGCAAGGATTCAGCACAAACCAACCAAATTGCTGATTTGGCCCTGGATAAGGAGGTTTAATGCCAATTTCTTGCTCTAAACCACAGAAAATTCCTTTTTTGCCTGTTTTCCTTGGAATTCTCCCGCCTTGCCTGAGCTGCAGGATGGGTGATCAGTTCCCCTCTGCTGAGAGCTCCCATCACCACTTCCCAACATTCCTGAATTTTGAAAGGTTTTGAATTTATGCCAAGAAACCCCCACACCTCAGATCCATGGAAAAAGAGTGAGGAAGGTGAGGAGAGTACTCCAGGCAGAGCATTCCCAACTCCAGTTTTCCTTCTGTTTTGCAGGAAGTCTGAATGTTTACCTGAGGCTCAAAGGCCAGACTGCCATAGAAAACCCCCTGTGGTCCTCGAGTGGCAATAAGGGACAGCACTGGAACCAAGCCCGGGTGAACATCAACCCCCCCACCTCATTCCAGGTAAGGCTGGCGCCTCCAGGACCTGGGAATTCGGGAGGGGACACTGGGAATGTTGGGATTTTCTTTGGGATTTCCCAGCTCTGGAAGCTGCTCACGGACAGATCATTGCTTTCCTTGAGCACCATGGAGCTTAATAATGCCTGAACTCAGAGCACTTTTCAGATGTGGCAGCTATTCCAGCAGGTTTTGATTTCAGATTGGCAAGTGGGATATAAAATTATTCGCTGGGAGAAATCCCTTAGGGCCCCTGAGTTAGAGGTTTTTGGAAATATGTGGATTTTCTGTGGGAACAGGGATGATCTGGGAGTTCTTGCTGGGAGCATGAGACTCAGGGGGTAGTGACAAGATTTTCACACATCTCCTGCTGGGGTTGACAGGGAGGTGCTGATGGACCTTGAGGGGCAGTTCCCAGGCATGCCTGGACCTGGAACACTCCCAAAAAAGCAGCAGGTCCAGCTGTGGGTGAGGCTGGGAATGTCCTCATGGAATGTGGCAGTCACAAGCTGTGCCCTGAGTGCAGGGGTCTCCTCTGAGCCCTCCCTGTCACTCCCAGGTCCCCTAGGGGAGAAAATGGATTTTTGGGAAAAAGTCACAGACTGGTTTGGGTTTGAAGTGACCTTGAATCCTGTCCCACTGCATCCCATCCCATTCAATCCCATCCCACTGAATCCCATCCCACTGCATCCCATCCCATTCCATCCCTGCCATGACCAGGACACCTCCCACTGTCCCAGGGTGCTCCAAACCCCAGTGTCCAACCTGGCCTTGGAAAATTCCTTCAGTGCAAATCCAGACTGTTCTTCTAAAAATCCACAGTGGGTTTCACTTCCTTTATTTGCAGGGAATTCCTGATCCTGACCCTCTGTTTTTATTTCCATGCATGAGAGGCACTGACAGTACAGAAATGGTTTGGTCCGTGGGATTGCAGAGCCATTCCAAGGATGGGAATTAGGGGAAAATTGTAGGAAGGGATCTGTGAAGTAGAGTGGGACATGAGAGAGCTGGGAATGTTCCCCTGGAGAGGAGAAGGATCCAGGGAGAGCTCAGAGCCCCTGCCAGGGCCTGAAGGGGCTCCAGGAGAGCTGGAGAGGGACTGGGGACAAGGGATGGAGGGACAGGACACAGGGAATGGCTCCCACTGCCAGAGGGCAGGGATGGATGGGATCTTGGGAATTGGGAATTCCTGACTGGGCTGGAATTGCCAGAGCAGCTGTGGCTGCCCCTGGATCCCTGGAATGCCCAAGGCAAGGTTGGACATTGGGCTTGGAGCAGCCTGGGACAGTGGGAGGTGTTCCAGGCTGGGAGTCTGGGATGTTTGATGGGAACAAAGTGCCAGGAATGGGGAGAAGAGGAATTGCAGAGCTCAGGAGCACTCAGAGCCCAGGCCAGGCACAAAAAGAGCAGAGTGGTTGAATTTTTCATTGGTGAACTCGGGATAAATCCAAGAATTCTGAAGAGTGAAGGAGAGAAGTGATTTAATATCTGAATAATAAATGCCCTGGGAACGAGAAGGGAGAGATGGATTTGAGGGCTCTGAGGGGCTTTTGGAGACCTGGGAAGGGCTTTAGAAAATCAGGGAAATGCAAAGGATTTGGCAGCACAATCCAGAGGAGTGGAGGAGGGAGATCCAAAGGGAAACTCCTCTCCTTGGCTGTTTTTCACCTTTAACATTGTTGTGTTTAAAGGTTTCAGCATAAAATAAATGTAAAGCTCTGACCAAATATAACAAATAAATGTCAGAGCTCTTGGAGCCTTAAATTACTTTTTTTTAGCATCTCTTGCATTGAAGCAAATTTTATTTTCCATTTAGGAGTGTAAGCAGGAAGGAATATAAAGCTCCCAGTTAAATTTAAGGAGAGGGAACTGAAGTGGATCTTTGCAGTAAAACACTGCAGTGACATGGAAATTAAAACTTTTTATTGGGTAATTTATAGAGGTAAAATATTTTATACCTTGTCAGTCCCTGTGATATAGAACAAAGCTTATGTCATGAGGAACTGCAGTGTTTTAAATCTCAAAAAAATGCATAAATCTAGCTCAGATATTCAGATATTCAGTATTTTTAAAGAATGAAAATGAACACCCCAAAAATAGAGATCCCCAAAAAGAGAGGGAAATGCTGGTTCTGTCATCCAGGAAATGTCAATTTTAGTTCAGGTTTGAGCAGGAGGATACGGTGATGGTGTGGATGATTTGGATTGGATTTATTGCTGATTTAGGATTGAAATATTGCAGTATCCAAACAAAAAATCCGGGATTTATCACAAAGGGTTGGGACCAGCAGGTCCTGGTCCCTCCTGTTGGGTCAGCGCCATCCCCTCGCTGTCTGAGCTCCAGAGGGGGCTCAGCCCACCCACGTTTGGTCACTTTGTGTCCAAAAAATTCCAGTAGCAGCAGGATGGGCTGGGAACATCCAGGTTTGCAGCCCTTGGCCCTGCAGGATTCCCAATCCCAAATCACAAAAGTGTTGTGGAGCCACTTTAGGATTTTTCTCCTGTTTGAATGATCTCAGTCCTTTCACCCACCCACCCAAAAGGGAATATTCCCAATTTTCGGGCTGGAGGTGTCCCTGACAGGGGGAAGGTGGAATTCCAGTTTGTCCCAGTTTGCCCAGTCTCCAGCAGCATTTTATCCCCTTTTTCAGGTCAATGTCCACCAGACTAAAACCTCTCAGCTCCCAAATTTTGGGGGTGTTAACGACACCCCAAAACCCCTCCTGCACCCCCCACCTGCTGGGATTGTCCTGGGACACCCCAAGGACCCAACAGGGAAAGGGAGAAGGGTGAGGGGGCACCCAGGGGAGGATAAAAATCTGCCTGAAATCCTGTGGAAAAATCAGAGAATCCCAGATTAATTGGGGATGGAAGGGATTAAAAATCAACTCATCCCACCCCTGTCATGTCAGGGACACTTCCCATATCCCAGGCTGCTCCAAACCCTGTCCAAGCTGACCTTGGACACTTCCAGGGATGAGGCAGAAGCTGAATCCCCCCCAAAAAAAACTCGGGATTGGCTTTTTAGGATCATAATTCCATTCCATTAAGAGCAGAGTGACCTTTCCTGTACCCCCCTACTCTCCAGTTTGATGCAGCATTTTTAACAACAGCTTTCCAAAAACACAATGGAGTTTTTTTTGGTTTTTTTTTTTTTTGGGATACTGCTGGATAATTCTGCCCAATTGGCACCTCCTGCCCATCCCTGGGAGCTGCAGGCTGGGTTCTGCTCCGTGCCCTGCCAACTCCTGTGTTGTGATTTCTTCTGAGTGTGGAGCAACCCCTCTCTGAGGGCCACCGAAATCACTGCCAAATTCAGCTTTTAATTAAACACTGCCTGTTGTGTTTGGACAGAGCCCTTTAGGCTGGAAATTGTTTTCCATTGTCAGGAAAAATTGGACTTTCAACTCCACTGATTGGTGTTGTTCCTGCTGCCAAGGAGCAGGGGCTGGATTTTGGATGAGGAGATGTTTTCCTCTCGAGATCCAGGCACGATTTCCTCTTCCAACAGTTTGGTTTCAGACAAGGAATATTGGAGAGAAAATTACCAACAGGACTTCAAAATCCCAGCCATCCACTCAGCAGAGGTTAAAGTTCCACTGAAATTGGAATAAAATCTCTACTCTGTCCCTCACTGTGATAAACCTCATCCCAATTCCTCTGAAAAACCATTCCTAGATGGAATCAAAGCTTCTAAACCTGATGAAAGCCCACATGTTGGAAAAAATAGATCCTAGCATGGAATTCACTTCCACAGTCTGAAATGAGATATTTGTGTATGTCTTAATTTGAGGAAAAGTTTTTCTTTTTTTGTGCTGTTTTAAAAAGGGTAGGAGAGAAATGGGGCTGTCCCTGCCACCAATTCCTGCCCCAGCAGGAGATGTGGGAAGGTAAAATCCACCCAGGAGATCCCTGTGGGATCCAAACAGAAGGAATTCTCTTCCTGAGAAGGAAGGATGGATGCAGAGACACCAACCTGGATCCTGGGAGGTTTCTCCCAGGCTTTGTGCCTGGAGAAGGATGCAGGGGACAGGTCCTATCCTGTCCACCAGGTGCAGATGAGGGTCCCCAGTGCAGGCAATGGGATGGGAGGGACTGGTTGTGTCACCTCCAGGAGCCAGGAATCTCCGTTTTCCATGGAATTCCTCTGGCTCCTGTGTGTTTCCATGGAATCTGAACCTGAGTGGATGCTCAGTCCTTCAACACATTCCTCAAGCTGTGCCTCTGCTGCTTGCTTCAGGTGGCAGGAATTTCCTGTTTTAAGGAGAAAAATTTTAAGGAGAAAAATCTCCTTAAATCTTTAATTCCATTGAATCCTGCTCTTTGCCAGGAATCTCAGTTTTCTGTAGAATTTCTCTGGCTCCTGAGTCTGAATGGAGCCTGAATTTGAGTGGATGCTCAGTCCTTCAACACATTCCTCATGCTTGTGCCTCCTTCAGGTAGCAGGAATTTCTGGGAAAAACATCTCCAGTTTTAAAGCTTTAATTCCATTGAATCCTGCTCTTTGCCAGAAACCTCAGTTTTCCATGGAATTTCTCTGGCTCCTGTGTGTTTCCATGGAGTCTGAATTTAAGTGGGCACTCAGTCCTTCACCACATTCCTCAAGTTGTGCTTCTCAGGTAGCAGGAATTTCTGGGAAAAGCATCTCCAATCTCCTTAAAGCTTTAATTCCATTGAATCCTGCTCCTTGCCCCAGGAATGTTTTCCTCACACAACCACAGCACCCAGTGGTGGAGCTGCTCTGGACACACCAGGTGACAGCTGAGGATGATTTCCAGCTCATTCCAAAGAGGAAAAGCCCTCAGAGCTCACACCCCATCCTTGTCCACCCTCATGTTTGTGAGAACTTGACTGAATTGGTTTTCCCACCCCAAAAGTGTCTGTAGAACATCCCAATCCCACTGAATTGGTTTTCCCACCCCAAAAGTGTCTGTAGAACAATCCCAATCCCACTGAATTGGTTTTTCCACCCCAAAAGTGTCTGTAGAACAATCCCAATCCCACTGAATTGGTTTTCCAACACTAAAATGTCTGTAGAACATTCCAAGCCCACTGAATTGGTTTTCCCACCACAGAAATTCCAATCCCACTGAATTAGTTTTTCCACCCCAAAAGCATTTATAGAGCAATCCCAATCCCACTGAATTGGTTTTTCCACCCCAAAAGTGTCTGTAGAACAATCCCAATCCCACTGAATTGGTTTTTCCACCCCAAAAGTGTCTGTAGAACAATCCCAATCCCACTGAATTAGTTTTTCCAACCCAAAAGTGTTTATAGAGCAATCCCAATCCCACTGATTTGGTTTTCCCATCCTAAACCCATCCTTGTGGCCAAGCCAAACACAACGGAACTTTTTTTATTTATCCCCCTCTGTGTTGGAACCCCGGATATTGTGAATTTTGGGCTTTCTGTGCCGACAGGCACTGACCCACAAGAAAACACAACTTTTGACCTGAGGCTGTGGAGAAAGCGTCCAAAATTGAGTAATAAAACTGAAATCACTGGTGTGTAGTTTAAATAGCAGCGTGTAATGTCACGTGGTAGAAAATTTAGAATTGAAGGTTTTAAAATGTAGTAATATTTGAAAAGCAAGATGGAAGTTTTGGGGCAGAGGTTTCTTTCTTCTTTACCTTCTTCTTCATAGGTCTAAGTGGTATTTTTGTAATTGGATAGAAAATTCTACATTACAAGTCACGGATGTGTGGTTATTGGGTTAAAAGTAAAAATAATTTAGGTGTTAGTTCTTAATTAGACAGATTGGTCCATAAAAGGCCTTGTAGAGAAAAAAAATACATCACCATTTTTAGCTTGTTATCTAGAAGTGCTGTAGCATTCAGTGTAATATAAATAAGAATTTATAAACATCTGAGTCTGAACACAAAATTCCGTCTCTTGAGCGTTTAATCCCGACTCTAACAGAAAAAAAAAACCAACCAAACAAAAAACCACACCTCTGATCTTCTGGACATTTTTTATTTATCTGCCTCTGCTCTGCTGGATGTTTTTTTATTTATCATCCTCTGATCTTCTTTTTTTCCAGCTCATCTTTGAAGGGATCCGTGGCCCTGGAATCGAAGGGGACATTGCTATTGACGACGTGTCCATTGTGGAAGGAGAGTGTATGAAATCAGACCAACCGGCCAACAGTGAGTGGCTCTTCCCCACAGGTTGCTTCCTGGCTTTCCACTTCCCAAATGGATCTTTTCCAGCAGAACAATGGTTCTTCTCTTTGGTTCACTTGGGAGGTTTTGAGTGGAATTCCTTGGGAATGCTTTGCTCAGAGGGGAAGATGCTGGATGGGTGAGGCTGGGCTGGATTTGAGATACTCAGGCAGATAAAACGATATCAAAACAATGTCCAGGGGGCCCAAACAATGTGAAATCCATGGAAATCACTGCTGTGATTCCCTGAGGGCTCTGTCCCATCCCTCACCCTGTGTGTGCATTAGAACAGAGGTAACTACACAGCCAGCTGGATTTTCATCCCATTCCTGCTCTATCCACCTGGTGAGGGTTGTCCTTGTCCCCTGGTGGTGGGAGGTGACTTTGGAACACTGTAGTAATGCTGAGGGGGTGTGGGCACTCCTTTAATTCCATTTTTCTCCCCTTTTCGCAGATCTACGATCAGGTGCTGTTGGGCCATTAGCACATATACGACTTCTCCCACTCCTCATCCTCATGTCTGTCTTAAGTCATCAGAGGTGACCTTATCCTGGCAGAGGCTACAAAGGAATCACCAGGCACTGGCATGAAGAAAGAGTCTTTGTAAAATGGACATTTCCAAACAAGCTACCAAAGATTCCTCCACTGACTGACTCGAAAGTTAAATAAATACGTAAATAAATAATAAATAAGTAAAAAAAAAAAAAAAGCAGATTAAGAAAGCACTGGGGACTTGAAAAGGCATCACGGGAGTGGAACTCACTAAGAACCAAGCTTGAGACCGAGATCTGGCCTAAGGAAGGAAGAGACCTTCAGGTGCTTTTGTGGTCACTGATGAATTCAGCATCATGTGGTTGAACTCTCGGCAAAGAGCTCTAGAAACCCTTGTCAAAGCACAAAGTCATGGCTGGTTTTGTTTCAAATGAATCGTTTGCTTGTTACCATGGAAACCGAATGGCCTGCCAAAAAAAAAAAAAAAAAAAAAGAGGAAGGCGAGAGAGAGAGAGAGAGAGAGGAAATACAAACCCAGAGAGAGAGAAACACCTCGCTGTAAACAGGGTACGTGAAGAGCTGGCGTTCACTTTCCCTTCCCGAAGGTTTTTAGCGTAGAGTTAAACAAATGTCAGCCCTTTCTACTTCGGCTGTCGCCTCCCCTGGAGGATAACCCGGAATCGGAGCTGTTTGCAGACATTTCCCGTTTCATTCCTCACGGCTCTGCTTGGTGACTGTGTGCTGTCTCCTTTTGCATGCATTCCCATCCAGGATGTGCCACCTGGGCTTACATTTGTCACAGGCTTCACTGGGAGTTTGCTCGCGGCCGCTGGAAGATCCCTCTCCCCTCCCCACCGGAGTCATCAGCTCTACGGAAGTGAAGAAACCAAACCACCGTCTTTTATAAATTGCCATGGAAACCAAGTGCCTTCAATGAAACAAGCCTGATTTCAAAAAAAACAAAAAACAAAAAAAAGAACAGAATATATATATATATATATAAAAAAAATAAAAAAAAATGTAATAACGATGATTTCAACACGGAAGCTTTGCACCGCTAAAAGCGTGGGTTGTGCAAACTCTTTTTCTAAACAAACTCTGGAGCCTGGGTGTGCAGGCAAGGAGACGGAGCCGCTTCTGGAGGAGGACGGATGGACCTAAGCTGCTGCGGGAAGCCTTTGGGATGAGATCCGTGTTGTGTAACCTTCCGGACAGCCATGGCCTTTCAGCTTCTTACCCATTCGAAACAGCTCCGGTCGGCGCTGCCGGCGGGAGCAGCACTTCTTGTCGTCGTTGTCGTCGTCGTTTCAGGTTCTCCAGTGGGTCAACCAGAGGAACAAAGGTGGTTCAGACACACACTTGGTGCAGAAGGTGGTGAAACACGGGATGATTTTCTTACTCTCCCCCTCCGTTGGGATGGCTCCCAATATCCGGAGCTCCGGATGCCCCGAGGGGGCTCTGCCTCTGCCCAGACTCGGTGCAGAGGGCGAAAGATTATTTTGTTATTGTAGTGAAATTCAAAAAAGCAAACAAACAAACAGAATTACACAAAAAAATTAAAAATAATCCACTTTTACAAGGAAAGAAAAATAAATAAAAGCTGTACGCAATGGGTTCGAGCTACCCGAACATGTGCCGGTTTTCCACTGCATTGTAAAGTTCCCTTCCAGTTGGTTATGAAATTTGAAGACCTTTTTCCTTAAATTAGCTCAGCTTTTAACTTCATTTAAAAAAAAAAAAAAAAAAAGACTTTTGTCTAAAGGAGAGTACTATTATTATAATTAATATAATTATTATTATTATTCTGTGTTCTCTCGACACCCTAGGATTAAAAACAAAACCTGATATGCAAATAATTGGAGTACAAATGTGAAAACAAACAAAAGATGAGCATAATAATTGCAAAATAAGTATAAAAAGCACAACGAGATGCAGTAAAACAATGACAAGGCTTGATTTTTTTTTTTATTCTGTAGAGAAATGTTTGTGCGAATTCAGTAATTCCACTGAAGAGATAATTTTCCAGCTCTGTTCAATAAAGCCTCTTTCCAGGTAAGGCAGCCCCGTGGTGCGTGTGTTTGTTGAGGCCCTGGCAGGGCTTTCCTTGCTCAACTGGTGTCAGCTGGAGTTGTACTGGTCCATACTGGTGGTGCTCGGGGGCTCGAGAATTCCCAGGATGCTTTTGGCTCCCTGGTTTTTAGGCAATTTCGGTGTGCTCGGAAAACAGCGGGAGCTCCAAGTCAGGACATTTTCAGAGAATTCCAGGATGGTTTAGGTCAGAAGAGACCTTAAGCTCATTCCTGGAATCACGGAATATTCTGGGTTGGAAGGGAACTGCGAAGATCATCGAGTCCAAATCTGAACCGAATGGTCCCTGCGGGGATCGAACCCACAACCCTGGAGTTATCAGCACCTTGCTCTGCTTGGAAGAAAGTGGGAACTCAAAATCTGGATGGACCATGGGGTTTGGAAGACGGTGGGAACTCTGAGTCTGGATGGACCATGGGGTTTGGAAGATGGTGGGAACTCCGAGTCTGGATGGACCATGGGGTTTGGAAGATGGTGGGAACTCCGAGTCTGGATGGACGGAAAGTGGGAATTTCAAATCTGGGTGCCCTGTGGGATTTGGAAGATGGTGGGAACTCCAAATCTGGATGGACCGTGGGGTTTGGAAAACAATGGGAGTTCTGAGTGTGCATGGACCATGGGGTTTGAAAGAAAATGGGAAACTCCAAATCTGGATGGACTACGGGGTTTGGAAAACAGTGGCTCTGACTCTGATGGACCATGGGGTTTGGAAGATGGTGGGAACTCCAAATTTGGATGGACTCTGTGGTTTGGAAGACAGTGGGAATTCTGAGTCTGATGGACTGGAGGACTTGGAAGAAAGTGGGAACTCCAGGTCTGGATGGACTGTGGGGTTTAGAAGGAATTGGGAGCTCCAGGTCTGGATGGAATGTGGGGTTTAGAAGGAATTGGGAACTCCAGGTCTGGATGGTCTGTGGGGTTTAGAAGGAATTGGGAACTCCAGGTCTGGATGGACTCTGGTGTTTAGAAGGAATTGGGAACTCCAGGTCTGGATGGGGTTTAGATGACAATGGGAACTCCGAGTCTGATGAACTGTGGGGTCTGGAAGATGGTGGCAACTCTGAGTCTGGATGGACAATAGGGTTTGGAAGAAAGTGGGAACTCCGAGTCTGGATGGACGGAAAGTGGGAATTTCAAATCTGGGTGCCCTGTGGGATTTGGAAGATGGTGGGAACTCCAAATCTGGATGGACCGTGGGGTTTGGAAAACAATGGGAGTTCTGAGTGTGCATGGACCATGGGGTTTGAAAGAAAATGGGAAACTCCAAATCTGGATGGACTACGGGGTTTGGAAAACAGTGGCTCTGACTCTNATAGGGTTTGGAAGAAAGTGGGAACTCTGAGTCTGGATGGACTGTGGGGTTTGACACCCTTAAAAAAAACAAGCCACTGAATTTCCCATTGGAATCTCTGGATTTTAACCGTGGATGGATGGATGGATGGATGGATGGATGGATGGATGGAGGAGCAGGTCAGGCATGGTGAGATCCCGAGGCAGATTTTCCTTCAGAGGTTGGTGTGTCTTGGAACTCAGGATCCAAACCTTGCTGTGCATCTTCCCGTGGAGGCTTCCTGAGAGCCATGGAGCTGAGGGGTGATCCAAGAGGATTCTCCATGGGTGATTTTGGCAGGACTCTCTTTGGAAGGGCTGGGAGTCATTTCCACAGAAACCCAGAAGGTTTTGGTTGGAAGGAACCCTAAATCTCATCCCACAGGCAGGGACATCTTCCACAGACCAGGCTGAAGGAAAAGAGGAAGCATTCCATTGCCTCTAAAATACTTCCCTGCTTTTCCCTCGAATTTCCCTCGAAAATCCAAACCAAACCTTAGATGCCCACTGGAGATGGATTTTCCAGGCACAGAGCAGAGCTCTGGTGGTGGTGACGTGATGGGAACTCTGTGGGAAGTTAGGATTTGGGAAGTGCCCTGTGCCTCCCCCCTCTGATAAAGGACTTGGATGATAAGGAACAGGAGATCCTGCTCCAATGTTTAGATCCCAAACTAAAACTGCAGGCTGAAATCCATGTTTCCTCTTTCCATTCGGATTTTCCTTTCCCTCACTTCCATGGAATATTTGGTAAAGAATTTCGATAGACAAAGACCACAAATGTCTTTTTTCAGGGCAGAATAATCTGTGTCCCCTGAAAATCCCGGGTTTTTGTGGGAAAGGAAATGTATTCCCATGCCTGTTCCTGTTTTATTCTAGGGTACAGGAGATGCTAAGAAAAGCAGGATTTCTCTTCCAAATGTTGATTGTAGGAGTAGTTTTATCTTCTTTTACATTCCCAAAATAAAGCACTGAAAAGGAAATGGGATTTTACTCCAGGCCATGAATAAGAAGGACAAATTGAGATATGAATTTTCTACTCTCGATTTTTATTTTATTTTACATTTTGGACTGAAAATGGATGTGAAAATGTTGGATCAGCAATCAAAGGCACTTGGAACTGGCAGTTCCCTGGAATTTGAAACCGCTCTGATTCAGTTCTGGGGCATCCAACCTTGAAATGTCCCTGATGGATTTTTAAACTGGACATCAAATACTGAACTGTGCAGCAGCTGAAGTCCTGGGATGCTGGGAAAAGTGGCTGGGTTTGATGGGATGGCTGCAGGAATTGTCTGGGTGTTCCCAAAGCACAGGAGGGTGGAGCACAGGATAGGTTTTCCAGGTTTTTGCAGTTCTCTCTCAGGCTGATCTGGGAGGATGAGGATGGCACAGGAGAACTTCCCTTTTTCTTTCACAAAGCACATTGACTGTGAAATCATGGAATTGTAGAATTCTGGAGTAGTGTGGGTGAAAGGGACCTCAAATCCCATCCAGTGCCACCCCTGCCACGGCAGGGACACCTCCCACTGTCCCAGGCTGCTCCAAGCCCAATGTCCAACCTGGCCTTGGCCACTGCCAGGGATCCAGGGGCAGCTTCACTGGACAACCTGAATCCCACATAAAATCATGAAACACTTGGATCTCACTGTGCTACCGACCCACCTCTTCTCCAGCCTGGCCTGGATCCTGGATGGGACACAAGGAGGGATTAAAACATGGATTAGAAGGGAGTAAACCCGTCCCAATGACACCATGGATGCACAATTAGGATTTGAAGGCCAGAATTGCCTGGGAATGTAAAATTTCCTTTTAATTTGGGACAAGACCTGCTGGATCGCCCAAAAGTGATGGAGTTGCATCTTCCAGCCCCTGAATATCTGCAAGTCCCAACCTCCAATGATCCCAGAGCGTTCCTTGACATCCAGCACTGGAATTCCTGCTGCATCCACCACGGAGATGGAATAATCAATTTTGGGGTGATTGGGATCCCCAAACTTTAAAACAAAGTCAATCATCAGCTTCTTGTTAATTTTCTCTTTTCCTGCCTAATCAGGGCAGTGAATTCCCTTTGTAGGGAGCAGTTCAGGCAGAAGGATCCAATTTTTTTCCCTGTTGAGTGGAAAAGGCTTTCCTGGTTTTATTTTGGGAGAATTACCGGCTGGGAATGTTGTTTTCATATATTGAAGGGTAATTGAAACTCTCTTCCTCCCCCAGAAGTGTGTGATCCATCAGGAAAATGGCTTTTTGGAGCATTTCCATTAAAAAAAAACCAGTTTGGAGTTACAAGCACTCCCTGCCTCTCCATGCTAATAAAGAGATTGGGAACCGTCTCGAATAATTCTTGGATTTTTCCATAAAACTATCAAAAGCTATAAAAAAGGTGATTTTTACATTTCAAATTCTTTTTTACTTGTTTTATGGAAAATAAGCAGCACTGCAGGAATTTTCTCCCCTTTTCACATGCTGCACCACGATTCTGGTGTCAGTCAGCACGGAAGGAATGAAAGCACTGGATTATCCTCGTGCAAAGGAATTTAGGGACCTGCATCTCCTGCAATCCCACATTTATGGAATTTACGTTGTTCTGGAGTTTTCTGTCATCTGTCCTTCAACCCCTGACTGTGTCACCCCCAGATCCCATGGGAATGTTGGTGTAGGCAGGGAATTATGCTCTGTATGATACAGGAACAATCATTAATCCAAACACAGGGAATTTGGGATTGTACATCCTGCTGTTCCTCGTTAAAATATTATTTCATTTTCCTTTGGATCTGCCAGACTGGGGAGCTTGAATTCAACTCATCCCAGAATCCCAGAATGGTTTGGGTTGGAAGGGACCTTAAATCCCATCCAGTGCCACCCCTTCCATGGGCAGGGACACCTCCCACTCTTCCAGTTTCTCAAAGCCCATCCAGCCTAGCCTTGGATATTTTGTGTGACATTAAAACTCAAGTGGGAGCAGACCGAGGGAGTCACCAGGGAACACGACGGATTCTGTAGGTGTGAGGAAAAATTCCCTCTTCCCTGAGCACCCCTCCTCAGATTCCCTAAAACATCCCAGTTCACCCATGATCCACCAGTTGTTTCCCACTGGGAGCACCATCATGGAATCATGGAATCACTCAGGTCAGGAATTAGCTCCAAGGACATCGAGTCCAGCCATGCCCCAGAACAGCCAAGGCCACCACTGATCCGTGTCCCCAAGTGCCACATCCACAGGGCCCTGAAATCCCTGCAGGGATGGGAATTCCCCACTGCCCTGGGCAGTTGTGACAACACCTGACAATGACAAAATCCATCTCAGATTCCTGATAAGAAACTGAAACCTAAACGGGGCCATTTGTGTTCCCTCTGGGTGTGTCGGGATGGATGGGATGGATGGGATGGATAGGATGGATGGATCTGTGCATCCTGACGTGACCTCTCCTGCCTGGCTCCTTGTGTGACACATCCAGGTTGGATGTCACCTTATGAGACCTGTGACAGGTGACTTACAACCAATTTCCTTCCTTTTCCAGTCTCTGTGAGGTTGTTTTTTCCCCACTGAGAAAGAGACTGGAATGCTGAGCGCTTGGACAAGTGAATCTTGAGCTTTGCTCACCACCAAGGTCATGGCTACAACTGGAGAAATATTCCCGCTGATCCCTCGGGATCCAGGATTTTTGCAGGCAACTTTCACCTTCCACAGATGGGAGGGAAAACCAGGATCACCGCCAACAACCACGCCTGCGGAATTTTGGGATGGATACAACCACGAAGGAGATTGGAAGAACACAAATTCTTGAAGAGTGAGAGCGAAGAGCCTCAGCACCTTCTCAGGAACGCTCAGATCTGCTGCACACTCCAGCTGCAAGGGGACAAACGCAGTATTTGTGTCTGTAAATACCCTATAAATACCTGTACCGGGATGTATTTAATGTAAATAGGATAACGAGGACATTTTAACGATCTCCACTGTTGTACAAAACCCAGACTTGCTCTCTTATTTTCCTACACCCCCACTGTAGATTGATTTTTGGGTCATTGTTGGGTCTGTATCCGGTTGAGTTCCGAACTGCTCTCACTTTTACCTCAAGGGTTCCATGTTCTTTATGTACATTTTATAAAGAAAAAAGAAACCACTCCGGAATTTTGGGTACCTTTTCCATTGCCAGCGGTATTTTCTGTCTTTTCCAATGTTTTCTGCTCCCGGATCCACCGGGGCGAAGGGGAGGGATGTGGTTTGGTTGGGGATATTCCTCATTCCACGTGTCCCTGCCTTCCTAGGAGGTGTAAAAATGTGGGAATGTGTTTCCCTCTCCCTCCACTCCTTGTCAGGTATGGAAAAGTCTTAATCAGAGCAGGAAGAGGCTGGGCCACCCTCTTCCCTTCCCTTGACTGGTCCCAGCGGAGTTTTTCCAGCTTCATGGACAGTTGAGGGTCGAAATCCATTTCTTTGGCTTTCCATAATTCCCATTTAATCCCTGGGAAGCGACCCAAAATGAAGATGTGAGCGCTCTGCCAGAGCAGGATGCTCCTGAGAACTCCTCCTGTGCCGTGTGGGAATGGAGGGATGGGAACATGGAACTGTCACAGCAACCTCCAGATCCAGCCTGGATCACTGCACGATGATCCCAAATTTCCCGTGGTTATTGGATGTGTGGTCCAGGGTGGAGGGTGCCCATCAGGACTTTTAGGGTCGACATCCATTCTCTGCTGGGTATTCCTGCTCTTGTCCAGCTCTTCTACTGGGACTAAATAATAAAATCATGGAATTGTTTATGTTGGAAAAGCCCTTTAGGATCATGGAGTCCAACATTTCCCAGCACTGCCAGGGCCACCCCTGCCTATGTCCCCAAGTGCCACCTCCACGTGGTTTGGAATCCCCCAGGGATGGGCACTCCAAAGCTCCCTGGGCACTTCCAATCCCTGCCCACCCTTTCCATGGGGAAATTCCTGCTGCTGTCCACCCTGAGCCTGCCCTGGCCCAGCCTGAGGCCGTTCCCTCTCCTCCTGTCCCTGTTCCCTGGGAGCAGAGCCCGACCCCCCCGGCTGTCCCCTCCTGTCAGGGACTTGTGCAGAGCCACAAGGGCCCCCCTGAGCCTCCTTTTCTCCAGGCTGGGCCCCTTCCCAGCTCCCTCAGGAATTCTCCATTCCCTTCCCAGCTCCCTCAGGAATTCTCCATTCCCTTCCCAGCTCCCTCAGGAATTCTCCAGCTCCTTCCCAGCTCCCTCAGGAATTCTCCATTCCCTTCCCAGCTCTGTTCCCTTCCCTGGACACGCTCCAGCCCCTCCCTGTCCTGTACCTGGGGATTCCCAATCTGTCCCCAGGACTGGAGGTGTCCCAGCAGTGCCAGCCCAGGGGACAATCACCAGCCCTGCTGCCACTGTCCCTGTTGGTCTCTGTGGGGACAAACTCTCCCAGAATCCTTCAGGACTTTTCCTGTGGGTGAAACGAGACCATGGAAATGAAAACACGCTTTGCTCCTTGCGGTGTTTTCCTGAATTTCCTTATTTCCTGCTTTCCGTGCCCTTTTCCATCGTGGAAAAAGCCTCCATGATTTTCCACAGGATGTCACCAATCCAACCAGCAAAATGACAGAGGAATTTTCCATGGTGGAAAATCCTGGAGGCTGTTCCCACGGTGGAAAAAGGGCAGGGAAAACAGGAAATAAGGACACAGGAAAACACCTGTCAGTGTGACCACATATCCCAATGAATTCCTGAGGGAAAACTCAGAATTCCCAGACGAGTCTTGCTCTCCACAGGGGGTGACAAACAGCGACACACCGGAATTTACACCTTAAAAAAGAGGAACTTTCCCATCTCCTATTTTTCAGCCTAAAATATCCCATTATCCCATTGGATCTCACAACCTGAAGTCATTCCACAGACCATTATCCCATCCCTGGGATATTCAGGGCTGGAGAACTTTCTTCATCCCATTGATCTGCTCCACCTTACTCATGGAAATTCAATTTTGGCTCCACATTGGGCCGGGAAGGGACCCATGGATGTGAACACAGCCTGTGTTATCCATATTTCTGCTGGAATCACAGAATCCCTGAGGGTTTGGGTTGGAAAAGACCTTAAAGATCAGCTTGCCCATGGCCAGGAACCCCTTCCACAATCCCAGGTTGCTCCAAGCCCCGTCCAACCTCCCCTTGGAATTAAAACAAATAAATTGGATTTACGCCCCAAGACTTGAACCTCTCTCTGTTCCCATCCCACCCAATTCCATAAAGATTTGTGGAAGTTGGGTCACACAATCATCTCAGAAAAAAATGTTTGATTCTGGCCTGGCTTTCCTAAAAAATTCCAAGCCAAACCAGAATTATCCAGTCTGTCTTTGGGATAGATTTTAACAGTTTTTTTGGAAACATGATCTGTGGAAACAGAACCAGTTTGGGATAAAAGGAGCTGGGATCGAGCCTGGCCTGTAAAATGCATGGATAAATCAATTCCTGCTCCTAATCCATTGGTTGTTTTTGTGGAGTTCAGATATTCCTGCTCTCTGGATGTAGCACTGCCAGGACTGTCAGATTTGTCTCCCTTGGGAATATTTTTTATTCCTGTTGGAGGTTTTTTTTGGCACGTTGCCTTATTTTATTTTATTTTTTTACTGCCAGGAGGCCAGGGGTGTATTTGCAAGGATTAAAGTATTACTGGAGTGGCTCCAGGCCTTTCCTAATCCCCATTATTCCCTCTAATCCTGCCACGACACAATGCTTCTCTCACATTGCTTAATTATGCAGTGAAAATTAATAAAAAATAGCTGTAAAATGACATTTTGAGGAGGGATCTAAATCCCAGTTTCTTTGGGATGCAGCAAAAATTTGTAGTTTTGCTGTGTTCAGTAAGCCTTGACATTTCCAGCCTAATTCCTCAGGGAACAAGGATTACACAACTTCCTGGGAATTGATTTTTGCAGGATCTCAGGCCTTTCATTTTAATAAATCTTGAAATGTGTGTCCCACTTCCAAGGGGCTTGAAGGGCAGTTGGGATCACAGCAACAATTTGGAGGTGGGGTGGTTCTTTTGGGAATGAGGCACTGGATAAGGGATTTTTTTTCTCCTGCTCTCTAGGGAATGTGAGTTTGTTGGGAATATTTCCTGAGTGGAGAGGATTTGTAGTGGTCACTAAAAATCCAGCCAGGAAAAATTCTTTGATAGGGAGTTCATGGCTCAGGAATTGCCCCTGGATCTCTGGAATTGTCCAAGGCCAGGCTGGATTGGGATAGTGGGAGGTGTCCATGGCAGGGGTGGGATGAGATTGAAAGTCCCTTTGGACCCAAGCCAGTCAGGAATTCTATGGAATGCCCTGAAAATGCTGAAATCTCCAATCCTGGGATACCTGAATTAAAGGATATTAAGGAACAATGGCCATGGAAAGGTGAGAATCCCTTGGAGTTTCATTATCATCATTTTTTCCTCTTTTTTTTTTGCTGCCAGCCTCCTGGAATCAGCACCCAGCCTCCAGCAGGAGCTGAGGATTAGCTGAGGATCAGGCACTGCTAATTACACCGCTAATGAGGTGTTAATCAGGCACCCTAATGATTCCAGCACCACCTTCCAAAGCCATTCCATGCTCCAGAATCCTTGTAGGGCTCCTGCTCCAGGGATTTTCTGCCTTTGGCATCTGCATGGAGAGGGGGGAAAGGGATGTGGGAAGGATTCAAGGAGATGCTGCAGAAGAGGAACTGGGAGGGGTCTGGGAAATCTGGGAGGGTCTGGAAAAGGTGTGGGAATGATTGTCCATGTTTCCCACAGTGCAGAAGGAATCCCTCAGCTGTACAATAAATTTTGTTCCCAAGTTTTCCTCAATGGACAGGAAAATCCACGGCCCTCTGTGTTGTCTGGGTGCTTTTCCCAATTTATTTCCCAGAAAATCCCACAGGCAGACACCTTGTATAAAATATGGAATGGACTGGAACAGAATAGAATTATGGAATGGTTTGGGTTGGAAATCCTTAACTCCTCAAATCCCACCCAGAGCCACCCATTCCATGGCAGGGACACCTGCCACTGTCCCAGGCTGCTCCAAGCCCAATGTCCAACCTGGCCTTGGGCACTGCCAGGGATCCAGGGGCAGCCACAGCTGCTCTGGCAATTCCAGCCCAGCCAGCAATTCCCAATTCCCAACATCCCATCCATCCCTGCCCTCTGGCAGTGGGAGCCATTCCCTGTGTCCTGTCCCTCCATCCTTTGTCCCAAATTCCTCTCCAGCTCTCCTGGAGCTCCTCCAGCTCACACTGAGCTCACCCCAAAGCTTCTCCTCTCCAGGGGAACATTCCCAGCTCTCCCAGCAGAGCTGCTCCATCCCTCAGATGATCCCAGTCCTCTCCATTTGCTCCAAAAAGGATTTTCAAGCTCTGTGATGCAGCCATGGCATCACTCAAACACCTGCAGGAACAAGAGCTCCTTGAGCATCCAAAGCCCTTTTTGCTGGGAATGCTGCCTCCACAAGCAATTCCTGGCAGATTTCCGACGTGGTTTTGGGACACCTGGAGTCCTGCAGCCACCCCCAGCCCACAGAGACAACCCCACTTTGGAGAAAAAAGGTAAAAATCCCAGAATCCTCCTATTTCCCTGTATTTTCTGGAAGATTTTATTATCCAGGGTGGAAGATCCTGCTGGGAGCTGCTGCCTCCCGCCGTGTCCCACTGAGCTTTGCCATTGCTCTCACAGCGCTCTTGTTCCCAAATTTGCATCCCAAGCTCCTCTCAGCAGCCTCATTATCCCCAAAATTGAGCAAACTCCCCGGGATCCACGTTCCCCACACGATGCTGTCCCAGATGTTCCCCGGACTGAATCCAACGGGAAATGCCAGGCTGCTCTTCCCATCAGGTGTCCTGATAAATAAATCTCTTTAATTAAAGCCAGCTCTTGATTTCTTTTCCGATCAAATCAAAGCCTTGCTTGTCTCTCGGGTGGTCAATCCCCCCAGCTTTAGCTCCAGATCAGCATTGCTGTGTGTTCCCAGGCAGCAGGGAATGGGATCAGCAGGAGAAGGCTCTTGCTGGGTGAGCAGCAGGAATTCCAGCATTCCAATTAGGAAGAGCTTTAGACTCAGTTTTAGCCCCAGCTGGGCTCTCTCCGTGCCTCAATCACCACCCATGAGCAAGGAAGATGATTTAGGAGCAAGTTTTGGAATATTTTTCTCCATTGTAGCAAAAATAAAGGGTTTGGATTTGTCTCGTTTCCCATTTTCTGTGAGGAAGAAGAAGGCTCAGGGCACTATTGACCCCTGGAAGGGACATTTTTAACTCCTCAGAGGGGACATTATTGACCCCTGGAAGGGACATTATTGATCCCTGGAAGGGACACTTTTAACCCCTGGAAGGGACATTATTAATCGCTTGGAAAGGACATTTTTAACCCCTCAGAGGGGACATTATTGACCCCTGGAAGGGACATTGTTCTCCCTTTGGAAGAGGCATTATTAATTCTTTGAAGGGAGATTTTCAACCCCTTGGAAGGGACACTTTTAACCCCTGGAAGGGACATTATTAATCGCTTGGAAGGGACATTTTTAACCCCTCAGATGGGACATTATTCATCCCTGGAAGGGACATTATTAACCCTTGGAAGGGACAATTTTGATCCCCTGCAAGGGAGATTTTTAATTACTTGAAGGGACATTATTAACCCTTGGAAGGAACATTTTTAACTCTTGGAATGGGACATTTGTAATCCCTGGAAGGGACATTATAAATTACTTAAAGGGACATTATTAACTTCTATAAAGGACATTTTTAACCCTTGGAAGGGACACCTTTGGTCCCCTGGAAGAGACATTTTTAATTACTTGAAGGGACATTTTTAACCTCTTGAAGTGACATTATTAACTCCTGTAAGGGACATTTTTACCCTTGGAAGGGACAATTTTGATCCCCTGGAAAGGAGATTTTTAATTACTTGAAGGATCATTTTTAACCACTTGGAAGGGACATTTTTAACCTCCTGGAAGCGACACTATCAACCTGTTGGAAGGGACATTGTTCTCCCTTTGGAAGGGACATTATTAATTCTTTGAAGGGACATTTTTAACCCCTTAGAAGGGACAATTTTGATCCCCTGGAAAGGAGATTTTTAATTCCTTGAAGGATCATTTTTAACCCCTTGGAAGGGACATTATTAATTCTTTGAAGGGACATTTTTAACCCCTTGGAAGGGACAATTTTGATCCCCTGGAAGGGAGATTTTTAATTCCTTGAAGGGACACTTTTAACCCCTTGGAGGTGACATTATCAACCCCCTGGAAGGGAAATTATCGACCCTTGGAAGGGACATTTTAAAACCTGGAAAGGGACATTATCAACCCTTGGGAGGGACATTGTCAACCCTTGCAAGGGTGTCTCCAAGGCTGACACAATGAAGGGAAGGTGCAAAAGAGCACCAGTGACAATTCCCAAGGGAATGGGAAGAACAGCCTGGAGGGAATATTGACAACATCCAGAGGAATGAGGACATGCAGGGTACAGCCCCCACTGTCACCAGCAGTTCCTCAGCCTGAGGGGAGCTCCTGGGGGGGTTCCTGAATATCCCAATCCCTGTCCTGGTGCTGAACCTGGGCTGGGACAATTCCTGGGATCAACCCAGGCTGGGGAGGAGCAGCTGGAGCAGCCCTGGGAAAGGATTTGGGGGTGCTGTGGGTGAGAGCTGGAGCTGCCCCTGCCCAGAGCCCCCCGAGCCTGACCTGTGTGTGCCAGGAAAGGGATTGGGATTGGGATTGGGATTGGGATTGGGATTGGGATTGGGATTGGGATTGGGATTGGGATTGGGATTGTGTCCCCGTGCCCTGCTCAGGTGAAATCCCACCTGGAATCCTGGCTCCAGCCCTGGGAATCAGCACAGGGAGGAGCTGGAGCTGCTGGAGAGAGCCCAGAGCAGGCACCAGAGGGATGGAACAGCTCTGCTGGGAGAGCTGGGAATGTTCACCTGGAGAGGAGAAGCTTTGGAGTCACCCAACTGTGGCCTTGCAGTGCCTGAATGAGCTGCAGGGAAGATGGAGAGAGGATTTCCAAGGCATGGAGGGACAGGACACAGGGAATGGCTCCCAGTGCCAGAGGGCAGGGATGGATGGGATCTTGGGAATTGGGAATTGCTGGCTGGGCTGGAATTGCCAGAGCAGCTGTGGCTGCCCCTGGATCCCTGGCAGTGCCCAAGGCCAGGTTGGACATTGGGACACCCTGGGACAGTGGGAGGTGTCCCTGCCATGGCAGGGCTGGAACTTTAATGTCCTTTCCATCCAAACCATTCCATGATCCTGTGATGTTTAAGGTGCATGGTGCAGCTGTCACATCCCAAATCCACCCCGAATCCTGCTGTGATTCTGTTGAAATCCATCCCATTCCATGATCCTCCTTGACTTGGGATTTGTCCTCTCCATGACCTCCCACCCACCCTTCATGGGCAGGACGGGAAATCAAAGCCTTTCCTTGCCCTAAACCTCTCGGAACATGTGGGATCTGTGATTAGGATCCAATCTCCTGGCTCCAGGGAACTGCTTGCACGTTCCAGGAAGGAATTCCCCTCCAAACACAGCTGCCTGAACTCCTCCTGCCTCCTTTTCCTGGGAGAAGCTGAAGCAGCAGGAATTTCCCTGGGGATGGGGTGGCTGTGCAGGCTGTCCTTGCTGCTGCTCCTCTGGGATCCCTGCCAGGTGTTCCTGTTCCCATTTTCTGGGTGCTTTGGCACATTCGCAGGTCAGGCAGGAGTTTCTGGCCGAGTGGAACTAATCGGGATTGTCAGGGCCAGCTCTGCCACTCCTGCCCAGGCAACCACGACCTCTTGGTGTCCCCTGGCACGGAACAGCTTCTCCTTCAGCACAGAATGAAAGATTTCCATGTCCTTCCTGCCAGGAGAGCGGATATTGGGATTTCCAGTGGGGTTTAATGGGCTGTGACATTCCTGCTACGATCCAGGTGATCGCAGACTTTAATCTGCTCTTCAGTGAGGGAATTTCTCCTCCCAGCACAAGTTTATTTTTCACATGAGTAACCAGGCAGGAATTTTTATTTGTGGTGGATAAAGGCAGGAATGTTGGTAGGGCATGTGTGATGCATTCCCAATGGGAATCAGGTTTTATAAACCTCTGACGCGAGGCCCTGCCCAGGGAGGACATTCCTGGGTGGATTTTTTTAACAGGAAAAGAGGGAATGGCCTCAATCTGTGCCAGGTTGGACACCAGGAGGAATTTCTTCATGGAAAGGTCATTGAACATTGGAAGAGGTTTTTTTCCTGACCTGATTTTTCCTCACTGATGGAATTTTTCCCTATGGATGGCCCAGACCTGGGGACACAGTGGGATCACCCAAATCCCCCATGGGCTCCATGGAGGAACTCTCCAGCTCATGTCTGTGTGTGTAGCTCTGCCTCCAGCATTCCATGGCCTGAGTTTCCTGGGAAATCTGTCTGTTGGGAACTTCATCCAGGTTTTCCTCACCACTTCTGATCAGGTTGAGAAGGATAAGATGGAAAACCTCATGTCCAGCCTGCTCCTGTGGGTGAGATGGATCCTCTTGGGAGAGGAGGTGAAGTGAGGGATCCTCGTGCCAGGAGGTGAAATCATGGCAAGAGAATTCATGGAATGGTTCTGCTTGGAAGAGATCCCAGTGGATGATCTGATCCCAGCTCCCTGCTCCAGCAGAGCCATCCCAGAGCACCCAGCACAGGATATTCCCTGATTTTTTTCCAGTGGGTCTTTTCCAATGATGCCATAGGATGACTGAATTGTGCTGGAAAATATTTCCTTTTTAGGACAAGCTATTTTCAGGCTATTCCAGCCTCTCCACAGCACAGGAAGGACCTGGAGCTGTTGGAATGAGTCCAGAGGAGGCACCAGGATGATCCAAGGGATGGATCAGCTCTGCTGGGAAAGGCTGGGAGAGCTGGGAATGTTCCCCTGGAGAGGAGAAGGATCCAGGGAGAGCTCAGAGCCCCTGCCAGGGCCTGAAGGGGCTCCAGGAGAGCTGGAGAGGGACTGGGGACAAGGCATGGAGGGACAGGACACAGGGAATGGCTTCCAGTGCCAGAGGGCAGGGATGGATGGGATCTTGGGAATTGGGAATTCCTGACTGGGCTGGAATTGCCAGAGCAGCTGTGGCTGCCCCTGGATCCCTGGAATGTCCAAGGCCAGCTTGGACATTGGGCTTGGACATTGGGACAGTGGGAGGTGTCCCTGCCTGGTCTTTTCCAACTTTAATGATTCCATGGTTTTAAAACTGAATTAATCCATTGGAAAAGAGTATGGAAAAGGTGTACCAGGAAGAGCTTGCCACACTACAGGTCAGTTATTAGAATTATTAGAATCCTAGATCTACTTATTATAAATTATTCTAACTACTACTTTAGTTATTAGCATCCTGTATAATTATTAGTAACATCAGTGTAATTAATATCTATTAGTTGAACTAATTAAATTTTAATTAATTGCAATTATATTAATTATTATTAAGAGCATGCAGTGACCCTGCAGTCTGGAGAGGGACAATTTGTTGGCTCCAAGGGATGGTCACAGTTGGGGAATCTGAACTCCTTGAGAGCTCTCTCTGTATTCCTGGAAAAACCCAACTTAAAATCCTGGGAAATTTCCACCCCAACCCCACTGCAGGCAGTGATGCTGATCCAAATTCCCAGCCAGGGTTTGACATTCCAGGTTTATCCTCAGGGATTGGTGACAGATTCCTACACGGCTCTGAGGGGTTTCAGGGGATGGTTACAGGCTGGAAAATTGGGAATTCTTTCATGGACACAGTTGCTGCTCCTAGGATTGTATCCATGGTCCTGCTGAGTCCTGGATTTGGGAATATTCCCTGCTTGGTGCTCTCCACAAAGTTCTCTTCATTAAAAGGTGGGACCCCAAGCAGTGACCCCCAAACTGCTCCAATTTGGATTTTCCCAGGTGGAGGAGAGCCCAGGAATCTCTGGAATTGCAGGAATTGGTGAATCCTCACTCCCTCTCCATCAGCACTGGGATAGACACATCTCCCAGAGCCCAGGAGAGCCAGAGAGGGAATTTGAGAGGATGGAAACAGAAAATCCATCCCTCCCTCCTCCCAAAGCAGCACAGGGAGCGTGCAGAGCTTCCCATCCTTCACCCAGCAAATCCTTGGAGCAGCCACCAACAAATTCCAAAGGTTTTATTGGATTGTGTGCCTGAGGTGTCCCAGCATTTCCCTTCCCCGCTGCCAATTCCCAAAGGAAAATCCCTGCTAGGGAAAGATTTTCCAGCCAACTTTCAGTGGGACTCAGCAAAATGTTTTAATTCCTGCTTTTATTTCTGCTGAGGAGGCTGAGGCTGGAGACAGCCCCATGGATCAGCAGGAATTGCAGGGATCATCAATAAACCAGCACTGAATGGGAATTTTTATTGAAAAATAGATTTTTTTCCCCTTTTTTTACTTGCTGGAGATTTAGTTTTTAAATCAAAAGGAAAGGGATAAAAGCATCCATTAATTCAGCCCCGTGATGACCTCAGCAGAGGGAATTAAAAGGAGAAACCAGAGGACAAAATGTACTTTTTTCTCCACATATTTGTGGAATTCCTCAAGCTTTTTAGGATTCCTAAGGCCAGGAAAATGTGATCAGAATTCCTGGCTTTTCCTTATCACTCCAGATTTGCCTTGGAACAAATAAATAGAAAATGATGGATAATTCCTGGTATTTCCTGAAGCAATAAAAATTCCCCACTCCACAGCATCCCATAAATTGTCCCATAAATAAAAGACCAGGCATTCCCTCAGGCTGACACAATTCCCAATAATTCTGCCTTCCTGTGGAATTCTAATCCCTCCCTCGGCATAAAAAATTCCAAGAAATTGTTTTGTCACAGCCCAGGACAAGCTCTGAGTTTGAACCTTCTCAGGAAAGGAAATTGAAAGATCCAAGGAAAAGAATTTAAGGATAATTAGGAAGGTAAAGGCTGGTGCTTGTTCCTGGGAGAACAGAATTCCCACCTGGTCCAACTTCCTGCCAGGAATTGTAGGGAGCAAGATGGAATTCCTCTCTCTGACATTGCAAAGGATGGGGAAGAGGAAAAAACATCTCAGATTTTTTATTTTCCAAGATCTTGGATCCTAAATTCCAATATATTTGTGTAAGAAAATTGGAGGAATATATTCCAGGGGAAACTGTGGAAACAATATTGGCAGAATTTGGCTTTTCAGGGATTTATTTCCAACTCGGAAAAATGGTTTCTAGTGGGATTTTGCATAGTGCCACAAAGAAAACAGAACTAGGAAACAGCCAAGTCAATCCTAACCAGAATTCCTGGGAATGGCCCTTCCCAGGTCCCAGGATGTCAGGCCAGGTCTCCTACAGAATCCATTAGGGATTGTTTGATGTGTATGGAGGTTATGACATCACTGTGATGTCATCACTGCTCAAAATTACATCTATGGGGGTTTAGTGAGGAAAAATAGATGGAAAAAAATTCAGGAAGTGGAAATGAGATTAAAAATATCCTGGTGGATTCTGTCCTGGGAAAAGTAGAGTGACTTCTGTCGTAAATTAGGGATAAAAGGGGTGGGATTGCCAAAATTCCAGTCGGATTTCAGGGCCTGAAGGGGCTCCAGGAGAGCTGGAGAGGGACTGGGGACAAGGGATGGAGGGACAGGACACAGGGAATGGTTTTAGCTGGAAAAGGGGAGGTTTAGGTGGGATATTGGGAAGGAATTCCTGGCTGGGAGGATGGGGAGGAGTCTCAGCCGTGGAATATTTGCCCTGACACAGCAAATACAAAATAAATCCAGAATTGCTGGACAAGCACCAGGAGCAGGAAGGTCATTCCCACTCTCCATGATGTCCCAGTGCCTTCCAGAACCTAAAAATGAGCTGAGATCACACATCTTCTCCTTTTCCTTTTCCTTTTCCTTTTCCTTTTCCTTTTCCTTTTCCTTTTCCTTTTCCTTTTCCTTTTCCTTTCCCTTTCCCTTTCCCTTTCCCTTTCCCTTTCCCTTTCCCTTTCCCTTTTTTTCACAATTCCAGTTCTTTTCCAGGCTGGATGCTGCCCCAGAGCACTGTGGGATTAATTTGGAACGGCGTGAGGGAGCTGAGGAATGAGGAGGTTGGGAATGGGTGGGATTTCCATGGAAGAATTCAAGAACTTCAGGGATTCTGCTCCTCTGCCTTCCAGGTGAGATCCCAGCTGGAATTCTGCATCCAGCACAGGGAAGAGCTGGAGCTGCAGGAGAGAATCCAGAGGAGACACCAGGATGGTCACAGGGATGGAGCAGCTCTGCTGGGACAGCTGGGAATGTTCACCTGGAGAGAAGAATTTGGGCTGACAGTGCCTGAAGGATCCCACAGGAAAGATGGAGAGAGAGAATTTCCGAGAGCAAGAAGGGTAAAAAGCCAGGAACACTTAAAGATAGAAGTGGCTGCATAGATGCAGAATTCCAGCTGGGATCTGACCAGGGATGGAGCAGCTCTGCTGGGACAGCTGGGAATGTTCACCTGGAGAGAAGAATTTGGGCTGACAGTGCCTGAAGGATCCCACAGGAAAGATGGAGAGAGGGAATTTCTGAGAGCAAAAAGAGTAAAAACCAGGAACACTTAAAGTGGCTGCATGGATGCAGAATTCCAGCTGGGATCTGACCAGGGATGGAGCAGCTCTGCTGGGAGAGCTGGGAATGTTCCCCTGGAGAGGAGAATTTGGGCTGACACAATTGTGGCCTTCCAGGACCTGAAGGATCCTACAGGAAACATGGAAAGGAACAATTCCCAAGGGCAAGGCAGCTAAACCCAGGATATAACGGGATTAAAAGTGGGAAAGGCACAGTTAATGAACCTGGATGTCTCAACCCTGTGTAAACATTTCCAACATCCCATTAAATGGAGTCATTCCCATTTTCCATGGGCACAAACACCTGGCTGAGGGTTCATTAAGGTCTAGCTAAAATATTTGTGGGTTATTTTCCTTTTCTTTCTCACCTGAAAAGCCATTTCCCGGGAATGAACAGCAATCCTGCATTCCATGAGTGCTCTGACTCCCAGTATTTATTATCTCCCATTGTGTATTTTCCCATCTCAAACATTTACATGGACATTTAGCACAATTATTTATTCCAGAGAAAACGCCGCTCTGTTTATCCAAACGTTATTATTTGCAGGGGAAAAAAAAAAATAAAATCATTTTCCCAGCTGAAGCTGTGGTTTCATCCCAGAAAATGGGGATTTTTATTTATTCCATTTTCCTTCTCAGCAGTTCCCAGGAATATAAAATGACAAAACAATTCTGAGTACAATGGAGCTGCTCTTGGACTGCTGGAATAATTCCTGGCAGTGGGGAGTTTATGGAAATCTCTGCTTTGGAGGTGGTTTTGGGAATGGCAGAACATCAAAAATGAGTCAGAATTTTGCCTCCAATGTTGCCTGAAATCCCCTGGAAGTATCCGTGGGTTTTCTCCCCAAAAACGCTAATTAAAATTCAATAGTTTGTTCATTACCTTCCCAAATGCAAATGATGTTCTCTAAGTATTTGGAAATAAATTTTATTGATCCTTGGGGGCTGCCAGGATGAATTGTATTCCCTCAGATCCCTGGGATTGGCCCAACCTCCAATCTCCCAGCCTGAGCTGGAATTTTATCACAAAGCTAAAACTGGGAATATTTCAGTGAAAAAAAAAAATAAATTAATTTTTATTTTTAAAATGAGTATTTCTGGTATTGATTTCGAAAGGAGGCAGGCCCTGCAAAAGCAGCTGGACTCAGCCTCAGCAGCACAGAACTGGAGCTTCCCAAGAAAATTCTGGAATTTCCTGCTTGGCCTGGAATAAAGCACAGGCAAAGCTGTTAAAGAGAATCCAGCACGGATTTATTTCAACAGACAGAAAATTCCATTTCAATAAACAGAAGTCCTTCAGTTATTTATCTTCCTGTTTCTATGGAATTCCAGACTGGAATGGGTTGGAAAAACCTTGAAGTTCATCCCATGTCACCCCTGGCATGGCAGGGACACCTCCCACTGTCCCAGGATGTCCAAGCTGGCCTTGGACACTGCCAGGGATGGGACAACACCTGGGAAGCTACAAAACGTTGGGAAAAAATCAAACTGAGATTTTTTTTTGTAGCTGCAGGAAAAATCTCAGGAAGTTTGGAGGAAAAAAAAAATCCCAAAAATAAAGAAAACAGAGCTTTGAAAATTTGACAATTTTGATATCAATATTTTAAAAAATCAAAAATCTAAAAATAATTATTTGAAAAATCTGATTTATGCTCTGCCTTGAATGAGCTCCTTCGAACTGAGTGGAGAATTCCCAATTCCTGCTGGATCTCTGGGATATTTTCACCAAAATTTTCCAAGCTGGAGATGCCACTAAACCCAAACCCAAGATTTCCCTCTCTGAGTTTCCAAACCCAGCTGATGCCCCAGGCTTCCCAACCCAAGATTTTTATTTTAATTAAAAATTGTTCTGCCACTGGAAATCGCTTCCCTGGGTGTTTCCATCTTGGAAACAACAGGAGCTGAAAATTATTTTTATTTCAGATTAATTCCCACTGCCAGGGAAAAGGGAAAATTATTCCAGTGTTGCTGGGCTGGGACAACTGGGGAAAATGGCAAGAGGTTTCATTGGAATTAAACCCCAAATTTAATTAATTAAACCCCAAATTAATTAAAACCCAAAACCACCCCAGTCCAACCCCAGCTGGTAATTCTGGGTACAGTGGAATAAACTTTCTTATTCGACCTTAGACTGAGCCTAAAATTAAATCAGAGAAAATGATAATTTTTAATAATTTCTAATAATTTCTGTCTTTTTTGTACATAAATCATCTCCAGATTTTTCTCACTCATCTCATGAGCAGAGTGAGGGATTTTGTGGAGTCAACTTCAAAAATCCGAATTTTTTCCTACTTAAATCATCCCCAAGTTTTTCTCACTCATCTCAAGAGCAGAGTGAGGGATTTTGTGGAGTCAAATTCAAAAAATTTGAAATTTTTTTGTACATAAATGAACCCCATGCTCTTTCATTCATCTCAAGAGCAGCGTGAGGGATTTGGTGGAATCAACTTCAAAAATTTGAATTTTTTTGCACATAAATCAGCCCCAGGTTTTGCTCACTCATCTCATGAGCAGAGTGAGGGATTTTTTGGAGTCAACTTCAAAAAATTTGAATTTTTTTTTGTACATAAATGAACCCAATGCTCTCTCATTCATCTCAGGTGCAGAGTGGGGGATTTTGTAGAGCTGACTTCAAAAAATTTGAATTTTTTTGTACATAAATCAACCCCATGCTCTTTCATTCATCTCAAGAGCAGAGTGGGGGATTTTGTAGAGCTGACTTCAAAAAATTTGAATTTTTTTGTACATAAATCAACCCCATGCTCTTTCATTCATCTCAAGAGCAGAGTGGGGGATTTTGTAGAGCTGACTTCAAAAAATTTGAATTTTTTTGTACATAAATGAACCCACTGCTCTCTCATTCATCTCAGGTGCACAGAGATTTGGTGGGGTTGAATTCAAAAATTGATATTTTTTTGTATGGAAATCAACCCCAGGTTCTGCTGACTCATCTCAGGTGCAGAGTGAAGGGTTTTGGTGCAGCTGAATTCAGAAATTTGAATTTTTTTTGTACTTAAATCAACCCCAGGTTCTGCTCACTCATCTCACGAGCAGAGTGAGGGATTTTGTGGAATCAACTTCAAAAATCCGAATTTTTTCCTACTTAAATCATCCCCAAGTTTTTCTCACTCATCTCA